>RJWH01002166.1:0-261025 GCA_004363575.1 Solenodon paradoxus
GCTGAGGCACATAATCTCAAGCAGAGGGAATGCATAGCCTCATAGAACTAGTGCCTCCAGCACTTTACTAAATTGCACTGGGATAAAGGAAAAGTGGTTTGAGGCTCCCAATACAATAAAAATATTTTGATGACATCAAAGTCAACCCACAAGTGAACTTTTGTATTATTATTCATAATATCTTATGGCCTAAAACACACACACTTTTGCCCTGGCAATTCTGCTCCTAAGACCATATTATCCTACAAATAAATTTCCCATGAGCAAAATGCTGTATGTCTATGATCACGCATTTTAGCAATGGTTATGATGACAAGAAGAGAAGCATCAGAGAAAAGTATCCATTACTAGGTAATGGTAACTAGGTAACAGCATTCTATCTAAGAAGAAAAGAACACATGAGGAAAATATGAACGAATGTGGAAATAACAAAGAAATAGTGTGAAAAAAACAAATAGTATGCACATATCCCACCATTCGGGGGGGAAGCGGGGGAAAGGAATCTATCTATACACACATACACTTCTATGGACTTAAATATGCAAAAGAGAGCGTGAAAATCTAGCCTGCATTTAGGGGACCTGGATGGCTAGGGGCCAAAGATGGAAGAAAAGTCTTCACTGCAGACATCTTTGTGCTTTTGAATTCTCTACCCTGTGAATGCATTGATAATGCAAGAATTCAATTTGAAAACAGCTTTTGCTGACACAATAAATGGGCTCCCCCGTGAGGACTTGGCGTGGGTGTCTGCTCACCTGGGGCTTGATGCTGGCCTCCAGCAGTGCATCAATGAGCCGCACGTAGTAGCTGAGACCCGCCTCGTTGATGTAGTTGGTGGTTCCATCAGGGAGGATACGAGTCCAGGAGACAGAAAATCGATAGTGGGACACACCCAGATTCTGCAGGGCAGCCACATCCTCGGCAATCTTGTGGTAACTGTCACAGGCAACATCTCCAGTGTCATCGTTCCCAATCCTCAATGGGGTGTGAGAAAATGTATCCCAAATACTGAGTCCTTTGCCATCTTCTCTCCATGCACCTTCAATCTTAAAGTACAAGCATGGTCTCATTAGTAGTGCAGTTAAGCCCCTGTAAGTTCCTTCCTGTCAGTGGCTGAGTCCTGAGTCAGGATGAAAGCCATGGCTCCCTTCTCTGAGAGCCTTCTCTGCCCCCACACCCCTGGTTTCTGAACTCATACAGCCCTCTGTACACACTTTCTCTACATCATGGCAGCACAGGCTGAGTCACACAACTGTGCCTATTGACCCCATAAGACTGTGAGGTTAAGGGAGTGTGTCTCTCCTCTAGGTGTCCTGGCAATTAACATAGTAGTGTCTGCTGTCTGGTGGGTGCTCACTAAAGGTTTGAATGAACAATCCCCCCTGCCCTAATGGCAAACAAACCCCACTGAGCTCCAGCGTTGTGGCCCTATTTCTCATCAGGACACATGTCACTCTTTGTGCCATGTTCTCCTTCCATTGATCCTCTGGAGAAACTGATCACAAGCCACTGGGCAAATGCCTACACCTACAGGCTTAGTCTGACAGTTGACATGATTGCCTTTCAGTTTCTCTGTGCAGCTGAGGTACAGCTGGCCTTCTAAGCAAGAACACATGTCCAGGTTGGCCTGCATGGCCCCTGTGAGGGTGGCAGGGCCTAGGCCCAGCAGGAACAAACCACCCCGTCATGGGCTATCTGGGTGAAGGAGGTAGTTTTGTTGGTTGGGAGATTACTGGATGCAGGGGGAATAAGCAAACAAATGATTATAACGAGGATATTAGGAACCAGATTTCTCACCGTTAGAGAAAGGAGCAACAAAGACAGACATGGAAAGGATAGCATTAATCCTGCAGAGTTAAAACTCAAGGTTTTTTTTAAATATACACAGAGGTGCAGATGGATGTAGAAATCTACCTAAGCGCACATGCGTATCTGTGTATGTACCCATAGGTATTTCCCAGCTCTGTGCACTGAAAGGCCTAAAAATAACAACACCCGCATGGCAGTAAGCACCGAGGTCTTATTTCTAAATGCCTTTCTCCACTCAAATGAACCAGAGCTCATTAAAGAAATGACTACTTACAGGACTCTGGCAGGAAAGAAACAAGATGAACCTGGAACATCTTGTTCTGCAAAGAATTAGGGAAGTTCTCAAAGAATGAAGGGTCATGTTAACAGGTTCTGGTGGAAAGGCACTGCTCCTCAGCAAAATGTGGGCCAATTTGAGCATTTAAGTGCATAATAATAGCAAAACAGGATATCCCTGGACTCCAGGAGGTCATATTGCTGATATATATCAATAGATATTTATATATAAAGATAAATAGAAGAAAAAAGAAAACTCAACCTTTTTTTTAATATCTAATAAATAGAAATGGAGTGATAAAATCAGAAAATCACCTATCAACTTTCAAAATAATAATGGATTCAGGCAAAATATCAACAGTTGCTAAAAATAGTGAATGAAATTTGATGAAGAACAGGATATGTATATATATTTTCCAAGTACATCTTTACAAAATACTTAATAATTTTATGCTGGGTAAACCTGATAGGTACCTTCTTGTTCAAGGGATAAAATTGGTGTCATTAATATATATATATATATATATATATATATATAGAGAGAGAGAGAGAGAGAGAGAGAGAGATTATATATATGTGCATGTGTATCTATATATATATGCACATGTGTTTGTATATAAGCATAGAGTTTAAGGCAAAAAGGATAAAACGTTAACAGTTGAGGAATCTAGGAAAAGAGAATATAGGAGTAGTCTGCACTGTATTTGCAGTTTTCCCCTAAACTTGGAAAGATTTCCATATAAGGATTTTTTAAAAATGCGTATTTCTGAGGTGTATCCTGGTAGAATAGTGGTTGGGAGCAGTCCACATACATCCCAAGGACTCAGGTTCACTACTGGGGGCCCAGGGAACAACCAAGATGAACAACTAAATAAAATAAGTAAATGCTTCTTCCTCACCTCTCGTCCTGTTTGCCTACTCGCCTTCATTCCTGCCTACACATTTTCTTTAAAAAAATATTTTAAAGCACAGTTAAGAGGGGGACAGATGGCATGCAGTTAGGAAACCCATAATACCAGCATTCTCATCCATTCTTAATTCATAATCCACACATTGCTAATTAGAATATTCCATGTCAAAAATGGTGATAATTGTGCCTGCTCACTGCCATGAAGAACAGAAATGTCTGCTCACAGACAACAGTTTACTAATTCAAGGTGTGAGGTGGTTAACACATTTTCAAGACACTGCCTGCCCTCACATGGACATGGTGTAAAAACCCAGCAGTGCCTGTAGCCTGTGCCCCTAAACCTTCCTGTAAATCCGTGGGGTGGTGGTTCTCAATCAGAGGTTATTTTAATCACCCAGGAGACATTTAGCAGTGTCTGAAGACAATTTTAGTTGTGACAATTGGGAAGAGTCCACTGGCATCTAGGGAGTAAAGGCCAGGGATGCAGATAAACATCTAGACAAAATGTCACTGGGGAAAAAAGGAGTGAAGATGGTGGCCTGATAGGACGTGTTGAATATCCTCCCCACAGAACAACTAGAAAACACCTATTTTCAGACACACGTGTGGAAGGACAGGCCTGGAGACTGTAGAGATAGTGGCAACAAACACCATCACAAGGATAGGTAAAGGAGTCAGGGTTCTGTGATGAACCTGCATCAGGGAAAAAAGCATCGGAGGGGTTGGAGCCTCAGAAAGAACTGGACCTCCCAGAAGTAGCTCAAATCAGCAGAGAGCCTGCCCAACGGGACAGGAAAATGGAGCCAGGAGAGGGTCTTGGCACAGGCCGGAAGGAGGACCAGTACGCAGGGGACTGAGTAGGAGCCCTCGAAGGAAAATTACACAGAGCACCCCTGTAACGAGAAGGCATCCAGGGGAATCCCCAACCTCCAATCCCTCCCACCATATGGTTCTGGAATCACAGGATCCGCTCACTAGTAATCCCACCCAAGGCTTAAGGGAAGAAAAGAGTCTCCCAAAATGGAGGAAGTTTCAACAACTACCCACAGTGTAACCCTGTGGGCAGAGATAGAACTGCAGCCTAATTGCTGATTGCAGGTCAGCGACAAGGTAGTCATTACCGTTTAGACATGGGACACTGGGGGAAAGTTGCGATCCTCCACACAAACTCAAACATCGAACTCTCAGGCCCCAACACAGGGTCCACCTAAGAATTACAAACCCAACCAGTAGTGAGGCCACACAATTCAAGAAATCTCAGTGTTCAAACCATCAACTAGGATTACTTAGTGAAAACTGATACCCCATGCAAGGCATTCACTTCAGGGAAACCTAACCCACAGAAACATAAACAGAATGCTGAAGAGAACAAAGACACAGAGAAACATATATGAAATGATGGATCCAATTAAAACCCCAGGGGAAAATCTGAATGCAACAGATATATGCAAACTACCTAAAGATGAATTTAGAGCAACAGTAATAAACATACTCATGGAAATCAAGAGAACAATAGAAGAAGAAAAAGAGAACAAAAAAGAGATGAAATGAAGCAAGATATCAAAGAATGAAGAAGATGATGGTGGAACTAAATAATTCAATAGAGGGATTCAAGAGTAGGCTGGATGAAGCTTTCAATAGAATTAGTGAACTAGAAGATAGGGCAGAGAATGCACTCAAACAAACCAGCAAAGAGATAAAAGAATGCAAAGAAGTGAACAGAGAATTGAGACCTATGGGATAACATCAAAAGGAAAAGCATCATAGAGAGCCCAGAAGAAGAGAGAGAAAAAGGGGCGGGGGGACATAAAGTGCATTTGAAGAAATAATAGCTGAGAAGAACTTCCGTAACCTGAGGAATGAAGTAAGCCTCCAGACTCAGTAAGATCAGAGAGTTCTAAACAAAAGAAACTCAAACAGACCAACACCTAGACACACTGTCATCAAAATGTCAAAAATACAAGAATCTTAAAAGTAGTTAAGAGAAAAGCAAGTCACATACAAAGAAGACTATCAGTGGGCATTATATAATGATTAAGAGGTCAGTCCAGCAATAAGACATAATGCTTATTAACATATATGCACCAAATGAAGGAACATCAAAATTTATTAAGCAAATATTACTAGAACTGATGAGAGACATCGACAGCAACACAAATAATAGTAGGAAACTTAAATACCCCACTAACAACAATCAGGCAGAAAATTAACAGAGAAAGGAAGATTTAAATGACCATTTGGAGCAGTTAGGTCTAATAGACATATACCAAATGCTTAATTCAACAACTAAAGACTTCACTTTCTTCTCAAGTGCACATGGAGCATTCTCAAGGAAAATCAGAAGAAGGTGGTCAAAATGGTAACCTGGTAGGATGTGTCAGATACCTTCTCCACAGAATAACTAGAAGTCACCTATCCTTCATACACACATGGTATGGAAGGACTGCCGGAGGGCTGCAGAAACAGCGGCAGCCATCATTACCACAAGGATAGGCAAAGGCATCAGAATTCAGAATTACATCGCAGATTTGAGACTCCCAGCCTCAGGGGAAAAAGCAGCAGTGTGGGTGGAAATGCTGGAAGAACCAAGCCTCCCAGGAGTTATTCCGAGGGCAGCAGGTAGCCTGCCCAGCAGGACTGTTTCACACAAAGTGCTGAAAGAAAAGGATTTTCAATCAAGAATAATATACCCTGAGAGATTATCATTCAGAACTGAAGGAATGATAAAAACTTTTATGGATAAGCAAAAGTTGAAAGAATTCATCACCACAAAACTAGCTCTACAGAAAATACTAATTAGAGACTAAACAATATGCTTTGGAATAACTCTTGGGTAAAAGAGGGATTTAAAAAATACCTAGAAACAAATAAGAATGAAAACAAGAGCTACAAGAATCTATAGAATGCAGTAAAAAGCAGTACTAAAGAGGGAAGTTAATTTTAATTCAGGCCCACCTAAAGAAACAAGAAAAATTACAAATATTCAGTCTAACCCTTCTTTACAGCAACTAGAGAAAGAAGAATAATTAAAGCCAAAAATCAGAAGAAAGGAAGAAAAAATTTGAGCAGAAGTAAATGAAATATAAACAAAAAAACAATCCAGAAGATCAATGAAACCAAAAGTTGATTATTTGAAAAAATAAACAAAATTGACAAACCATTGGCTAGACTCACAAAGAAAAAAGAAAACTCATGATCAGAAATGTACAGTAGCTGTAACAGATGCCACAGAAACACAAACTATCCCAAGAGACTATTATGAATAGCTCTATACCAATAAAGTGAACAACCTTGATTAATTTTGCATCTTCCAGCTTTGTTTTTGTGTTTTTAGTTTTAAGTCATTTCTAGCTTTTAAGCCATTGTGGTCAGAGAAGATGCTTTGGTGTGATTTCAATCCTTGTAAATTTGTTGATACATGTTTTTTGTTCAAACATATGATCTATCTCTTTTTGATACTGGTGTTCTTTATTTTTAAAATTAAATTTTATGATTTCTTTTGTTTACAATGCTGTATTCATTTTAGAATATTGAAGTTGAAAATACTAAAGGGATATTCTCTAAAGTGTGAAGAAATGCCACTTAAAAACAGTAAGACAGCAAATATAAAAATTGGAGAGGAGGAGAGGAGAATAAAAATGTGGATGGTTAGAATGAGTGTAAGACTAATCTGCTTTCAGATAAAAACAGGAAATAAATATAGAATTCTTAATGCTAACCTCAGGGTAACCTCAAAATACATCTCCAGGGAAAAAGCAAAGAAGAAAACAAAAAGAGAAACCCATCAAAACATAACTACACCCATAACTACACCTAAAAAGAGAAAGAATAGTAACAGACATTAGAACTCTTGTGAGGTATGAAATACTCAGACTGAAATGCAATTTCCCAGCAGGACTGGGACACAGAGCTGGGGGAGAGGGGCTTGGTGAAAGGTAGAAGGAGGACCAGCATTCTAGTGAGTTGAATGGGAACCCCCATGAAGGCAAATTACACAGGGCACTGCTATAACCAAAAGGCATCTAGGATAGCCTCCCACTCCCACTCCTTCTCCCTCCCACCATACTGCTCCAGAGCCACAGGACCCCTGCCTACTGGAAATCCTGCCCCCAGACTCAAAGGAAGCAGAGTTCCAGAAAGAAGGAAATTTCGAGGCAACCAACAGTGTGCCACCCTGTAGATGGAGGAGGAACATCAGCCCAATTACTGATTGTGGGCCAGCAACAAAGTGGTTGTTATCATTCAGAGCCAGCACACAGCGGGAAGACTCTGCATCACCCACACAAACTTCAATTCCATAGGTTGAACTCTTGGGTTCCAATGCAGGATCTGCCTAAGTATGCCAACAAATCCAATCACTGGTGATGCCCAGTGTTCAAACCAAGATCCAGGCTTCTCTGGTGCAAGTCGATATCCTACACAACGGCATTCCTGCAGGGAAAGCTAAACCACAGAAAAACAAAAACAAAAAACAGAATGCCAAACAGAACAGAGACACAGAAATATATGCGTAATGATGGATGCAATTAAAACCCCAGGGGAAATCTGAATACAATAGATATGTGCAAACTACCTGAGGATGAATTTAGGGTAATGGTGATAAACACACTAAGAGAAAGATTTTGACAAGATCCAACACCCATTTATGATAAAAAGAAACTTGCATAAAGTGGGGGGTAGAGGTACATACCTCAATAACATGAAGGCCATATACAATAAAACCACAGCCAACATCATAGTCAATGGCAAAAAACTGAAAGCATTTCCTCTGAGGTCAGGAACAAGGCAAGGTTGTCCACTCTCACCACTGATATTTAATATTGTACTGGAGGTCTTAGCCAGAGCAATTAGGCAAGAAAAGGAAATAAAAGAAATCCAAATTGGAAAGGAGGGAGCAAAACTATCATTATTTGCCGATGACAGGATTACATATAGTGAAAATCCTAAAAACTTTGTCAAGAAACTACTAGAACTAATCAATGAATATAGTAAAGTTGAAGGTGACAAAAGCAATGCATAAAAATCCATTGCATTTTTGTATGCAAACATGTTAGAAGGAAACGAAATCAAGAAAATCATACCATGTAAAAGGGAAGCACTTTTGGAATATACTTAACAAAAGAAGTGAAAGAAAACAGAACCCTTCTACACTATTGGTAAGAATGCAAATTGTTGCAACCCCTATGGAAAACTATGCAGATTCCACAAAAAATTAAATATGGAAACCCCATATAATCCTGCCATTCTACTTGTGGGCATTTACCCAAAAGATAGAAAAACACTAATTCACCAAGATTTATGCACCCTCATGTTTACTGTAGCCATATTCACAGTAGTTAAGAACTGGAAACTACTTAAGTGCCTAACTTCAGATGAATGGATAAAGATGTGAAATACTACACAGCACTTAGAAGAGATGAAATACTATCACTTGAATCAACATGGATGGAATTAGAGGAGATTATGCTATGTGAAATAAGTCAAAAGCAGAAAGATAGATACCAGATGACCTCACGCATAGGTGGAATGTGAATAGACAAAACAAAGAAATAGATGAAACAAAACCAGCCCTTGGACACTTGCAATAGAACTGAGGTTACCAATAGGGGATGGGGTGGGTGGGGGCAAATGGTGATGGAGCCCACTGGACAATGGGGAAGAACACTTGGTGATTTGATGGAGGGCATGGTATGTTGATGTATCTAAGAAATGGGGAAACTGCACATATGGGGAACATATATGAATTTATTTTAATTTGTAAAACAAAGTTACTGCAATAAAATACTGAAAAAAATACTGAAAAATAATAAAATACTGAGAAAAAAAAAAGGCATTGGGTCAAACTGGAGAAACTGCTACTGTTTATAGCAGACACTGTTTACCTGACAGAAAAGTAATCAAATCCCACCTCAATCTTGGCATTTCCTCCAATGGACATTTTGTTTGAGGGTTAGCTCAAGCCTCTGAGAGAATTAAGAACTGGGGTTCCCTCCGTCCCATAGACAGGGTGGGTGAGTAGTTTTTAGGCATGCATTTAATAAATGTCTGAATGTGGCTGACTTGAGTCTGAGACGTCAGTGTAACATGGAAGTGTGGTCTTCTGGGAGTAACAAATCATCTACCCCAAAAACATTTCCAGCAGGTATAGGGGACAAGGAAAAACCCTGGAGTGAGCACAGGGAGAATCCATTCAGCTCACACCAGTGAGCCTGCTCGGGTTCCACATGAGGTACACAGCCCACTTCTGCATCAAAAATAAACGGAAGGTACACCTTGGTGGCAGAGTGGTTAAGTCTGCTACCTTTGGTCGAGCACAGTCCACATACATCCCAAGAACTCAAGGACACGGCGTTGTGTCCCGGGACCAGTGACAACAACCAAGATGTACAACTAAAACAAAAACAAACTTTAAAATGCTTCTTCCTCTCTCAAAATCAACAATAACAAAGCAGAAGATACAATTCAGGGACCAGCACTAACTGCCCATCCAAGTGTCACTGTTGGTTTCTCATCTGTTATTTTCTGAGAAAAAGCGAAACCATCCATGTTCTGCATTAGTGAACTTCATTTGGCTTACCTAAGGTAACAGTATACTATGACCTCAGAAAAAGCCACCCCACGTGGATAGACAATCTGACGAATTTCCAGCTTGGAAGAGACTCGGTGAGAGATGAGAGCATCCTGGGGAAGAATTTTCATGTTTGCAGTTTCTGCCCAGACTCCACCTCCTCCATCAGGCCTGCTCACACCCATCAACAGAACCGTCAGAAGAGGGTCACCTTGGGCCCTGGTTTGACCGGAATTGTTTAGCAAAATTGTCCCAGCATGTTCCCACCCCCCACCTTTGAAATTCTGTCCTGGTTTTGATCAGTTTGCTAAAAGTTAATTTGGTCAAACACACCTAACAAACTAGCTGCAAACTGCCGACAGGGGTGCATTTTCCCCCAACTGGGTTATTGCACCCACCTGCTCCATCCTGTGCCTGCACACACCTCTCCCCAGCATCCAGCGCCTGGTGATACTGCAGTTGGTCCTGGTCTTGGCTCTAACAATGACGGTCTAAGTCCACCTCAGAACCGCACCGGGCTGCCTGAATTTGGGATGTGAAGAAGCTGGGCTGTCTGGGAAGAGGTCGCTCATGGCATCCCACCCACGAGTCTAAAAATCCCCCTCCTGCACCAGCTCCAAGCCCAGAGCCTGGCACAGGGAAGGTGTGCAGAGGCAACCTACCCAGAAGCCTCACCTGATACGCAGCGGAAGCCGCACTCCAGATGAAACCCTCAGGGAAGCGCCCGTAGAGAAACTCTTCTTCCTTGGGCAGCGGCATGCCACGGTTGGTGATGACTTCCGCGTAGTACCTGGCTGAGGCTCTCGCTGTACGAGGCCTGTTCACATGACTGAAATCAACTTGGTACAGTCCAAACTTGACTGTGTAGCCATTTAGCCACTCAAAGCTGTCCATCAGAGACCATGCAGCATACCCTCGAAGGTTGACGCCATCGAGTCGGTAAGCTGGGAACATTCCAGAAGAGCAGAGAAGAACTTTACAACAGGAAAGCAGCAATCTAAGGAGCTCAGCCAAATGCTGAGCAGTCCTAAACCATCAACCTGTACACACGAGCACATATGCCCTGGTTGATATGCAGATCATCTTGTTTCTCTCTCTTTTTGTCGGCCCTGATACCCCCATAGCAAGTATTAATGATGGATCTTCTGAAAAATCACATTATTTTATTGGGGGATAAAGGAACATGACTCAAATTTAAGAGTCTCAGCCCCCTTTAGAAGTCAAACATGGCAATGTGAATTCAAGGAGAATTTCAGGTTCTGGGTACATGGAGCCCATTGGAATATAAGCTGCGAATTGGCAGAAAGTTCTCTGCTCATTCCTCTGTCCCCACACCTGGAATAGAACTTGTCGCACAGTAGTTGCTCAGTATTGATTAGACCCTTGAAAATGCTCTTGTGGGAACCCTGTGTGCATACAGATGAGATGATCATGATGATCATAACGTTTTTCAGATTCTCAGAGGGATATGTAACTCCAGACAGGGAAAGAATTAAGGAGTTATGGCATAAGAGAAAGATCTGTGAATGGTGGTGCGTAATCCACTCTGCCAAACCATTTCAGGTACTTATGACATGGATGCTAGAAGATTTTATGTGGGGGAACCAGATCCTTCACCTACCTTTCAAAACTTCATTGATGTAGGTTTTGTGGTAAAATATCCTATCGGTATCCTCCAGTTTGGGATTTGTCAGCCCCACTCCATTTTCTGTGATGTAAACGGGGATGTCACCATACTCTTCCTTGATCCAGTTGAGCAGTCTCCGTATCCCCCAGGACACAGCTCTGTGTATGGCCGTGCTAGGCCAGGAAGGGTCCTCCTCCTCAAGGGTCTCCAGGTCATCTTCGTAGGAGGGTGGGTTCAGCCTGGGTGTCATATGCTGCACGATTCTAGAGGAGTAAGTGTTGAGACAGAAAACATCCGCTGTGCCCCTGATGTACATCTTCTCCTCCTCAGTGAAGCTCGGCAGGCGGGAAGTAGCTAGGTGCTGTAGTTCACTCCTGTTGCCCACTTTCCACTTCATGGCATCTGGGTAATCTCCGTTTCGGAAGATGGGATGAGCGAACCAGCCCAGGTTGAACTGCAGCGTTCGATCAGCTGCCTCCACATCTCTTGGGACCTCTGGTGACTTGGGTTCTGCCCAGTGTGCACTGAGGCTCAAAGAGATGACCCCCTTTTGTGCATGCCGGTATTTCTCATCATATGTATGGTAGACTCTGGCATGAGCTTTGATGATCGCATGACCAATCTGGTAAGGTGCCCAGCCTGGGTCCTTCACATTTGGGGGAAAGACCCCTGAACCGTAACCCAACCATGCCTGGTATGTGGGTTCATTAAAGGTCATCCAGAACTTGACTCTGTCACCAAAGTTCTGGAAACAAAAGTCTGCATAGCTGTTAAACAACTCAATCAACAAAGGATTCTCCCAGCCTCCAATATCTTGGAGGGCTTGGGGCAGGTCCCAGTGGAACAGTGTCACCATGGGGGAGATGTTGCTGGCCACCAAGCCATCAATCAGCCTGTTGTAATAATCAACACCATGTCCGTTGACAGAACTGTTTCGCCCGGTTGGGAAAATCCGAGACCAGGAGATAGAGAAGCGATAAGCCTTCACCTTCAGAGCTCGTAGCATATTGAGATCAGCATCCAGTTGGTGATAGCTGTCGCAGGCTATGTCTCCGGTGGCATTGTCTTTCACACTGCTCCCTGGTGTGTGGGTAAAGTTATCCCAGATGCTGGGGCCTTTACCATCGGCATTCCAAGCTCCTTCAATCTGATAGGCTGATGAGGACACGCCCCACAGAAAGTCATCTGGAAACGTGCCATGGTAGAACAGATCTCTTTCAAACTTGGGTTGGTTGGAGAACTTTTCCCAAACTACTTTAGCCTTGGAGGGCACCTCAGATGGAAGAGCGAAGGCTCTGATCTTTGTGGGGATGTTTACTGTGCTGGGTAGTGGTGGTTTTACTATCTTAGTGAGGAAACCATTCTTTTCAATGATGTTGGTGAAGAAGTAGGCAGATTTCCTGGGGGTCCTGGGCTTACTGCTGTCATTGAAATTGACATGATGTAGTCCAAACCTCTGGCGGTGACCAGGGCCTTCAAAGCCATCGATGAAGGAACGAGCAATGTAAGAACGAACATCCACAGAATCCTCCTTGACAGCTGTGGAGAAAAGCAAAAATTGGGATTATTTTAAAAATTCTCTTCTGGTTTTGCTTTAAAAAAAAAAAAAAGAGGAAAGGTGCAGGCAGGAATGAAGGAAAGCAGGCAGGCAGGAAGAGAGAAGAGGGTATTTTATATTAATTCAGTTGTTCACACTGGGTGTTTCCCCTCAGACCTAGGACTCCAACCCAGGGATACACAGCTTTCTCCTTCAGAGGCGATGGACCCAACTCCTGCTCTAGCAGGGTGCACCCTGATGTTGCTTTTTAAAAAGTTTTCCTTATGGCACGAAGTCTTGGAGGGGACTTGTGTTGCCCTAAAAGTGTTAACCTTAAAGGAATATTGACAAGAACCCCACAAAACATCAGGCTACTTTTATAGTCATAAGTCTTGATCTGAAGGAGCATCCCAGTCGTTTAAAATAGAACATGTTCCATTTGCTAGTATCCCTAGTTTTATATACAATATATAAATCATTTAATCTTTTAAAAATATGCTTTTGCTTTTCATTGTTTGGCAATATTGACATCAAATGATCGTATGTCCATATTAAAAAATGAGAAAGTCTAAAGATATGTATTCCTCCAATAAAATTAAATTTAAAAAGAGAAACAAACAACAGAAAGAAACGCACTCCTTCATGTAGTGGACGGTGACACCCCCTAAAAGATATACCTGAGTTCTAACCCTCAGTATCAGTGAATAAATACAATCTTGTTTGGACAGAGTGTTCACAGATTAAGGCAAGGATCTCCAGATGAGTTCATCCTAACGAGACCGGCCTTAAACCCAGTGACCAGATCCTTATAAGAGAGGGCCATGCACACAGTGGCCACATGAAGATGGAGAGATGGAGGCAGAGGTTCAGGTGACACAGGCACCAACCAAGAAAACACCTGGAGCCACCAGAAGCTGAACAAGCAAGGAAAGATACTCTGCTGGAGCCTTTGGAGAATGAGCAGCCCTACCGCCATCTCAGTTTCCTACTTCTGCCCCCAGAACTGTCAACAGAGAAGAGAGGGCCACGTGAAAAGAGGCCACATGAAGACAATGGCTCTCATATGTGAGGATTCATGCTTTACTACTTTCTTACCTTTGAGCACCTCGTTAATATAGCGATTGAAGTAGTCTGCTCTCAAGGAATCATCAAGGAGATCTTCTCTTTCCCCTATGGGCATGCCATTCCCGGCCAGGTAGATGGGTACGTCCCCTCTGGTGTATTCCAAGGACACAAACTGCAATAACCTACGTATGCCCCAGGGTGCCACCCGAATCCAGGTGGATGAGGTCTGGGGCCACGTAGGGTCCATGTGCTGGGAAAAGCCTCCGATGGTATCATAGCTGGGGACACAGGTGTCTTGCTGAGCCTTGCTGATGAGGCGGGAAGTGTAATGGGACAGACCTAGAAAATCAGCAGAGCCTTTCAGGAGCTGCTTCTCTGCCTCGGTGAACTCAGGAAGCTGGGCCACAGGATGGGAGCACTGTGTGTTCAACTCTTGGATCTGAGCCTTCATGACAGCTGGGTAGTCTCCATCCACAAAGATGGGGTGAGCGAACCAGCCTAGCATGAAGTGCAAGAAGCGCTCAGAGGCTCTCAAGTCCTCAGGCCTCTCGGGGGACAGTGGTTCTGCCCAGTCTGAGTTCAGCACAATACCCACACGGCCGTGCTGCTGTGGGCGATGGTGGCTGCTGTAATGGTGCCAAGCTCTGGCGTGGGCCCTCAAGACCACGTGGGCCACCTCGGGAGGAAGAAAGAAAGACAGTGTCAACAACGTCTCGACAAGCCCACAGCAAGTGAACACCATTTTATAAGGCCAGCCAGTTAGCACCAGCAACAGTGATGATGTCCACATCAACACAGGTGCCAATAAGGTCAGCAGGTCAAAAAACACAATCAGTCTGGAAGGCCAATTCCTTTTCTGCCTCCTGCCTCCCCGCCTCTCAGTCGGTGTGCTGAGTTGTTCCGGGACCTGCACCCAAACAAGTTAGTGCGCCACAGCCCCAAGCCTGACTCCAGGGTTGGCTCAGGGTAGGCAAGCAACCCCTGCAAAGATCATGAGATGCAGGGACACTTGCTGGGGAAAGATTTCTTTCCTTCAAGTCTTGAAGTCTGAAAGCTCGGTTGCTGCCATCTGATTACCAGTCGCCCAAGAATAAAGCCAATAAGGGGAGCAAGGGAAGAAAAATTGGGCCCTGGTGACACCTTTGTGTTCTGACCAAGCTCTACCCTGAACAGCTAAAATCCACATCTTTCTGCTTCCTGAATTCAAGTTCCATCCCTACGTGTCAGTCTGGGTTAGATGCTCTGCCACCTGCAACTAAGAGTGCTGACTGACATGGAAAACTTGCTTTGGAGTCAAGTAGACTTGGACTCAAATTCTAGCTTCAAACTCCAAATCCACCAGCAAGATCATCGTGACTGAATGGCTTCTCTTCCCTGAGCCCCAATTCTCGCATCCATCAGTGCTGTTCTCAGAGGTGATAACCATATTTAAAGTGCCAGCACAGCCCTTTATTAACAATGTATGGTTCCGTCTTCCCAAATCCCTTAAAGGACAAAGAGACTTGCTGATGTCCCTTATGCTCCAGTAAGTATGAATTTCAAGGATGTGAAGTACCTTAAAAGAGGCCACCCCTGGGTCGGAGATGCCCGGTGGATGTTGGCCGGTGCCGTAGCCTGCGTAGCTCATCACCCAGGGTTCGTGGAAGGTCACCCACAGCTTCACACGGTCCCCAAACGTGGAGAAGCAGAACTCAGCATAGTCCAGGAAGGCCTCCACCAGGCTCTCATTCTGCCACCCACCCTGATCCTGCAAGGCCCGCGGCAGGTCCCAGTGGAACAGCGTGACCATGGGCTCTATGCTCGAGTCCAGCAGGTGGTTGATGAGCCTGTTGTAGTAGGCGACGCCCCGGAGGTTAAGGCTGCGCCTGTGCCCCGTGGGGAAAAGGCGGGACCAGGAGATGGAGAACTTGTAGACCTGCACTCGGAGGCCACGAAGCAGGGCGACATCAGCATCTACCTTGTAGTAGCTGTCACTGGCCACCTCCTGGCCCTTGGCAGCGTTCTGGTGCCCAAGTTCATCCCAGATGCTGGGCCCCCTGCCGTCCTCGGCCCAACCTCCTTCCACGTTAAAGGCTCCCGTGGAGACGCCCCAGAGGAAGCCTTCTGGAAAAACATCCTGCAGGAAAGAGTCCCTTTCTGCCCCGGTCTGCTTCGCACATGCTTCCCAGACTCTTTGATAAGCTGAACCCAGTGGTGAGGAGGCAACTTCTGACTCCAGGTCCTGCCCTGGGGCAACCCGGTGGGTCAGGCTGCCCATCAGGGGACAAGATCTGCTGCGGGATTGAAGCAACAGGAGACATAGTAAGTACTGACTGAGTCACACACACCGCACAGTGATGGATAGTGATAGTATGCTTAATCAGGAAAGACGACAGAAGCAGTGAGTGGAAAGCTGTATCCACAAAGTCATAGGCATATTATTACCCTTCCTTAGGTGACGAAGTTGGAACACTGAGCCAGTGCAGCTGTTCCTACAGCACAACACCTTTGAACGCTGGTTTCAGTTCTTGTGCCATGTATTTTTTCTTTCTAACTTACTGTTTATAAAACATTGAGCCTCTATTCTGTCCTGATCACTGTGACAAGAATGTGCATCCATTAGCTCTTAAGTTTCACAATAAATGTATGAGAATGGTGCTAGAATTATCATCATCTTAGAGAAATGAGTAACTACTGGGCATTAGGAGACCAGAAGGTGTTTACCAGCCAATTCAGAAGAATTTTAGAAATAGAACTACTATTTTAGAAATAGAGCTACTATTACAGTTCCACTGATATACACCAGTCAACTCCTTCATCTTCATGCTGCCTGGATTGTGGACATAAAGGCAGGGGCTCAAGCATCATCCAGGACCATGACGTGGAAGTCTTGGTAAGGATGACAAAGTGGCATGCCCTGGTGGAATAAGCGGTTGGGTCAATCACCTGTGAAGGATGCAGGACACATGTCCCAGGATTCAAGTTCTGGGGGAAAACAACCAGTGTGAACCACTAAAATGAAAATAAAATTAAGTGCTTCCTCCTTTTCCTGTCTGCCTGCCTACTTTCTTTAAAAAAAAAGAAAAAGAATGACAAAACAAGACAGAAGCCTGGATTCCTGATTAAACTCACTCCATACTACTCATCTCCAAACTTTATGTAAATGAACTCTTATCCTGCTAAAAAAGAAAAAAGAACTCCTTGACCACAGAGCTTCCAAGTGACAGAGAAGATCCACATATCACTATGTATGTGCTAGACATTTATGTGCATATTCATTTTCTATTGTCTTAATAAATACATGAAGTAAACAACAGAAATAAATATATCTGAAATAAGACATAACATAAAAATACTATCCTTACAAATAATGAACTCTGATATCTTCTATTTTATTCTAGTTTTGCTTCTCTCCTCTCCTTTCTTCATTTTTAGAGAAAAAATTTCTCTCTTGTTTTTAAGGAAAGGTGTGAGCAGGTATAAAGGTGAGTAGGCAGGCAGGAAGAGAGAGGAAGAAGCATTTTATCCATTTTATTCAGTTGTACATCTTAGTTGTTCTCCTGGTCCTGGGTCTCAAAACTGGGTCCTCAGGATGCATGTGATTTTTTCCAGTTGCCTTGTCCACTAGGCTTGTCCAGTGTGCACCGAAAACATTAGTTTTCTAAAAGTTCAAATCTAACCCTCAGTAGATTTCCAACTCTAGGAGTCATGAACCTCCAGCTGGAAAGCTCCGCACCATGCGTGCAGCTGTGACACCGGCAGAGGGCGCCCTGAGGGAGGCTGGCAGAAGCGGGTGTGCCAGGTTTGGGGGAAAAGAGAATCCACCTGGCAATCACTGAGCTCCCAGGACATCCCTTTACTGTGGCCCCTGGAGCTGTGTTTTTTGAAAAGACATAGCCCAGAACTCCACAGCTGACTCCAGGTGTGGCCAGGGAGCAGCTCTGGTCTCTCTGCGGCCGCACTCCTTGTGTTCCCAGCATGGAGTCTGGCACACAGCAGCCGGTTTGAAGTGGGGTGAGAGGGTCAAATTGAAGGCAATAGTGCTTAAGGCCACCAATGGCTGGAAGAGGAAAAGTATAAAGAAGCAGTAGCAGTGGAAGCGTATGACCTCGAACACAGCTGTGTCCTAGAAATGCCTGTCGTGAACAGGGAGAGTGCTGGCCGAGGGTCTGGGAAGCTAATGTCCTACCTCAATGCATGGTGCGTGACGCTCGTGTGTGCGACACTCCTGTGGAGGGTTGAGGCCCTTGAAGATTCCAGTGCTACCTCCCGTTTCTAGTGCTTTTCTCACTGATTTTAGAATAGCACTGGATTATGAGTGCGTGAGAGTGATGTCATTACAGGGATAAACTCAAATGTCATTTTAAATTTGGGGACTTCATTCTGTAAGAAATTATTTTCTGTGTACCTGTGTGACTGAGGCAGTTAAGGTGCCGACCATGTAAAGCCCCAAAGACCTGGGCTCAAGGCCCATGGCTGGTATGGGGGTGAGAGTGCTTAAAACAACAGACTCTTGAAAAATGAAGCATGGCACACCCCTGTGACTCAGGCAGCTAAGGCACAAACCATGTAAAGTCTAGGAACCTGGGTTTAGACCCGGGGCCAGGGATTAAAAAAAAATTATTTGCACACTCCCTCACCCATAGATTAAATCACCTGTTCTGAGAACACCAACACCCCATAATAACAACTGGCTTTCCTCTCTACACTCTCCTTTTAGGGAAGGTATTTTGCATTTTACATAAGAATATGAATGCAGAGAAGTCACTTCAATTACTCAGATCATGCCACCTTAGTGGGTAATCAGATCTATCTTTAACCTAACTTGCTCTTCCACAAACTCCACTGTCCCCAGCAAAGTCTCAGACTGGAAGGCAGGCTCAGCCCCAGCTCTGCGGGCCGTGTGCACTTGATGAGTTACTGGCTGGCCGAATAACCGATGAGGATGCAGAACCACGTGGAGCCCAGGGTACCATGCAAGAGAGATGAGTTCTCCCACTGTCCCCTTTGATCTTATCTCTAGAATGGAAATAGTAAACTCTCCAGTCCAGGAGGTGGGTGACAAAGTCCCCTGAGATTATACATGCCAAAGAATAACAGCATTCTGCAAACAGCAGTAATTAGCAGCTATAATCTGATGTTACCTTTTCTTGGAATTTGATGAACAGTTCAGGAATATACTAATATCAGTCCCAATGGTGAGCACCTGGTCTTTCTTTATGGCTGGAATAGAAGAAATTTAATTAACATTCTAGCTGAAGCTCAACCAGAAATATACCTGACAGCAATCAATAACCTTCCTCACCTACACAATGCACCCAAACGCCAAGCTCCCTCTGGAAAATACTGTGGGCTAAGTAGCTAGGAAGTGATTTCTACCTACTTATGACTTAGAATGGTGGTTCTCAAATTTCTGCATGTATCAGAATCACCTACAGAGCTAATTAATTAATTAATTTTAAAGAAGAAGGAAGGCAGGCAGAAGGTTGGAAGGAAGAAAAAGGAGGAAGAAGCATTTTATTTATTTAGTTGCTCATTTTAATCCCACCCCCACCAACCCATCCTGGGCTGCAAACCCAGGTCCTTGGGCTGTATGTGGACTGCACCCCCAGGCACAAGCTTTAACACCTGAGCCACTGGGGTGTGGTTACAGAATTTATTAAACACAGATTCCCGGTCTATCCCAGAACTTCTGATGCGAGAGACCAGAGTGGACTTGAGAATGTGAATGTCTAACAAGCTCCCAGGTGATGCTAATGCTTCTAGTCTGAGGACCACGCAATTGACTTGAATTCAAATATCAGAAAGTGGTAGATTTTTTTTTAAAGTTTCAGTAAACTATACATAAAGTTGACTATTTAGGCCCCTTAGAAAGGCATAGAATTTAAGAACATAAATCGTCATACTATCCTAGAAGGTTAGGGCAAGTGTTACTGTTATCGATGGATGAGCTTCATGGATCTGTGAACCAGCTCAGCACTGGCTAAAGGCGGTGGAAAAGACACCACAGACTTCTCTTTACCTAAGCTCACAGTGTGATGGGACTATTACTAAATATTAGGGTGACTGGTACGTGCCCCTCTGCCTCTTCCCATTGTCTCTAGGGGCCTTCCGGCCTTGCTGCCATTCCTGGCTCCATGATGCCAGCAGTCCTGCTCCATGGCCTGCCATCACAGTCACTCTCAGGAACATAAATTAAGAGACATTGAGGGAATGGTCCAGGAACTATGGGTTCTGTAGGTTCTGGTCAGGTGCCTAGCAGGGAGGGCCACATGCAGCTGAAGTAATGGAAAAATGCAAAGAACTAAGCAGAGGGGGCTGGTGGGGAGAGAGGGGCAGCCCCGCTGAAGGGCATAGAGATGATGAGAGACCTTGGAAGGAAGGGGACTGGGAAAGGAGAGCAGGTAAAGAGCAGTTCCCATGCTCACAGCTGGTGTCTTTAGCATCCTTGCACAGAACCTCATCTCTTAGGTCAACAGGAAGCAAGGGACATTAGTGTCATCTGGGGTGGGCTCTCAAGACAGCCCTCCTCGGGTCCTATCTCCCACTGGAAATCCAGACTTTTCAAGATTGTCACCCACCCTCCTAATGTCCCTCAAGTCCAAGCACAGAATATCACTCAGAAGCTTTCTAGTGAAGGTCCACTCACCTTTGAGGAGGCTGAAGAACCTTCTGGCTGAGTTCTTCTCAGTGGCGGGGCAGTTCTGGATTTTTAGATTGAAGATGAAAACTTTCACTTTGGGCTCATGAGTCTGAAAAAAAAAAAGGCCAGCAAGTGAACTGAAGTGCCTAATGTCTTTTGATGATAGGGATAATCTTCAAGATGAGAAGTTATGAACCTTCATCTGGCTTTGGAAATGACCACTCTCCATTTGTTACAAAAGGGAGAACTGATTCTAGACTCTGAGGGAGAAAGATCTCCATGTGTCAGCAACACAGGTTATCTTCCCCACCTACCCTCATTGGAGATATGTCCCCCGTGCCTCCATCTCAGGGTTATACCTCCTAGAACCAGGTACTAAGCTATGACAAGGAACAAGGCTATTTGCTTGTGCCAAGGGCTTGCATTGCTATAAAAAGCATAAGCAAGGTGCCACCATCAAATAACCTGGTTTGGGAGGGAATGGCAGGTATGGATAGAACAAGATCCATCATGAGTTGATGGCTTTTGAAGCTGGTAATAGCTTCTCAGAGGTTCAACCTACATTAGGTCTCCCTTTGGATATGGTTGACATTTTCCATAATAGAGTTTAAAGGAAATGTCTTCATTAAGTACTGGGAACTGGTGTAGGCGTATCTGTGCTGGAAACAGAACAGGTGTATTTTCTCCCATTTCTAGTTGTTATTTCAATGTCAGGAAACCTCTCTAGGCTGACGTGTTTGACTTCACAGTTTTGTTTGTCTTTTTCCTTTCAAAGGAAAGGTGCAGGCAGGAATGAAGGTGAATAGGCAGGCAGGAAGAGAAACAATCTCCCCACTTAGTCTGGCCACCCTCCACCGCCCCCTGCCCTGGCCCTCGAACCCAGGTCCCCAGGAAGTACATGGACCACATCTGACTGAAAGGGGCAGACCTAACTGCTTCCCAACCAGGCTGCACTGTTGTGGTTTGGTCCACCGACTCAGCCAGGCACCATGCACATCTTGAGACCCGGGGCTCGGGGGTCAAGAGGAGTAGAGCAACAAGATGAACAATTAGATGAAAGTGCCTTTTGCTCTCTCTTCCTGTCTGCCTCTACTTGCCTTCATTCCTGCCTGTGCCTTTCCTTTAAAAAATTACCTTTCGAAAAGGTTAGATTTGGTCATTTCCTCCAAAGCTTTTTGAGGGTTTAATGGCTACTGAGACACACCAATAGCAACTACTTAAAATGGAGACAGGTGGCCTTGATTTTCTCACAGCCTCTTGTAACGATGTTCCTTCTTTATAGATGAGGTACCTTCAGCTCTGAGAAACTGAGTTAAGTTGCCCAGGATCTCATTGGAGCTGTGACTTCCTGGGCTGGGTCCATGAGGGACACCCAAAACTACTGGGCAGGAGGCTCTTAGGGAACTGAGGATTTGCTCCTTCCTGAAAGATCCAGACGCAGTGGGGGCGGCCTGTAGCATCACAGAGCTGGAGGAGACTGAGGCCATACCTCCTGCTTTCTGCTGAGGGGCCAGTTCCCTGGGTGGGCAGTCACTTTTAGGATAAGTTGAGCCTTTTGTGAACCTTCTGCAGAACACAGGCCTGTGGACATGCTGTGGCTCTCCATCCACGTGCAGGGTGTGAGAGTATCCTCAGACACCTGTGTGCCCAGTGGGGAACAGCAGCTGGGGGTCCCTGAGGCACAGGGAGGGGTGTGAGGGTGCTCTGAGGAGAATGGAGGGAAAGGGGAATGGGAGGGGGGACCTGTTCCTCCCTGCCCTGTCACCCACTCTTCCTTTGCAGGCAGGGCCCTTTCAGGACAGTGGGGGGATCTGGGATGAGAAGGAGGGTCTGTTCAGAAGGAGGCTGTGGGCAACAAGACTCGGGTTCCTGTGGACACACATCAGCCCTCCCCTGGCAGACTCAGTTGTCCTTATACTCTGGGTGTGAACTGCTGGAACTAACACTCCCAGAGGGCAGACCCCTCTCCAGCTGTTTCTCAGCACTGCGAGCTTCCAGTGCTCATCCTCTGCACATCTGAGCTGTCAAGTGCAATACCTGGATGTAATTTTTACCTAAGGAAATGAAGGGAATGGAGAACAGCTGCAGGGGGAAATAATGGCCTACATAATGTTCCTGTCTTGCTGGGCAGCTGTGGCTGAGGGTTCACAGCTTCCATCCAATCACTGGTGGGAGCAGCTCTTTTAGAAGGGGTTTGTACCTACAAAAGGAAAGACTGTCGACCACATCTTCAGGCAGAAATCGAGTCGCAGCTCCAATGACTGCCTCTCTGAGCCAGGCTGCATGTTGATAACCCAGATGGTCATAACACAAAAGTGTCCAGACCCATTAGCTTAGCTATAAGCTCTGGTTTTGTTCGTTCAGGAAGACAAAAGACAGATTTAGGGGGTCACAGGCCTGGAGGACACTACAGTGTGGTTCAAGGCCCAGACGTCATGGCATCAAGCCTTAAGTGCAAGTTCTGGGTCAACGAGTGAGTTTGAGTTTGGGTGAGAGGTGTTTGCAAAAACTAAAATCATAAGAACTTTTCAAAAGTGCCACCACCGTTATAATGTTCCCAACTCTGACCCTCAGACACTCACTCTCCAGGGCATGGTCTTGGTTGGATTTAAATGGTGGACTGTGCTGGGAGGGACAGAGATAATGTGAAGATGAAGTGTCCCCACAGTGCCTGGTATACAGCAGGCACTAAAATCATGGCAGCAGGACTCAGTTGGCCTTGTGATGGATTTGCCATCTTTGAAGTGATTTATAGGTATGTCAGGCAGCTGTGTCTACACAGGTCTGCTTGATATCCAGACATGGTGATGAGATTGATGCTCATTCTTCCATCTCAAGACTCCTGCCTCAGGTAAAATGGAGATTCCGTCTAGTGTCAGCACTCAGGGTTTGACACTAGCAAGCTTGGCCTCTCAGAGAACTTTCCTGATTCCTAACCTCCTTGCGGGTGGGAGGTGGCAGGATTCAAAATCAAGAGGCAGACTCAGCCACTGCTCTGTCTGTCTCCGCAGAGGCGCAAGTCTGAGAGCAGAGGCAGAGGTGAGAATATGGCCCTGATAAAACCCGGGCATCTGTATGGAGGCCTGCAAGCGGGCAGCTCCTCAGGGATCAGTTGAGGAATACTCTAGACTCAGAGACCTGAAGAGCTAATGCTGGGTCTAGCATCAGTTTTACCCTGTCAGGAGATGGAACAGTTAGGACTCTGGAGAATTAAGGAAGTTGCACAGCAGTGACCAAGCATTTGAGATAAAAGCCAATAGCTGGGCAGGAGACACCTAGCATACTTTCTTTAATGAGTCAGAATCATTAGACTTGAGAAAACTACTGGGTACAGGAAGATGGGGCCTGAGGTCACAGGAAAATCCCTACTGCTTGTATCTGATTAGTAGACCTGGGTGTGAAATGCCCCTTTAAAATATTCTGGTAAAAAAAAAAATTGGTGAAGTACACATAACAAAATTTGGCATCTTAACTATTTTTAAGAGACATTAAATTTATTCACATTATGTAACCATCATCATCGATGAAGTGTCTTAAAACTCTGAACACTGGGATTGGAATTCTCAGTAGATTTTACACAAAGGAGCAAAAGATCCGTGTATATATTTACCTTCCCAAGCGATCCTGTTGTGCTTTCCAGGAAGCCCACCTTGTCCACTGTGCCCTCTAAACGCGCTTTCAATGGAAACCTCCCCAGAGGCTGCTCAGGGGGGCTGCCCACTGTCGGCAGAAGTTCAGTTTACACTTGAGTCGAAGCATTAAATGTCTAATATGCTCTCAGGTACCTTCATCATTCATCATTAATGTGGTAAATGCTCAAATTACCTGCAATTTACTCAGCTTCTGTGGTAAACTCGCCTCACTTTGGCATTCATAAGACAAATCAAGAGAGAGGAAATCGACCGCATCCTAGAAATAAGTAAAAAGGGTCAGTAGAGCATAAACAATTTCAAGACAAAGACTGCTCTGAAGCTTTATTTGTTTCTGCCCCTATTACTTAAACTGAATATTCCAAAGCCGGATTTTCCAAGGGAAACAGACAGAGGAGACACAGGGGACAGAGTGAGAATGTCTGTGTGGGGGGAGCCTTCGTAATGGAACCCATCACCTATGTACTCAGTAAAGTGCTTGGCACAGAGAAGTCTCAACAAATGCATGAGTAAATGAATTAGTGAATGAAGTACTGTGTGACAGAAATGGTGGGTTCCCACCAAGTAGCTGAACTCTGAGGGAGTCACCCTGGCTGCACCCTCCTCAGGGTCTCGCCCTTTGCCAGGATGGAGTCAGAGGAGTCCTCAGCCACCCACAGGTCCCCTGTGATTTCCAGTGACCCTACTGAGGCTTGCATTTTGTGACCCTACTGAGGCTTGCATTTTGTAGTCTGGACTCACTGGCTACTTTCAAGTCAGTTTTAAGTTCACTCCAGTTGGCCCCTTCCTGGCCTTTCTATTATCCAAGGACACAGCGCACATGGTCCTGGTCCTGACATCCCATCCAGGTTGCAATTAAGGACAAACGCTTCCCGTCTCTGGGTTGCATCCGCTCTCAGGACTTCCCACCACAGAGGCTAGACCCAAAGATGCTTTTGATCCTCTCCACCCTCAACTAGACTGGCTGGCTGCTTCCTTTCTATCTTGTTATGACTAGCTCACCACCTATCTTGCCACGTCGGATCATCTGTCCCCTCAGAACAAAGACCATGGATAATGGCATTTAGTGGCAACTAAGTGCACTATAGACCTTCAGCAAGTGACTCACCACTGACTCCCTTGACTTTCCCAATCAAGCGAGTGTCAGTGCCCTACACATTCCACATGCTTGCTCCACTTGGCTAAGTGCCACTTACATCTTCTCCTACCGCACTCTCAGCTCTGGCTTTGGTTGTCAACACTGTACAACACATAGAGTTGTTTTTTTCTAACAAGAAGAAGGAAGGTGAAGGAAGAAGCATCTTTAGTTATTTTAATTTTTCACTCCAGCCCTGGATGGCGAACCCAGACCCTTGGGCCTTACACGTCCACATGCCAGCATCACAGCTGCCTGAGCCACACAGTCACACCTCAGATCCATATTTAAAGACATGCCAGATCCAGAAAAACTTACTGATTAGTAGAGTGCTAATAAATGCATGTGTTACACAAAGCAGGAATTTAGAAACTTGTTAGAAAAGCACACACCTGTGGGTCTCAGAACTCCATGGGGATTACTCACCTGGGGGCTTGGGAAACCTAGAAGGTGAAGACTGTCCCTCCACATTAACCTTCACCTATGTTCTTTACTAGCCCTTCAGATGATTCTGATACAGACCAAAGCTTGGCAACAGCTGGTCTAAACAAATAGCTAGGAGTTCCTAATGGGGAGAGACCTTAGGTTGAGCGAAGAATATTATGAAACAAGGCCTCTGGATGGAAAGCATATTCACATGAATGTGAAAAATTCTGCTGGGGTACATTCTGGTGGAGTAGTGGTTAGGTCAATCACCTCCAAAGGAGCATAGGCCACATACCTCTGGGTTCAAGTCTCAGATCTGGTGGGGAGGGCAACTGGTGTGAATAACTAAAAAAAAAAAAAATTGAAATATATCTTTTTCCTCTCTCTTCCTTCCTGCCTGTGTTCCTTCCTGTAACTTTCCTTAAAAAATAAATTTAAAAAAATTTCTGTTGCAAGAGATTTGAAGAAGCTGAGGATGGACAAGACGTGGAGCATGCATGCAGCAGCACAAGAAGAAAGCTGAGCATACACACTGGGAAAAATACGAGGTGAGGAGAGAAACTGAGCGAGCATAGGCAGTACATTCTGGCAGACCCTGGGGAATTTGCACCAATTCAGGGGAGGGTAGCCTCCCAGCAGGGAACTGATTCAGACTGTGCTTTTGGAAGATGATCCAGAAGCACCTCATGGGACAGAGAAGCCAGCTCAAAGGTTATTGCTTGACAAGCACTCTTCTGATCAGCACTTTGGTCTCCTGATATGGATTATCACAGGTTGTAAATTAATTTAGATGGCATTCCAGGTGGTACCATTCGCCTTAGAGGATTTTATTTAGACCCTTATCATATCTAGATTTTAAATTCCTGAGTTGGTCAGTCTGAAGAGGGACCGTATCACAGGGCCTTTGTTATAGCACAGACCTCAGTGCTGGCCACTCAGCATATAGTGTCTGCACAGCCCCTGACAGGCTGCAGAAACAGGGCTTTCTGATGGCCCCACACTGCTCATTTGCCAGTAGTAGTTCAGTGGCAAAAGCTGGTTCATTCTTAGATGTTCTCACTTAATAACATTATAGTTACAAAACTGTACTTAGAAGAGGTAGAAACCAGGATGGGGACTTCAGGGAGCACATTATTTAAAAACAAAAACAAAACCTTTACCCCAACTGTTTTGCTGCAAACTGACCTCTCCTAAGCTATTTAGGACTTTCAAAACAAAAATTCAGAACAAGCAGAGGCATTGTATAGGCAAAAGCTGACACTTGACTAAGCCAAAGCTAAGGCTGCAACAAATGAGAGTTTGTTTTTACAGTAATTATGAATCTAGGGAATGCATACCACTCAGAAGAGGCATTTATAAAAATATCAAACCAACAAACAACACTTGTCTTGTGTTTTAAAATGCAAACCGAGACCCAGGGTCTGGGAGAACAGCCAGGATGAACAACAACGAAAATACAGAGCATTTCTTGTATCCCTCTCTTCCTGCCTGCTTGCCTATCTGCCTTCATTCCTGCCTGTGCTTTTTCTTTGAGGAAAAAAAATTAAAATCACAGCCATGCCCTGGTGGTTCAGTGCTAACTGTTGGCTGGGGCATGGACCACGTGAAGTCCGAGGACCCTGGTTCAAGAGCCAGGGTCAGGGGAGCAACCAAAATAAATAACTAAAAGTGTTTGCTTCTCTTCTTTCCTTTTCAAAAAAAAAATTTTTTAAGGAAAGGTGTAGGCTGGAATGAAGCCAAGTAGACAGGCTGGAAGAGAGAGGAGGAGGAAGCATCTTTCATTTTTATTGAGTTGCTCACACTGGTTGTTTCCCCTCCCCAGGCACAGAACTTGAACCCAGGAGTATGTGGTTTGCTTGTTTGGAGGCGACTGACTCGATTTGGAGGTGCTTCTCCATCAGAACGCAACTTCACTTCCTATTTCAAAGTACTTCTTCCTCCTCTCTCCCCTCTTCTCTTTAAAAATAAATTAAAATCATTTTTCCTCAGATGTTTCCTGGGGTGTCATCACCTTGGCAAGTGCAGCTGTGGAAGGTTCTAGCAGGAACTCCGAGACTGCTTCAGCTCTCAGGACCACAGATAATTTTCCACCTGAAACCAAGCACAAAGAGGAGCTACATGTGAGTGAGGCAGGAGACTGGGCTCTCAGAAGCCATTTGGGGATTCATTTTTCTATTGACCTTTCTATTTGAAATTCATCAAATTTAAAAAGGATTTCTGAAGAAATCATTCACACTTGACCGTAGTTGAAGGATTTTAGAAAACAAGGGTGGGAGTTAAGAAAAAAAAAGTCCCTTCAGAGAATGTTTCATATAAATCAGGACTGTGATATATGCAAGACTCTTGTAAAAGTCTTTAAGAAGGCCATGCCCTGGTGGAGTAGCAGTTAGGTTAGCTGCCTCCGAAGGAGCTTAGTCCATGCGCATCCCACAGACCTGCGTTTGCATCCTGGGTTCCAGAGAACAACCAATGTGAACAACTACATAAAAATAAAATAAAATGCTTCCTCCTCCTTTTTCTTCCTGCCTGCCCGTCTTCATTCTGCCTTCATTTTTCCTTAAAAAAAAAGTCTTTAAGAAGAAAAGCATTGGTGCACCCCGATGGAGGGCTGGTTAGGTCAATTACCTCCAAAGGAATGCAGAACAAATACCCTTGGGTTTGAGTCCTGGGTCTGGGGAAACAACCAGAGTGAACACCTAAATAAAAACTGTTAAATGCTGTGTACTTTAAAAAACAACAACAACAAAAAGGCATTAACCCTGCTTTGTTAAAGGTGGTAAGGAAAAAGCTCCTTCCTCTTCTTTTTAAAGGTAGGGGCACCCTGAGGAGCTGCTGTTACTCATCCTAATTCACTGCACAGACATCTATTCAGCCCCCACAGAGTGGAGGAGAAGATGAAGGAACTATAAGCATGTGCAGGAAAACCCCTGGGTGCTGGTCAGCAGACCTGGGTGGGCCCAGGAATGAGTGCATTCTCACAAGCTTCCTGGGTTTCTGATGCAGAGTCCTCAGGCCACAATGTGAGAAACAAGTCATGGAGTTGGGATTCTCCTTCTAACAACTGTATTGCCTTCTAACTCTTTGATGCACCTAAGTCTTTATCTCACACTGGATTATATATTCCATGAACAGCAAATTTATTTCTTAAATTCCTCCAGATAGTAAGCTTGGAATGGGTGCACAGGTGCTCACACCTGTGATGTGGAAACACAAAACAAGAGTTGAATAAAAACAGAGTTTGAGACTTAAACTCCAAGAGGATATAATTGGACACGATAAGGAATAAGGAACCATTGCAATTCACATTTAGTGTCTTTGGCAACTTACAACAAATTTTAATCCTTCCCTAAAATTGGAAACCTGGGAAATGAGAAAGAGAACTATGACTCTTTGGAGAAATGTGACATGAAAGCAAGAAATAAGGCAGAACTAAGGAGACACAGGAAGTTGAGTTCGAATGAAGGGGCAGTATTGTTATTTACAGGCTGGAACCAAGAGCCTGGGGAGAAAGAGAGGGTAACTGTGGGGAGATGCCAAGCAGATAGGAAGGAGGGATCTGAAGTAGAGTTGTAGCCTAGAAGAGGAGGAGGCATGTTTCTGAGTCTAAAAAATTTAAAGATGAAGGCAGAAATTGATTTTGTTCATTTTCATGTCAGTGTATTTTGGTTTAGAGGTTTCTAAATCTGCCTCAGCAGCTGAGTCACCTGGAGAAAGTTTAAAAACACAAATTTTTAGAGCTAATCTTTAGAGATTATCTTCAGAAATTCCAAGAATGGCTCAGCAAGCTCTTCTCAAAAGTTGTAGGTGATTTTAGTAATCAGCCTCTGCCTCTCAAAACTGCCTTTAACAGTGGCTCTCATGTCAATTAAAGTATTTTTTAGAAATGAAATGAAGAATATCCATTGCCCCAGAAGTGGTAGTGTTGGGGAGGAAGGGAGATTTCCTCCTACCCCTCTGGGTATTTCTTGGGAGAGTCAAATAATCAAATAAACATCAGACAGATTACTAGTAGAAACAAAATGGACATGCAAGGAATCTTTATAGACATGTGGATTCCAAAACCAATGCTTTGGAGAGGATCCAGATATTTTGAGCTAAGGAATGGGATGGATTCCTGGGGCTTCAAGGAGAGAAGAGGGACACACATGACAAAGATCAGATGCAATTACCTGGTGGCCCTGCGCTATAAATTTTTATGATAAAAAGGTAATGATCCTAATGCTGGGTAATACCCCCAATTTTCATCTTTCTAGGTATTTAGGGAATCATAAAAGTTTCTTGTGAGCCTACACATCTTCATTTAACCTCAGCTTGAAATAATCTAGATGCCAAAGTGGCATGCCTTGGGGAGGCCTGTTCTTCATTTGCTTAAATTTATTCTAGGCACATCCTGGAGACTCAGGGGTTAAACGCATACCTGGGATGCAGTCCACACACAGCGCAAGAACCCAGGTACGAGGCTCGGGACCAGGGGAAGCAATTAAAATGAACAACTAAATATAAATGAAATGTTCCTCTTGCTTGCCTTCTGTCTGCTACCTGCCTGCCTTCTCTAAAAAATTTTTTCGCGTGATTGACTTCATATTAATAGCATAAGCTCTATCATTATAGATACAGAAAATAACCTGTTATTTCTCTGCCTCTTCAGAAGTCTAAGTTTCATTCAGTTCCAGTCCAACAAATCCCACCCATTAAAAAGGTCAGTTTCCAAATGAAAATAGACAATGAACCTGGCTGCCTCTAAGCCAAACGCAAGCACTCTGCCTCTCAGAGAAGCCTGGCTTTAGTGAAAATTCTCCTGGGTCATCTTAAGTTCCCTCTGCATATTTTCTTCTCTTTCAGCATTTATTATCCTCTTAGCTCTATGATTGTGGACACTAAGCCTCATTCCTTTCATTTCTAGTCTTCTCTTTGCACTCAGACTTCGATTCCTCTTCGGCAACCACCATTTGATTGGGCCTCCCACTTGGTGAGCGTGCCTTTTATACCAGCCTCCTCAGCCTCGCGTGTCTGTAAGAATCACCTGGAGAGCTTGCTGCACACAGGTTCCTGAGTCTCACGTGCAGGGATCTCATCTCCCCATCTCTGGGTGAGTGGAGCCCATGAGTTTACTCTTCCCTCAAGTTTCCAGGTGATGCTGCCACAGCAGGTTCGAGATTCACAACTGAGCAGCACAACCGACACCTCGACAAGTTCGTCTGAACTCAGCTTCATTCTTGATCTAAGTTTAGTGATGGCTTCTATGTCCCCAGCATCATGACTCACATGTGCTCCCAGCCCCCACTGCCCTGCCTCATTCGTACCAACTTGTTCACGGTGTGTGAGACAATCTTCTCTAATTCCTTCAGGTATAAGGAAATACGTTGACTCCGAGCCTACCATTCAAAGATTCAAACAAGATGTAAAATTAGTTTTCTCCAAGGCTCTGATTTTTGAACCTCTGAAATTTCTACGCACGTATAATGTTAAAGTTGCATGACAAATATTAGATATAAAAGTTATATGTAAGGTCAGTATAATGGCTAGTTTACAGAGATTCTTTTACATGTTAAGAAAAAAACATACTATGGCTTTATAGTTAGTTATAACAATAAGCTAGAGGGAAGAGAGGGCCAGGGGAAATAATTTAAAAACTACTGGACGGGCAAAAAAAAAAGACTGTATAACTGACTTCTCTCTTTCTATCGAACTCTATATAGAAGGAAGCTCTTGCCAGCCATCGAAACTGTCAACACTGCTAATTACAAAAGTGCTTATTTTGATAAGCCTAATGGAACTTTGAAATGCTCTGAGAAGGGACTATCATGCAGAGACATTTACCCTTATTCTGATAAGATAATGTTATTTTCCAGTTACTCAGTGACTGTGCCAATGAATCCATTTCACCGTCTATGCTAGATTTCTATGCTTCAGGCTATCATCACATCAGCACACAGAGAACCTATGTTCTCAGTTTGTGCTTAATATTCTAAAATGATCAGTTTAGTATCATCTCTAGACCAACATAACCTGAGTGCAGTTAATTCCTAAGGACAATGAACTCACGAGGAATTTCTATTTGATTTTGTGAGCTGTTTTAGAATTAGAGTAGACAAATGTATTTGAAATTCCAGAAATTCTCATATCACACAAAATTATCTAGCTTCCCCAATATGTTTCCCAACCTATTCCCAGTGCAAGCATGAATGATACCTTTAATAGTAATATTAAATGCAGATTACTCAAAGAATCTTATGCTAAGCTTGCAGTTCATGATTTCTCTGAAACTGAAAGGGGTGGTGATTGCTCTCGTTAAAGATGATTTATGTTGCAACATTTGTTGAATACAGCTAGGCCCATGAAAGTCAAAATCAACAGTTGCTGTGGGTTGAGAATTAACTGTTTTACTGTGTAGAAAATCACTACATAGCACTGTGCAAGTTCACACCCTTCAAAGGGCATGAGGTTAGGGATACAATTGATCAGGAGTTTTCTAAGGTGTTAATATCTTATATCTTAATAAGGGTATCAATTACATGGATATATACATACTTAACAAAACTAATCAAACTATAAAATTAAGAGACGCATTTTACTATATGAAAATCATACCTTGATTTCTTAAAGTATTAGGAAAAATTCAGAACTGTATTTCATATTGTTTATTTTCTAATTGGTAGTAAATGGAAATTTATCTCTTTAATATACGCATTTTTAAACATGGTAGATATGCTTTATTTGCTAAAATGCTAACTTTTCTCTGATTTTCTCAGATTTGTCTGCCTGTACCTTTTAATTACATGGACACCAAATGGGTAGGTAAAGACATAGAGTGATAAGTGATAGACAGAATGCTTAGCATAGTGGTACCTGGAGTGGGTAGAGGAGCTGGGCTAAGGAAGAGTATGCAGGTGGTGTGCTATGCTATAATTTGTTTTGATTTATAAACCCTCAACCTTCTCTTATTTTTCCCCCCCAAGAGATAAGCTGTAATTCATACACCATAGCATTTACCCCTTTAAAATATACAGTTAAGGTGCATGCTGGTGACCTAGTGGATAAGGCCACTGGATATAGACCACACTCATCCCAAGGATGGGGTTTGTGTTCCAGGGCCTGGGGAATGACCAAGATGAACAACTAAATAAAAATAAACAAAATGCTTCCTCCTCTCTCTCCCTCCCTGCCTGCCTACTTGCTTTCATTCCTGCCTGCACCTTTCCTTTAAAAAAAAATGTATATATACACATACATACATAACACAATTCCATGGTGTTAATATATTCACAAAGCCATGCAATCATCTTTGCTATCTAATTCCAGAACATTTTAATACTCAAAAAGAAATCCTGTACTCATTAACAATCTACCTTAGTGTCTCTCTAGATTTACCTGTTCTGGACATTTAATATAAATGATTGTATAGTATGTGATCTTTTGTGATGTTTGTTTTCATATAGCAAACTGTCTTTGAGGTCCTTCTACATTATGGCATGGATTATTCCATCATTCCTTTTTCTGCTGAGTAATATTCTATTCAGCATGTTTTATTTTTCTATTAGTTGATGGACATTAGGGTTGCTTCCACTTTTGGTTACTATGAGTAATTCTGCTATGAATGTTTGGGCCAAGATTTGTCTGGATATTTGTTTTCATTCCGTTTGGGTATATACCTAGGAGAGGAACTGGTGAGTCATTCATTGGGTAATTTTAAAGTTTAACTTTTGAGGAAACAGCTAGACTATTTTCCAAAGCAGCTGTCCCATTATTCATTCTCACCAGCAATGGATGAGGGTTCCATTTTCTCCATATTATCGTCAGCACTGGTAATAGTCTTTTTTATTACAGCCAGCCATCCTAGCTGATGTGATGTTATTTTTATATGTATATTACATATAATGTATATGTGTATACATATATGTACATATATATACACACATACACATATATGTTTTTAAACACTTATTTAGTTGTTCGTCTTGGTTGTTCCCCCTGGTCCCAGGTCTCAAATCTGGGTCCTTGGAATGTATGTCAGTGTCTTATCTGGTAGGATTGAATGGTCAATTCATGGGCATTTGCAATAGTATTTTGCTTTTAACCAACATGTTATATGACTTTTTGTGTATATTAAATGACATTTTATTTTCAAAATGCATGAGGCAACAGTGCATATAACACTGGGTAGGTTTGAAGTGTGCCTCACTGTAAATCATCATCTGTATATACTACATTAAGTTCATCACAAACAGTTCAGTTCTATAGCATGTGACTGACTCCTTTTACCTCGGTTGCATAACCTCCTCCTTCTCTCTTGTTGGCCTCTAATTTAATTCTATAGACTAAAAGTCTATTTTTGTTTGATTTATTTTATTCATTTGTTTGGTTTTTATATGTAGTACATATGAGTGAAATCATATGGTATTGAATATATTTTTAAAAGATCAGTAAGCTTATGGGATTGGACTAAAAATGGGAAAATGAGAAGAGAGAAGGAAAGACAATTTTTCCCCCTGTATTTTTATCAGGGGCAGAGAATCTGATGATATTAATGAAATAAAACAAAGGATAGGAGGAATGAGCAGAAGAAAAGGAAAGAGGTGTGCCCTGGTGGAGCAGTGGTTAGGTCAATTGCCTCTGAAGGATGCAGGCCACATGCCCCTTGGTTTGAGTGCTGCGTCTGGAAGAATCAACCAGTGTGAATGACTAAATGGAAATAAAAATTAAAAAAAAAAGTTTCTTCTTCCTCTCTTCCTGCCTGATTATTTCTTGCCTTCATTCCTGCCTGAACCTTTTCTTTAAAAAAAAAAAATAAATAAAATGTGAACTCAAAAAATAAAGTCTTTGTAACCTGATGAAAAAGGCAGAATATTTGCGAAAATATTAAATAGATATATTTGTTTCTGTTTCTTAAAGGTACAGGCAGAAATGAAGGTAAGTAGGCAGGTAGGGAGAGGAGGAAGAAGAATTTTATTTAATTTAGTTGCTCCTCTTGGTTATTTCCCCAGGTCCAAGTTCAGGACCCAGGAACTTTGGGATGTATGTGGACTATACCCGATGAACTAAACCATTAGGTCATCACAGCACCCCTGTATAGAGTTTTATAATTTAAATAATTATTTGGAATCTGCCCCCAAAGAAGACATTTTCCTTTACTTGAGATGATCTAAACTCAATCTTTCCCTTTTTTCAAAGTTCATTTTATTCAGAGCTTCTTTAGAAGAATGACAATCAGCAAATATTTATTTGCTCATCCAAGATAAGCTTTCCTAAGAATCCAGTTCAATTCCAGCATCTCTTCATCTCTCACCCTCTGCTCTGAGTTGACTAAGCTGACAGAGGACTCCTCCAGCTCTCCTATCTGGCTCTCGCCCTTCATTCCTGTCTTCTCATTGGTGGCTCAAGCATGGCCTTCCTGACAATCCTGTCTAAAAAGTGCCCCCGCCATGGCCAAAGTCACACTTTCTTCCCTTGCTTGGCTTTTATTTTTAACATAGAAAAGATACTTAACTTCTGTATAAGCAAGTACATACAACTGAAGCATATGAAGAGCTAATAATTTTCAGCTGTCAAAGTATGAATGGTAAAAATGACTTCATTGAAAATAGGATGAATTTGGCCAGAAAAATAATCTTGTAATTGTTGGCATAAACTCTTACAACTTTCCTGGAAAATAATTTAGCAATGTGTTTTGAAGTCTTAAAGAATGCACATATTTAACCCTACTAGTTTCAATTCTAAGAATCTATCTCAAATAATTTATTGGGGAGGCAAGCATTTATATACAGGAGTGGCCATTGCAAAATAGTTTGTAAGTTAAATTTAAATAAGCATATAAAATGAGAGAAATATTTTAAACTTTATGATCCATTCATATGTTGGGATTCTTTCAGAAATCATGCTGAGCTTTTAATACGAGAAAATACTCATAAAATGTTAAGTTTATAAAGAATATGTATGCTATACATCCAGTATGTAATAAAAACAAGAAAACATATGTAATCCAGAGTGGGTTCTCAAGATTGGTTTACCTCAGATTTACCTAGGGGATTTACTAAAATCACAAATGTCCTGGCTCTGCCCAGACCTGCTGAATTGGAATCTCAAGTTGCCTATGAAGAAAGAATGTGGACAATTCCAATTACGCTCAGTGTGGGTGAAGGCTGCTCCCGAGTCAGTCACTGGGATCATGTTGTGCTTACCTGGAGAAGCATATTTCTTGTGGTAAATCTCAAAGACTTTTTTGTGGGCGTCAGTGAGGGTCTTGAGATGTGAGGTTCTTGATTCCTGTTGAGGAAGCTCTGTTATCACCTCCTCTAAATCACTAAAAGTGAACCAGATCTTAACGAGGTCCCCAAAGGAATGGAAGGCGAACGTGGCATAGTCAGCAAAGAGGTCAGGGAAGGCATCACTCCTCTGGCGGGTGCTGGCAGGGAGGGTCTGGTGGTGCAGGATGACCAGAGGCTGCAGCTGCGCAGTCTTGAGGCTCTCAAGGAGTCGCCGGTAGCACTGCACTGTTTTCTTGTTTGGATTCTTGGAGCTTCCTGCGGGGAGAAGTTGTGCCCATGACAGAAATACTTTATAATGGCTGATCTTACTGCCACGAACACTGTGAAAGTACTCTGGTAAGAAAGCGGGCAGTGGCTGGCGACAAACATAGATGTCATGGTCACCAGCTACAAAGTTAGAAGAACCCTGGTTTTCCAATGGATTGCTCAGGTTGTGTAGCAAGCCATAAGTTAGAGGACCAGCAGCTGAAATGAAATTCCTATCAGGGTCCCAGTCTAAACCCCAGCACGAAAAACTCAGGAGGACAATGAAGACTGAATTCCAAGCTAGATTCATCTTCCAGGAAGTGCTAGGAGACATGTGCAATCTTTACTTTATACCTACAGCTGAGGTTGTAAAGTACTAAGTGATTATTAACACAATATTTAACTGGGTTATCTATAATAATAAAATCAGTGCATGGTTCATCAACGTAATATAAAAATTTTAGAACATAAGGGAAAACACAAAAAGCTCAAATTCTCAAATAATTTAAGTAGAGGAACCTGGAGAATGAAGAAAAAACTTTTTATCTTACCAATTATTTTTAAACGTTTACATAATAGAAGAGTCCCTTGATGTTTTTTTCCCTTTAAAGTATGTAAATTAATGAACACACTTTGTAAGACTTAAACGATACAGAAACATAATATTAAGACTTACAAACTCTCTTTCCCTTCTTAGGGATAAGTACTTTCAACCTCATGCTTCCTTTCAATCTTCTTTCTTTCCTATCTGGTAGAAATTAGTTTCCTTCTCTACTGTTTTCTCATCTGTAGGCTGTGAAAATTAAAAAGTCATTCTTGTAGCTTGTTTAGAGCAATTCAACTGATAGCTATTATGTATATACAAATGCAAACATATATGTGTAACATTTCAAATATATAACCTAACATACATATTAGGTATTGTTTCTCAGATTATTTTTTCACTTAATAGCTCTTGGAGTTCTGCCTGTATCAGGATACATAGATCCAGCTTTTTAACAAATGCAGATCACACAGTAAGAATATACCATAATTTAACCTCATGAATATTGAATACTGGTTGGTTCTAAATTTTAATGTGCTGTAATAGCTATAGCGATACATCTTTGTCTGTGTGACCATTTCTTAGAAATTAAGTTACTAAACTCAATGGGCATACCTACTCAGAATTTTGATTGAAATCCAAATTATCTTCCATAAGAGGCTTCTTCTAATTCAAATCCAAAGATTAGAAGTGTGCCTAAATCTCTGCTTTACTAACTTTATAAAAACTTACATGGTTGACACTCTTTAAAGAATGAAAACATCTCTTTGGTGATTTCTCATTTTTCTGCTCTAGAGGTAGCCCTTCATGTTAATTGGCCAGTTTCCTTCTGGAATTATGTAAATATCCTTTTCCATTTTAATTATTTTATTACTAATATTAAAAATTCATCAGTTTGGGTATCATTAAATCATGACAAATCTTTTTTTCCTTGTTTTCAAGTTGGTTTTGTTTTTCAAGGTATACTGATACCTTAATTTTAAAATCTTCTCACAACTGTTATTGCCTTACTATTAATGTTTACCCATTTTGAATTTTAACCTTATGTAGTGGCAGGACTTGTTAATTTGTTTTACCTCACAGGTAATTCTTACCATTTGAAATGCCATCTTCTCAGAAGCTAAATATCCTTATAGACACAGATGTTTCTGAACTTTCTGTCTAGCTATTCCTGCACCAATACCAGACTATCTCTCAGGATCGTGTCTACACTTGCATTTTCTTTTCCATGTGTCTAGGGGGATTGATTTTCATTTCAAACATCTAGATCTACGTTCACTTTTGGGTATCCCACAGCATAGCTATGTAAGAATTCATTTATTGATGGACATCTATTGGAATTTGGTTTGAAAATAAAATAATTTATAGATCAGTTGATAAGTGTGGAAAATATCTTCTCATGCAGAAACATGTTTTGTCTATCCATTTTCTAAACACTTGTCTTTCTTCATCAAAGATCTTTTATATACTCTGCATCCACTGGTTATTTCACCTCCCTGAGAAATACATGGAATATGAAAATGTGAAGTCCTAATTCCTGTCAGGCAGTTCCTTTTTTCAAGACCTACCCAGCCCCATTTTCCTTATGTTGGAAGTCAATCAATGCAGGGAGTCAACTAGATCTTCACTAGAATGCTCTGTCACCTGTTAAGTGAATGTCCCGTCTGATACCGGTTCATACCAGCATCTCCTAATTGCGTCAACAGGTCTGAGAATTTGTACCCTGGTTTCCTGTTTCCATCAAAGCCTCTCCTACCCTCAATAACTAGGAACATACTTTTCACAGGAGCATATGCCTTACAGTCAATTGTAATTTCTCTAACAATTTCCAGTCGTCATCACCCATTGTTTTCATGCCAGTAGTCACATACCAAAGCTCTCTAGCTGGCCCTGAGGTCCTAGAATGCTATCTGCTGTTAAAAATGGAACCATGGGAACAGTGACATAACGAACATACTAACTGTAGCTGAGACTCAGAAATTGTTAGTAAACAGTAATATATTTTTCTTGGAAGAAAGTCATATAATTTGGGGATGATTTATAACACAGAAAATGACATATTTTCCTTATAAAAGCAGTTAGAAAATAACTGACAAATTACTCTTAGGCTATAGAAGTTAAAGAAATTGTTAAAGAGTAAATTAATTCAGAGTAGAAATAAATCTCAGACTGTGGAAGTTATTTTATTTTGATGAAAAAAAAAAGCAGTATGTAACAATGGCAAAGTTATTTCCTTCAATAAGACAATATATACTATAAAAGCAGCTGAGCTTTTCCTACACATTTAGACAAGGATCTTTATAGATAAGCAGCACACTAAACAAAGTGCTGAAGCTAGTGTGGGTATAAAAGGGTTCGACAAGAAATGCGACACAGAAGACCATCAACTGGGTTCTTTTTCTTAAAATCTTTCTGGGCATCAATGTTAGATACACCTCCCTCCCTGGCAGAGCTCCATGCAGGCTCCTGACCCCCAGTTTCTACACTCTGGTTAGCTACTCTGAATATCTCAATCTTCGAGCAAGTAGTTAGGATTAACCACCAAGTAGGGATCTTCTTCGTAGCTCTCACTTCCTTCTGAGGAGCCTTTCAATCCAGCTTGGGTGAGTTCAATTAGAACATGATCCTGTGAAGCACAAACATTTGTCCTTAGGTCTCGAGCAGTATTATAAAAATGCCCATACACATAAAACTTGAGTCTTCTGAAAATGTGTTACTTTCTTTCATCTCCCCTCCAGAAACTGCTAGAAGAACTATACCTCAAAATCACTATCAAGTTTCTAATAAATCCTCTCCCCATTAAGATGAAGACCTTTTCATATCATAAACCTTGTCTGAAAAATTTTTTAAATATTTGAATGGGAAACCTATACTTATTGGGTTTATGTTATTTTATAAACAAAAGCTACCTCAACAAACATTAAACAAAAAGAAAACTGAAAAAATATTTAAGTAAGTTCAGCAGACATTGTAATTTTAATAAGGTTTCCTGGTACGTTATATCAAGTATTTGTAAATATAATTTAAAAAAGGACAGGAAGTAAAGCATGAATTTTAAGGTTACACAACTGGATAATATCACCTGATACATGTAATAAAGAGAAGGTGCTGATGAGCGAACACCAGAATGGAAGAGGGGTCTTGGGAAAGACACAAAGGATAAGCACAATGGCCTTTACATTTGTTGTGTTACTGGCAGTGTCACTGAGTATACGGGGTAGTGCTATGAAATGACAGCACAGGGGCTTGATTATGTTAGAGCCAGGTTACAAAGACTGGATTTTATTTTAAATGTGAGGAAGGACTGGAAGGTATAGTACTAGGAGCACACGGTTTGTTAAAGTGTTTGTCTGTCTGTGGGGCTGAGCCAATACAAAGAGGGACAGTTAGAATCCTGTGGAAGCTCAGGCATGGTGGCTGGTAGATCTGAAGGTGGTAAGAAGAGAGCAGAGACTAAATGTATTGAAGGCAAGGCTTACAGGATTTGCTGCTAAAAAGAAAAGCTATGAGGGAAAATGGAATCAAAGAATCAAAGATGATTCTAAGGTATTTGGTCCAAGGCAACTGATTAAATGGGAATACTGCAGGGAGCAAAAACTGTTTAGAACACATTAAACATGGGACACCTGCTAGTGTTCACAGGTAGGCAGCTGGCTACATAAATACCTAGAGATCAGAGGAAGGGTGAGAAGTGGAGATATAAATCTTGGATTCAACAGCAGATGGGTTTAAATGCAAATGAAATCACGTAGGTGAGGAAAGAGGTCTAAGGATTGAGCACAATAATTCATCTAAAAAGTGACGAGAGAGATACTCAGGAGGAAACTAGGAGGAAATAATCAGCAAGACAGAAGACCCAGGAGAATACGGTGATTTAGAAGCCAAAGAAAAGTATTTCTAGAGTGATCAAATGTGTAAGTGTTAAAGACAGGCTGAGAACTGGAATGATAAACTAATGTGAGTAGAGCTAAGGTATGTGATGGTGCTTTTAAGAGAGTGAAAGAATGAAGTGACTAGGGAAAAGTAACAGCACTGGGCAGTGAGGTCAACAGGAAAGAATACTGTCCATCTAAAACTTGTGGTCATAAATTTAAATTAGACTAGCCCCATGGTTGTATGCTTTTCTCCAGAACTTAACCGTTTGTATAGAGGTATATGAAATAAAGAATTTGATTTACCAAGGCTGGGATTTTGCCAAACAAGTAAAACAAGAACAAAGCTGAAAAATGTAAGATTTTCTGAGTCTTTCTCTTGTCACTTTAAAAATGGATTGTGTTCAATCCTCAGACCTCTTGTTTACATTCCTTACCTACATGATTTCATTTGATCCTATGAAACTAAACTCATCAGCTGATAACTCAGATTTATAAGATTACAACCTGGGTAATGTGAGAAGTAAGGATATGAGGAAGATCAAAGTAGAAAATGGATGGTTAATAGTCAGGATGCTTTAAGGTTTACAGTATGGTCAGAGGCATATGTGACTGGTAGGAGTGGAAAACAAAGGTTAAAAACTCAAACAGTGCAATCATTGTTTTTTAATGCGTGAGGGTTTGATTTGTGAGGACTGGCAAGTGGTGCCCTGAACCTCTGTTGGTTGGAAAGCTGCAGAGGCCAGAGCCCACACTCCTCAGACTTTTACCTTTCCCCAAGGTAAGAGTAAGAGAGGTCTGATGATGACAGCAATGTCCTTAACAGCCAGGCTCCAGCAACACCCACTTCCAAACCCGCTCTGAGCTCTAAGCTAGAGCAAGGGAAAGACTCATGTTTCACTGTTGCAAGAGTCCTAACCAGGAGAGCAGGCCACGCCCCGCAGGATACATCTCAAAACTAAGACTGGCCTACTTAGCTAATATATCACACGCAATAATATAAAAAATTCCTCAAAACCATCAGCTTTGGGGAGACAGTAAAAAGACTTAATTCTTTAAACATCAGTTTTCAAAGTAAGGAGTTGATTTAAGAAGCATCTTAAATGATGTCAAATATGCATTTCCTTTTTGTGTAAAAATTCACTGATTTCAAGAGATCACTTTTTGATTCACTAGAATCCTAAATCTACCTTCCTAGATTTAAATTTAATTCTGCTTACTTGAGGAAAGAAAGTAAGTCAATTACTTGCTGTTAGTTTGCCTCTGTTTTACAAGTCATAATTCTGACTAGACCCCAATAATTCAAAATTGATGAATATCTAATGAAACTATTAAGATACAAGGCATGAGCTCCCTCCATCATTAATTCTCAGGTAAGTTCAGTTGTGTACATACATAGTGGGTAAGTCGATGAATGACTTTCTCAATGATTCTCTTTTTATTTATAAGTTCCTCTTCAGAATCTATTTCTGATTCAATTTCCTTCAAGTACCAGTTAACAAGCTCGCTCCTCTTTAATGCCGACTCATCCTCTTCTGCAACAAAACATATATTTTAAAAGGATTAAGTTATCCTAACAAATTATACTGCCAATTCTTAGTTTGCATGCACAATATAATATACAGATTAGATAGCCATCAACCTGTCAGAAAGTACATCTGCTAAAACAAGGTTTGCAATGTTCTAGCATAAGCCTGAAATAACCTGTCATATTACTTGTATTAAAGTATGTCTTACTTTATCCTGCAAAGAAAAATCTAATAAAATAGAGATTATAAGAAACAAGTTTCTAAAGCTATTAAGATTCCAAAGCATGAAGCTGTTTCCGTCATCATCTTAGGCTTTCATCACCTATGAGAATGGTTGCCAACAGTATTAAAAGCATAAATCAGGAAAAGAACAACAGCAGGCACGACTTCTTGAATATAATTTTTCTCTCTGAAAAGGGGAAGGCTTCACGGAACTGGAGTCAACTGATACATGAAATCCACTGAATAAAAAAATTGCCAATTTAGTCCAGCAAGGTCTAGTCATACCAACTAAAATGACTGCTCTTAAAGAGTACAAAACAGAATTCTAAATTTACAAGAAAAGTTGGAAGCAAGACAATATCATCACTATCACAGAAATAAAGTATAAAAAGAAAACTACTTAGTCTTGATTCTAGCAATTGCTAATAAAATGCAAAAAGTAGGCAAATTTTAGCTTTACTGATGTTTTGGGTAAGTGATCTATCTCCTTGGGTCACAATTGTGTTCGCTGTGTTAGTGAATAGTCGAAAAATGAGATTTTTTCATTTATTTGGATGGATGAACAATATCTTTATTCTTTCTTTAAGGAAAAGACATAGTAGAATTTATCTGTGGAATGCAATGTCAATTATATCTTTGCTCTATCAGTGTTTAAAACTAATTTGCATGAGACAGAGAATAATGATGTAGAATGTAAATATGAGAAAATGTGCGCTCCCACATCTTTTTGTGAGAAGGCAGTAGGGCTATCTTTGGTCTGTCCTAGTGTCCTCTTTGCTGCCTTCTCTAAGTGGAACAAGGACAGAAACTACCGGGCTCTCAAATCTTTCATAAATTGAGGCAATCTTTGGTATTCTCTTCCTCTACTGTAGATCAGACATGGTGATAATAAATTGTGTTGCGAAGTAATGTTCTTACTCAAAGTTCTAACTTTTCAATTAGAATTACTGAAGTTAGTTAACCACCAAATTGAAGCTTGACTCCTTGAGTTCATCATTTTCCTCCTGCTGCATATTATAGGTTGATAAATTTGAAACAGAATGATACAGCAGTTAAGAATAGGACATACACTAGCATCCAGATATCACCCTTTACCTAAAGGATAAATTAAGATTTTACTTCCTTTCTAGTCTGGAATGTACTTATACTAATATAGTTTTCTGAGTTCAAGTACTTGTCTATGAAATATACTCCAGGAGTTCATTCATTTTAAATAAAGTCACTGTAAGAAGTAGTGATTTTGCATTTGTAAAAATATTTACTAAATGCTCCTTTATATAGATTTTCTTTGCCGAAGAGAAGCTATCTAACAATTTATCATTTCTTCTGACAAAGCAGCACAATCTTTAGTAATCAAGTGGTTTATATGAATACAGATTATATAAATGACTAAGCATTTAAGCAGTACAACCTCACCTTCTTCCATTTTTCTGAGGTGAAGCACAATAAGGTTAGAGATTCGGCAGTATTCGGAAAAGCTCAGCCTTAAGGAAGCTTTTGGAACAGAATCTTGGTTTATGTCTTCACTGTGGCCATTGATTCCATTCACAGGAGCAGGGCTGTCAGCATGACCTAAGTGAAACATCAACCATCTGAATCTTGTTGTTTTTTTTTGCCTCCCATACTCCTCTAACAGCTGTTTATAAATGTAATACCCATATTTTAATAATTTCAAAACAATCACAGTTATATTCAGTATTTATCAACCTTACAAATAGGTTAAAATTAAGTTTACAAACAACTGGTGAAGACAAAAATAATTTGGAAGGAAAGGATGGCAGCTATAAAGGAGATAAAAAGATTTCATGATGTAAACAGTGTATCTCCTATTACATATAAAATAATAAATTCTTCTATTTTCTATATTAAAGTACTCAAGAAAATATTTTTACACATGCCCAGGTGGAGTAGCAGTTTGGTCAGCCGCCTTCACTGGTGTGGTCCAAAGACATTCCAAGGACCCGGGTTTGCTTCCTGGGGCTAGGATGAACAACCAAGATGAACAACTAAACTAAATAATATATTAAGTGCTTCTTCCTCCTCTCGCTGCCTGCCTCTGCTCACCTTCATTCCTGTCTGCACCTTTCCTTTAAAAATACATTTGTATATTTTTAATAAAAAGCACAATAACCATACAAATAAGCTAGGGGATTTAAGACCAGTATAATCATTTTGGTGTACTTTATTTCAAGCATATATATTTTTTATCAACCACTTTAATTATATTTTAACTTGTAACCAGTCAATACAATTCAATAGTCACTTTTCCTCTTTTGCTACAGACTTTACAAGTATCAATAAGTGCACTTTTACCATTATTCAGAGAATATTTTGATCCCTAACTTGAAAACAAGTGTATCTCACCATTGATGCCCTCTGGGGCCTCATCTACATCCATCTGGGCCTCTTCGTCGTGATCAAGATTGACATCAGGTGTTTCTACTCGGATGATTGATTTATTCAGTAACCTGAAAGCTTCCTTCACATGTTTAGGCTGGACCTAAATCAACGGAGATTAGGTAAGTCGGTAATTCAGTCTTCTTGATAAACCAGACAAATTTTCTACATACAAAATCAGTGGTACTCTGGCTTTCTCACATTCTTCCTCTCTCACAACCATAAAATATGAAGATAGCACCATAAATTCACCAGAATGGTTTAAAAGCACTGGCACTGTTGGTAGAAAGAATGGGAATATTCTATAACACTATGGAAAATCAGCTTTTACTAAACTGACCACAGGCACAACCTATAACCCAAACATTCCACTCCTCGGTATATACACAAAAGAAATATAAACATACATATATTGAGTGGATCCGAAGACATGTATATCCCATAAGAACACAAATGAAAACCATCCAAATATACATTAATAGAAGAATGGTGAATCACTGTGATACAGGCATTAACAAAATATTACACAGCACAAACTACTGCTACATAAAACCTGGATAATATCTTAAAATCGCAATGCTGTATGAAAGAAACCAAAGAAAAGGAAGAGCATAATCTATGACTGTACTTAAATAAACTGTAAGAGCAAGGAAAACTACTTTAATTTAACATGACAGAAGTCAGAATATTGGTTACCCTTAAATTCATCCATAGGTGGTCAAATTATCTGTGACAAGGGAACACCGAGGGAAATGAATAGTTTCCTTGGGGAAAGGACAGTCTCTGTAATAAATGGAGCTGAGAAAACAATATCCACATACCAAAGAATAAAATTTAAATTGAATGACAATCTAAAACTATAAACCATTCATAAGAAAATAGGGGGACAACTTCATGATACTGGATTTCTCCATGACAGAGTTTCTTGGATAAGACATTAAAAGCACAGGCAGTAAAAGAAAAAATTGACAATGAGACTACATCCAATTAGAAAACTTGTGTGTATCAAAGGAAACAAGAGTAGAAAAGCAATATCCAGAATAGGTTAAAATAGATGCAAATTATGTCATCTGATAAAAGGTTATAAAAAACACCGACATTCACCACAGAATTATGCATGATAACCAAGAGGCAGAAGCAACCCAAAGGTCCACTGAAGGCTGAATGGATATACAAACTGTGATATGTAAATGCAACAACCTATTATTCATCCTTAAAAAAGAAAGCAATCTTGTCACATGCTCCAACATGATCAAATTAGAAATGAGAAGGTGGTTACTAGGGGAGAGGATATTCATGGATACGGAATTTCAGTTCCGCAAGATGAAAAACTCTGGAGATCTGTTGTAGAACAATGTGAATATACCTAACATTACTTAACACTTAAAAATGGTTATTATGCTGCTGCTTAAAGAAAAGTTCTTCTGTGTTTATCTTTATTTATCCCCCAGTTTGCAACGTTATATGGTAAAGGAAATGCATTATTTTAATGTTACGCACACTGAGAAAATATGTATGTTATTTAGCAGCATATTTAGTTTCTGTTGACCTTGTTGGTTGAGCATTTAAGTATCACATAATAAAAATAATTTATCCTAAAAAAAAGGTTATGATGACATTTTTATGTTTGTAACTACAACTGGGGAAAAAAGAAAGAAAACAATTAAAAATAACCATAGATAGAAGGATGGTTAGTACTATATAATCACTGCAACAAAAAAGGATAGTTGGTTATCCTGAAAATGGTGCTAGCGACTGTAAAGAAGCACAAAGTGAGGCTTTTGGAGGAGCTAGTAATGAATATTCTACCTTCCTAATTGGAGTCAAGGTTACACAGATGTGTTCACAAAAAATTGCTTGCATTGTACACCTGTGATTTGCACAGGTGTTTTTGTATGTGTTTTGCTTCAACAAAAGGTTACTTAAAAGAAAAACGTTATGTCTTTATTATTTTTTTTGGGGGGGATGGACTGATTTCATTATAAATAACCAGGAATCTCTCTAAATTTCCTCCTTCTCTAACCAGCTGGGCATCATAACAGATAAGTCCAGCAGAACAGTCTTTGAAAAAAAATCCAAAACATTACCACCTTCGGCAGTGTCCTGGTGGCCTAGTACATCCTGGAAGCAGTTCCACATACATCCCAAGGTCATGGATGGGTTTAAGACTCAGGGCTGGGGAGAACAACCAATGTGAACCAAACGAAAAAATAAAGTGCTTCTTCCACCTCTTCCTATCTGCCTACACCTTCACTCATGCCTGAATTCCATAAATAAATAAATAAATAGATAAATAAATGCAAATCACAGAACCAAAGGACACAATAGCTGGACTAAAAGAAAAGACACAATAAAGGGCATAACAGACATGAGGAAGCATCTGATCACATCAGTGAGCTAGAAGACAGGGCAGTAGAAAGCACCCAAGCAGACCAGCGAAGAGAAAAAAGAATGAAAAAGGGAGAATGCATGAGACTTACAATGTCAAGAAAACATCATTCCACCCTTTTAGAAGGAGTGCGAATAAAGAGCAAAAACCTTAAAGAAATAATAAACCCACAAAACACAAAATATTTCCACCTTCCAGAAAACAGTCTTATCAGAAGTCAAATATCGAGATATCCTAGAAAAGTTACCAGACTAAAATAAAAAATACTTTTGGAAAGAAAAAAAGATCAAGTTACTTAAGGGAGAAAATTAATAATCTAGGGCTAGACTCAGAGTTTCCCACAGCAACAGTTAATGTCAGATAACAGTAGACAAATTCGTAAGAAAAAAAGCATGGGCCAAAGGTTGTACATCAAGTAAAACTGTCATTCAGGTAAAGGTTACAAATAAACTACACTGAACTCAAGACTTAGGTAATATTTCTATGAACTCTTTTTATTTTTCTTTAACCAGAGCCGAATTTCAGTCAACCAAGAGATGTCTTGGAAAATCAGGACAAAAATGATCCCCAATGAGTTCTTTATATATTTAGTTACAAAACACACGTAAAAATTGAGTGGCAAAAAATAATGTATATGGTAAATGTCCTGAAGACAAAAAATGATATAATAAAAAGGGGAAGGGAACAGAAGAGGGAGACCTAAGATCTAGAGTAAATTTGCTGATTGTTCCTCTTCTCTAATAGATGAGACTCAAAAGGTGACAAATCAAGTGATAGATAAGCATATATACCTGAAAAATTAAACACCAAAAATATATTCACTAAAATTATTTATTAAATTGAGAGGAGGAAAGTAGATGAAACATACTAGTTTTACCGCTGGTTCATAGCAGGAAACTAATAGAGACCTAAGAGTGTTAACGGAAGGCTATAAAATGATAAAAGTAGACACTGAAAAAAAAAACTTTCCGAACAACAAAACTGTACGTACAAGAGATCAGATACTGAAAAACTGTTGAACTATAAAAAGTAAAATAAACCAATCTCTAATAACAATAAATGTAAGTGGGATAAAAAAAAAAGAAAAAGCAAAGGTGGAGTTGAGAACAAAAAACAAAAGACAAATAAAAGCAAGCTACCAGTTAGGCAAGCTACAAACCATCATGAAAATATATTTATCCATTTAGAGAGCAACAATATTAATAAAGCAGAAATTATAGGAAATAGGAGAAACAATAACTACATTAGTAAATAAAAACAGTAACTTAACTTTTAATCTAGAGAAGACATAGACAAAAATATTTAAATATCTATATAACATAAAGTAACCTCCTTCACAGATATAATAAAATTAAAACAAGCAACAAACTAAAAACCACATTTTAACTGAGTATCAGGAAACTGAACAACTTTGGAAGTACTTTTCTAGAAAAATATAGCTTTCCAAAATTGAACCAAGAGGTTTACACAGGACTGATTTCCATGGCAGAAATTAAAAAACATGCACCAATATTATACCAGACCCAGAGGGCTTTACTTGATAATTCTTATCAATAAAACAGTAATTTCAATGTAAAACTCTTCTAGAACAGCCAAAGGGGGAATAATTTCAAACATTTTAATGAAATAACTGGTACCAAAACAAAGGCTGCAAAAATAAAAACATCCAGACACCAATCTTATTTGACCGTTGTTTAAAAAATTCTAAATAACAGCAAATAGAGGATAAATGCATTAAATGAACAACTGGCATTTATTTCAGGAACTGAATGGTTTGATATTAACAAGTCAATTAGTTTTTTAGTTAATAGGTTAAGGAGGAAAAAAATCATGATAAGCTCTTTGTATACTAACAAGGTATCTGATAAAATAATCTTGATAAAAACAATCAAAATAGGAATAATAAATGTATACTTCCTATAGATAAAGGCATGTTATCTCAGTCACAAAGCCAATCAGGAATAAAAAAAAAAAAGATGTTCAATGTCATCATTATTAAATACGCATTGTATTGCAATAGTAAAAGCAAAAGTTGATTAAGTAGAGAAAAAGAAAGACTGCAAAGGATGACATATACCACTGTCATTTACTATTAAATATTAAATATCTGAAAAATCAAGATACGAAACTAAAAAACTACTACCAATAATCGCACACTTCAATAATCAGGTTAAAATGTTGTCATCTCCCTAACCCCTCCTTTCTTTAGGAAAAGAATGACTTGATCATTGTACTCTTTGCTGGTGACACCCTTATCAAAATGCTACATTACTGAATATGTCTTTCTCCTAACAGATCAAAGGCAATGGAAGGCAAGGGCTCTATAATTTATTTATCTCTCTATTTTTCTTTTTTTACAAATAGAAGAAATAAATGTCAAAATTTATTTGATCTTTCAATTATGAAATGTTTTAAACTTACCTACAAGAATTAGAAAAACAAATTTATATATTCTCTCAAAGTAGTATTACAATTAATTTGCTTATATGCACAAAACCAGTTAATATCATCCAAGGCAAAACAACAAATTTTTCTTTTCTTTTTGTCAGGCAGAAATCCATTAAGGTAACATTGGGTTATAATTAAATAATAAATCACATAGTCAAATACAGATTAAGAGTCCTATAGGTATAAATATTCCTTGGAAGGATTTATTTAAACAAGGGCTTAGGATGATTAAGGGACATGTTTATTCAATTTGATTTCTGAGTTTTAATAATTACCTTAAACTTATAAAAGAAAAATATATCCATATAACTGATCAAAGAATAGGTGATAGATACGTAGAACTAAATTTTTATATTATTGTTGGATTGACTCTTTCTTGACATATTCCCTAAGAATTGTCTCATCTAAAAGAAGCAATTTTGGAAAATAAAAGAAAAACTAACAGTTAAGAAAGCCACTATAAAATTATACGGAAGAATCAAAATTGCGATCATTTAGGGAGATTCTTTTAGTCATGAGTCTGCAGATTGTTCATACAAAACTTAACTTCCCTCAGAAAATAACGGAAAAACTGGGAAATATATGAAAAACAAACCACTTATAAACTTTGGGCAAGTTGGAGCAGGACTTGGATCTCAGAAAGAAATTAAGTAAATCCTGTGATTAACACAGTTTATTCTCCAAAAGCAATTTCCAGACCACTGTAGAAAGAGAAAAAATATAACACTGATCAGTGAACTCACTGATTTGAGAAGGCAGAGACTGCATTTGGAGGATGCTATATGGCTAGCATTTCAAAGGGAGAATTTCAAAGAGATTTAAAGAGACCAAACTACAGAGACCAGTTGTCATGTCTCCTTAAGTCTTTGACTCCATATTTATCTACGCACATGTAGAGAAAAACTCTCTGAAAACAGTATAAGAATCACCAGTATAGAGCTAGCCACAAAATTTCTGGAGCTGGCTGGGAAGTTTTTTTTTTTTTAATTAACATTTAAGCATTTTAATAAGCACACAAAATATTTCTCAATAATTACTGTTAATAAAATATTTCAGTGCGATCAATATGGCTTAACAGTATTCAGTAGCTCTGAAAATTCTGGTTTAACACTTTGTGGATCCATATCTAGCTGCTCTAATATCCTCTTATTTCCGCACTCAGAGTTAATGGCACGCTTAAAATAAATATTTGAGAAAAAATGCATTTTTGGCTACATAATCATTGTAATTTTTATTAACTAATTATTTCATTTTTTCTTTTGTTTACATAGTTATATAATTAGGATGTTGAATTCACCTTGCACCTCAGTCAGTGTGCATTCACACCACTCCTAAATAAAGATCCAGTGGTTTCCATCGCCGCCACAGTAATTCCTTCATTTCCTGGCTCCCTCCCCAATCTGGCCCTCCTGGTCACAGTTCTACATCCTATAAGTTTTGTTGTAATTTGTCTGTTCGCTTCTTTTATTTCTTTATACTCCACACATGAGTGAAACCATCCTGTACTTCTTTTTCTTTCTGGCTTATCTCAGCATGATTACCTCCAGCTCTACCTAGGTTGCTGTAATAGGCACAATTCCATCGATTTTAATAGCTACTTAGAATTCCATTGAGTATATATACCACAATTTTCTTTATCTTGTCATCTGTCAATGAATATTTAGGTTGTTTACAAATCTTGTTTATTATGAATTGTGAGGTTATGATCATAGGGGTGCAAATATTTTTTTCTGATTAGTTATTTTTGTATTTCTTTAGTTACATGCCTAGAAGTGGGACTACTGGATCAAACAGCAGTTTTTTTGTTTGTTTTTGAGGAACTGCCATATTGCTTTCCAAAGAGATGATACTAATTTACTTATCCACCAATAATGTAAGAGGAGGGTTCCTTTCTCTCCACACCCCCTCCAACATTATTGATCTCTTCTTTCACAAAGATACCTATTAAATGTCAGGTGAATCAAAAAATATCAAATAAGATAATGTGAAGAAAGTATGAACAGCAAAGCATCTTTATCAGAGATTATGAAAACTTAAAATCTATGGGATGAAAACACTTGGTGACTGGGTGGAGGGGAGGGTGTGCTGACATATATCTGAAGAGTGCAGAAACTACACATATGAGGAACCTACTCATGAATTTATTTTAATGTGCAAAATCAAAGTTACTATTCTAAAAAAAAATCTATGGATGGAAATGGTGACGAAAGTCAAAACAGTGGTTACTTCTGGGGGTAGCCGCTAAGATTGAAAAAGGGTACAAGGGAACTTTCTGGGATGATGAAAATGTTCTAAATCTTGTGCTGGGTTGCCACAAGCATATATGTAAAGTCACAGCAGTAGATTTTTAAACTATACTATTAGAAGACAGCCAGACTTTTTTCAAACTAAATCTTACATTGTCTAATATATAAAGCTAGGTAAAAGCAGAGCTGGTTAGCTTGAAGGGCTTGAATGCTCTTACATACCACACTGCTCCCCATCTATTTTCTAAATACCCAGTGATTTGTACTTGTAGAGTCCAGGACTCAAAGAAACAGTTTAATAATTGTACATTATTCAAACCTAAGGAGAAGACTTCTCTTCCAGGTTGGGGGCTGTACTGCCATATTATCATCTCTTTGTCCTCAACACAGGCTGAACACATTTTAGGGTTTAAATAATACTTTTTTAAAATGAATGGTATTAATGGAAACTCACCTCAATAAGCACTCTATAATATATGACATGATTACTATTAATTACTACTGCAGTTAAAGGGAGAAGTCCCAGAATCATGTATTTTGAATACTCAATGCTAAATAAAGTTTTTATGGCAAATGCTAGTATGACCTATACCAAAAACAATAATAGCCTTATAAGCCAACAAATCAAGTTATTTTACCTCCCATTATGTTAAAAATTAACTCTGATACCTCATCACAGCAGTGCATCCGAGCCATAGCTTCAGAGAGACGGATCATGCTCTCAAGCTGTCGCACCGTAATCCTCCATGAAGACTTGGTTACTCCAGAAACATCCCTCTGGCGGAGACGTTTATACTGTTCCACAATGAAGTCTTCTGATTCTTTAGAAATCTGTTTCAGAACATCACTAAAGTCAGAGAATTTCTACTTGATGGCAGCTGTGTTAAACCTAAGCTTAAGAGCCTTCCAGCTGAAGACACTTTGAGTAATTAAGAGGGTCAAAACTCCGAAGCAAATGATAAAAGAATTAATACTGAAATGGCTTTTAGAAGAACCAAACACTGAGGGCCATGAATTCCACGTATTAAGTTTATCATCAGTAATACAACAGGGTTACTATTTAAGCAAACAACCATTTCTAAAAAGCAAACATTTCCAAAAAGTGCATAACAAGATGAAGCATGGAATAGGGTGTACCTTTTACATCCAAGATGACAAAGCTCATTAAACTACTAATACTCAGACTATTCTTGAGGCTTAAGTAATCCGTACTGCTTTTTGTGTATGTTTATGTATATTTATGTATATATCTTTGCCATGTATTTATTTATGTATACACACACAGAGCTATTTTAGTAAACCTTACTTTTTAATAATAATGAAGCATACTAAAGATGGCTCAGTTTTTCCAAAGCAAGGAACTCAGTATATTAATGATGCTCACAAAGGAACTAGTACATAGTTATGGAGAGCAAATGCCTCTTCACACAAGTGACATAAAAACTTTATTTCCATTTTTTAATTTTTTTAAGAGGAAGGAAACAGTTAGGAATGAAGGTAAATGGGCAGGATGAGAGAGTTTAAACATTTTTATTTTTTTCAGTTGTTTATTTTCGCTGTTTCCCCCAGCCTCATGTCACAAACCCCAGTCCTGAGGCTTTTTACATGTGGGCTATGATGCTGCAGTAGCAGACAACACCTGAGCCACCAGGGCGCACACAACCCTTAGTTTTAAATGACTCACTATGCTTCTTTTAGGACAGTGAGAATCATTTCCAATTATCATGGGTAATCAAGTGAAGATGATGGTTAATTAAAATCTAAGTATAATTAAAGCCCAAAAGTCAAATCAGACAATAATGTAAACACATCAATCAGAATCGCACATACATTTTTATTTTTGTACCCTATTTTAAGAAAATGTTAAAACAGATACATTATGGAGGTTTATTTTAAAAATTAATGTTAAAGCACACCCTTGTGGCTCAGATGGATGGGGTGTGGTCCCTGTAAAGTCGAATAACCCGGGTCTTCCAGAAGCTGGAGGTGTATACCAATAAAACAAACAAATAAATAAAAATGCTTCTTCTCTAACGTCTTTCCTTCCTTCCTCACTCTTAAAAAAAAGTCAAGTTGAGTATCTTGGATCCAGTACAAAGTCAATCCAATGAACTACATCAATTACTATAAAATAGTAATCCGTATTAATCACGATGGCCTAAAGGAATACAAGTTTTTTCTTAGAAAAGGACTGGAGAACACTCAGGAATAGACTATTGATTTAAGCACTATACAGTTTTAGAATTCTTAGAAATAATGGTTGAAATAAAAGGATGTCCTACTTTATCTGATTATTCAAAACTCTTCACCCATAAAAACCTTATTAATCTCTACCAAGTAAAATAAATGTATTTATTTAGATTAAAAAACAATTCCCTTTTCTTAATTCTGTTCAAACAAACAAAAAAACAAAACAAAACCCAAACCCCAAACCCCAAACCCAAGTAAATACAGGCTCAGGTAATTTCCATATAATCCTTTGGTTTAAATGCCATTTTAACATACCCACTATGTTCAATTCCAGTATAAAGGGGCAGATTACCTTGGGTTTAAACTGTCTTGCAAAAAGAAGATACCGCCTGATATCATCAAGGGAATAGACACGATCAATGGAGTCCTCAACTCTTGAATGCAAGTCTACTATACGCCTGGCAATGGCATAATCTGTAACCTAATTCAAAATAAAACCACTGATAAGTCACAGCAATTGTTTGCTCCAGATTATCTCAGGCATTAAGACATTTTTCATAGCTAAAAACAAGCTCAAAGTGCCACTAAATCATGTATCAAGGGGCAGCAAATTTCGGAGGAATGTTTAGTACCAGTTTCACTTAAAATTAAAAGCTTAAATGCATACTTATTCCTAACTCTAAGAATATTCTTGAAGGAATTATTTGTGTTCTTAGCCTTTTTTAGTGTTGCTTATGATTATATGAAAAAAAAAAATGCAATTTATTCTCAAATGGTACAGAAAAAATATCATGTAGCTATAGAACAAATGATAAAGAATGCAGCAAAATGTTAATACATCAATTGATTAAAGGGTATACGTGGGTATTACGTGCAGTATTCTAGTTCTTGAAATTTAAAAAATTATTTCCAACTGACAAGTTGAAAAACAAATTTAATGAGCCATGTTTAAACAAGTATATAAAAACCAGACAACTCCTAACTATTGAGGGTGAGTGGCTAAATGTATGGATTTGTGAAGAAAAAACAAAACAATATATAAAAACCTAAAGCCCCCAAAACATTCACATAATGGAAGGTAGTTTTTATTTAGATTTTTAGTTTTGCTGTAAGAGGTATGCATTATGTCTGTTAACGTAGGACTCCAAGCTCAGCAATTAAAAAGCATAGCCTGCAAAATTGACTTCCACAGAATATTCTGTGAACAGCTAAGTTGTGCAAAGTAGTTAAATACTTAAATTAAATATAAACTCTAATAACATGTTAAGTCCAAGGAAATTCATTTTATACTCAATCTTAAAACTGCTACATAATTAGGGAAGAAAAATGAGATACATACTCAGCAACTTGATGGAAGGCTATGGGAAGACAAATGACTTATGATTTACAAAGGAAAAAATTCCTTGGTATTTTAATTTTTTTCAGGTTTACTAAAAATAAAAAATACCAAAACCAACAGAAGAAAAAATTCTTAGAAAAATCTTAATTAAGTATGACTGGGGTTTACAATAATGTTCCCTTTATTCATTTAGAGAATTAAAAATATAATAAACAAAAAGTTTGATATTCTTCCAGCAATTCCACTGACTATTTGAGTTGCCCAATCCTCTGCCACTTGGAAAGAAATGAAGGTCAACACAAATACCTGCACCAGCTGGTCAGGAGTACACCTTCCAGCCTTGTTTCAATTACTCAAATGAATAACAACAAAGGAAGCTAAAAGAGACAGCAATATGGTTACCTCATTACATTCATCCACAAGTATAAAGAAGAGATCAAATCGGGACATGATGGGAGCTGACAAATTTATATTCTGTTTCAGTGATTTTGATCTGTCATAGTGGCCACTGATAGGGTTTGCAGCTGCCAAAATGGACGTCCTGGCATTCAAAGTAGCCTGACCATAAACAAAAGAAAATTGTGACAGGTTTAAAAAGATACCTGAACTGGCCAATAAACAAATAGAACAAAATGTTCAATCTCACTCATAATGAACTAAATACAAACCAGAAAAAGATGCAATAATTTTTACCTAATGAATCACCAAAATTAAAGTCAGATGATACAAAGCAAGCATGCACTCCTATATATTGGTGATGTAATGTGTACACCCTGTAAACTAGCAATTCCTTAGGAATTTATTGTGTAGTTAGGTATAGGAAGATGTATGTTTAAGAACATTTACTACAATATTTACAATTTATTACAATATTTATAATACAAAAGGTTAGAAATGATTCAATTGGCACTCTTCAGAAATCTAATGAGCCAACTCAGGGTCCACACAATTGAAAACCATGGAGTAATAAAAAACCAAAGTGGGTAATAAGTGCTGGTATAGAAAGATTACCAAAATGAAATAATGAAGATAAATGAACAAGGAACAAACTATATGATTACACTTATTTATGTAAAAAATATTCCAGAAAGGGGATGAGTATTGGTGCTGGCTACAGGGTAAGATTTTTTAGTGTATTGATTAAATTTTCCTTAACTACTTGAATGCATTACTTTTAAAACTTTGTTTAGTACTTTCTTTACTTTCTATCATAGTAACACATTTTCACAGTAACCGAAATAGCACCTACAAACAATCCTTTAATAAGCCTATTGACCTATTAATAATCCCCAGGGTCTGTTTTCTATTACAATGAACAGCAATATACACTTATGCAATACATTTACCCAGGTGAATGTCTCTACAGTTCCATTAATCTCACCACAGTGGGACAGAAGTAGATACATACTTTTACTCCTGCTTTGGTGATGGAGATGGTCTGCTGTTCCATAGCTTCATGAATAGCAACTTGATCCCGTACATCCATCTTATCAAATTCATCAATACAACACACACCCTGTAATCAAACAAATCCAGCATTAGAAGCAATCTTTCAGATACCAAGTAGAAAGTAAATAAAGTTTACTACAAGAGACCTTTCCATTCTTTAAACAGCTGTAAAATAGCTAAGTAATCCTAATTCCTTCTACCAGAGATAGTTTAATAGGTCCTAGAGTTAGAAGGAGCCATTTGCTTTTGACTAATTTTAAACTTAAGAGTAAGATAAAAAAGTCACTTTTACTCAACATCAAAACCTGTAAAAACCAGGGTAAAAACATATGAGGTCATCACCTCAGCATTGATTTTAGGCTGGGGAAGTAAAGGATGAAGTTGGAACTATAATTTTGTTTTTTAAAGGAAAGGTGCAGAGACAGGAGGAAGAAGCATTTTATTTTATTAATTTTTCACATTGGTTGTTTCCCTCTAGACCCAGCACTCAAACCCAGGAGTTTGTAGCCTGTGGTCCTTCAGAAGAGATTGGCCTAAATACTACTCCACCAGGGAGTGCCAGAACCATGATATTTATAAGAACACATACCTACAGCTTATATGCATTCACAGATCTAGTGATCTATGTCAAATACAAGTAAAAGGCAACAAATATATTCATGGAGATGTCATAGTCTGGGAAGGAAACACTGTTAGGCGTATTAGTCCGATCAACCACACATGCCAATGCAGACAATCAATATAATCTAGAGGGTTCCTGGTGGCCTAGCAGTCTAGTACATCCTGGGCACAGTGCACATACATACAAGGTTCTGGGTTCAAGACCCAGGGCCTGGAGAAACAACCAATGTGAACAACTAAATAAAATAAATGAAGTGTATCTTCCTCTTTCTCTTCCTGTCTGCCTCTCTGCACCTTCCCTTTGGGGGGGGGAAAAAAAAAAGGCCAGAGAAGCTCAGAAAGTGCTAATTAATGACATAGTAAAAATGTCTTATTTCTTCGTATCCCAAGAGTACAAAATGTTCTTACATTATCAGCCAGCATCAAAGCTCCAGCTTCAATGACAAACTCGTGTGATTCTTCATCTCTCACAACAGCTGCTGTTAAGCCAGCAGCACTGGATGCTTTGCCACTGGTGTAGACAGCTCTGGGGCTGAACTCCTCCACATGCCTGTCAAGATTATCATATTCATTAATATGTGACTACAAAGTCTCTTGTCCAGGAATATCAGTTGAAAGAATTTATGTCAATTAAGAGTTTATATTTCAAAGAGTATCTGAAGGAAACATTAAGCATAAGCCACTCATAAAGACACATGCTACAGACTGAAAAGCCTTATCTCTTTTGGTTTTTTAAGTAGACTTGAACCCATTCCTGTCATATGGAAGATAAAGTTTTCATACATGACAAAACATCAATTTTAAAAATGTCTTTAATAATAAAGTTTAACAATGATTTAGAGGCTCTGCATTTAAAACAAGAAACAAAACAAAATAGGTGTGAGACTTACCCCCTAAAGGCAAGGTTGGTTTATTAACATCTGAAAATCAATAACATGAAAATAAAAAGGGTAACTATCTCAACAGATGCGGAAAAGCATCTGGCAAAATTCAACACTTTTTTTTTTTTTTTAAAGGAATGAAGTAGCAGACAAGAAGGAAGATAGCAGAGGAAGGAGAAGTTACACGCTTAGTTGTTCACTTCTGGTTTGCTTCCCAACCCTGGGTCATGACTTCAGGTCCTCCAGCTCTGCATGGGCTACGGCAGAACCACAGAGTTAACATTTGAGCCACCGGGGCTCACCCAAATCCAGTCTTTTTTCATGATAAAAACTAAACTAACTGAGGGACCCTGATGGCTCAGTTCCTAAGCCAATGGCTGGGTCATGGACTAAGAAAAAGCCCAGGAATCAAGGTTAGAAATGGGGAAGGGGTGACAGAGGGTGGGGAGAAGAACCACTAAAATAAAGAAAACTCAAACATCTAATGGCCTTTGTTCTAATTCTTAAAAAAAACAACAACAAACCAACAAAAAAACACCCCAAAACTCAAAACACAACATACTTAGAATAAAAGAGACTTTTCCTTAACCCAAGAAAAGTCATCTGTGAAAACCCACAGCTAACATCATATTTAATAGTAAAAGGCTTAACACTTTCCCCCTCAATGTAAAATCAGAAACAAGACATGAATGTCCATTCTCTTCACTTCCATTCAATATTATAGTGAAAGGCCTAGTCAAGGGAATTAGGCAAGAAAAAAGTCACTCAGATTTGAAAGGAAGAATTACCAGTATTTGCAGACAACACAACCCTATAAAGAATCCTATGAAATCTGTTAAAACATTTAGAATAAATGAGTTCTCACAAGGCTACAAGAAAAAAGATCAAATCAACTGCATTTCTATACACCTGTAATGAACAATGAAAATAGGAGAACAATTCCATTTACAACAGCAACAAAAGAATAAAATACTCGATAATACATTTAACAAGTGTCGATGTGTATTCTGAAAAGCATAAAAATTGTTGAAACCAAGTAAAGATCTAAATAAATAGAAAGATTGCCCACGCTTATGAATCAGAAGACCTAGTATTCATAAAAGCCCTAAATTTATAGATTTAATGCAATCCCTATCAATATAACCACTGGTTTCTTTGTAGACTCTTAACAAGCTGGTCCTAAAATTCACGTGGAAACTCAAGGAAATTCAAAACATGTAGACCCAGAATAGCTAAACAACCTGGAAAGACAGCTGAAAAATTCATTTTTTATTTTAGAACTTACTACAAATTTACAGCAATTTAGAATGTATGCTACTGATCTATGATAGGCATGGATATTAATGATATATAACTGGGAGTCCAGAAATAAACCCTCATATTTACAGTTAACAGACTTCTGATTAGCGTGTTAAAACAACTCAATGGGCAAAAGAATAAACTTAATATTGGAAAACTAGACATAATCCTTTATGCAAAAGAATACAGTTGTACTCCTATATTATACTATACACACAAATTAACTCAAAATAGATCAAAGACCCAAATTTAAGAGCTAATATTGTCCAGAAGAATCGAAAGCAGGGACTTGAACAGACATGCACACATGAAGCATTATTCACAATGCTCAAAGGTAGAAACAACCCGTAAATCTATTGATGAATAGATTTTAAAAATGTGGTACTCATGCAATACTACTTTCTTAAAAGGCAAGAAAATTCTTGATATTCTAGAACATAGATGACCCTTGAATATTCTGTACTAAGTAAAATAAGCCAGTCATAAAGGACAAACGATTGTATGGCTCATTTATGTGAAAGTGGTACTCAAACAGTCAAATTCCAAGACAGAAAGCAAGCAGAATAGTGATCAACAGGGGAAGAGGAATCATAACTTAATGGAATGGAGTTTGTTTGGAAAGATGAACAAGTTCTGAAGATTCATGCAATGATGGCAACACGTCACGAATGTATTTAATGTCACTGAACTATATACATGTTTCTTAAACTACAGTTTTTTTTTGTTTGTTTTTGTTTTACAGGAAAGGTGCAGGCAGAATGAAGGTAAGTAGGCAAGAGAGAGGAGGAAGAAGCATATTTATTTTATTTTTTTACTTAGTTGTTCACACTGGAGGTGTCCCCCTGGACCCGGGACCCAAACCCAGGGGTATGTAGCTTGCTCCTTTGGAGGCAACTGACCTAACCACTACTCCACCACAATGTGCCAAACTATATAGTTCCTTGAAAGTCTGAAAGTAAGAACTTATTATAGTTTCTAAGATTAAGTGGAAATTGCTAAAAAGTACTCATGCTAATAAGGTTAGCATCAAATACCTTATCTTTATAGCATCGCTAATAGAAACTGTCCTGCTGAAGAACCTGAGAGATGTTTGTATTCTCAGTCTTAGCAATTCTTTATCTAGTAATTTATACAAAGGAAACAAAATAATATAAAAATGTATATACATTATGCCTGCTGTATCAATATCAATAATCTGCAATAAACACCTCTGTAAAACTGTCCAATGGGGTAAGAAAATGACTTTGTAAGTTATAATACCAACAAAAACAACTGTGAAAATAAAGAACCACAGAAAAATATTTTGGATAATTGAAAATTTAAATTGTTGATCTGTAGCAATAAAAATGTATTTTGATGTATGCAAAGACTTATACAAAGATATAAATAGTTCTATGTGGAATTGGGATTATAAGCAACTTTTCTCCATTACAAAAAATTATAAAAGACTGTTACATTCTATTAAACAAAATAATGTGTATTTAAGTTTTATATATTCATATATTCAACATAACCATAATTCATACTCCTGCTGTAGCAAAGGCACACTAATTGCATTCTTGGTAACACATAAAGTCCCAAACAACGCAAACTGTTTTTCCTATTCTATCTCAGGTAAACACTTACTTGAGAAATTGGCTCTTAGCTGTACTTGGGTCACCAACAATGCAAACATTTATGTCCCCTCGAAGCGAAGTGCCTTCCCCTGTTGTCTTTGGAACACCACCAAAGAGCATCAGCAGGACACCCCGTTTTACTTCATCATTGCCTGAAATGATATTTTCAACACAATGTTGAACAATTTCAATGGAAACTAGAAATCATATTTACCAACCAAATGTAAAGACAGTCGGAGTAACACATAACACAGAAGTAAAAATATCAGTTTCTACTCTTGGTTGTTGCTCCATGTATTGAGTCATGTAACTATCATCTCAATGTCTTCCCCTATATCTTAAGATGCCACAGACACTAACCATTCGAAGAATCTTTCCTTGTCCATAAATCCTATTTCCTGATGCCACAGTCCTCAGAGATCTCTCCCCATAAATAAACTGTCCACTACAGCCTACCCCAGTGCTAGTTCTTTCTAAAGGCAGGTCTTGCAGTTCTGTCAAGAGTTTGGGGAAATGGTCCATGACTTACTTTTGTATCGTTAGCAGTGACCAATGCTGAATAAATACATACTAATTAATCTGATATAGATTAGATGAGATGCTGAAAGCATTTACAAATGCTTTCTCCTCTCACTCACTTTACTCTCTTAAAACAAAAATCCGTACATAATCAGAAAAAATGTTTAGATCTTTAGAACGTGCAATTAATTACAAGAAACATTTTTCTGTGATGATTATGACTTCATGTGAACGCCCATCAACAAAGTGCCAGGTACATTTATACAAATCAATCCATTAAGTAGAAAATTAAAAATCCATTCCATGAACAAAACTAGACTCATGACTATGAAACAAATGTTTGAGGTGTAGTGATTTTTAAATAGTCTCTAAATTATTTGATACTCATTTCTAGATGGAGCTTAATTCCTGTGTGACTTGCTTCTAACAAATAGCAAGGAAGAAGTGAAGGTGCCTATAATTTCTGAGACTAGGTCAGGAGAGGTATTTTGCTTCTTCCTTGCTTTGCTCTCATGGTTCACAAGCTCTGGAGGAAGCCAGTGGCTATGTTCTGAGGACACACAAAACAATCCTATGAAAGAGACTTATGCAGTGGGGAACTGAGGCTTCCAGGAAACAACCAAAACTAATAGGGTAAGCAGTGAGTTCCTTTGAAGTGGGAACTCCATGGCCAGTCATGTCTCCAGATGATTGCATGACTTGGCTGCAGCTGCATGAAGTACTGAACCAACTTCACACAGCTGTCTCAAATTCCTGACCCACAAAGCACATAAGATAATGTTTTAAGTCACTTAGTTGTGGAATAATTTGTTACACAATAATAGAGCTTTGTATAGGGCAACAGCATAAGGTTTTTAGTGCCAATTTATTATTAAGAGAGGACACTCTAAAATCCACAAAAGGTAAAAACATTTCAGTTCAATTTCATTAATGACAGATTTTAAAAGAAAAAAAGATTTTAAATGATGAAAAATACACACCTAATTGAAATTCCCATAATCTTAAAAAGTTTTAGTCATACCTCCAATTGAATATAGAAGGTTGAAAAAATCCTCTATTTCCTGTCTCTATGAATTCACCTATTCTAGGTACCTTATTATAAGCAGAATCATATATGTCTTTTTGTAAATGATTTAAGATGCATTCTGAACCTACCAAAAAACTTTTATAATCTGATTGTGCTTTAAAAAATTACTTATTGCTGTTTTATAATTATAATTATTTTGATCACAGGTTTATGTCACAAATAGAACTCTTACCATGTATAGTAGGGAACAGACTGGTACAAAGATTGTGGTATAGATTTTTATCTTGACTCATTTCAAACACTTTCTCCCACTCCTTCACAGTCATTTGGTTCTTAATGCTCTCAGCTGTCTGTTCCTCATCTCTGAGCTCCTTCCCGCCAAACTGAGAGGTAGAGAAGAGAAAAATGTAAGTATAGAAGCAGTCAAAATGTGAAAGAAAAGAAACTGTAAAATATAGCTGGAGGTCAACATCAAATTTCAATACCCAAATAAGTAAGGCCTCACTTCATCGATATTTAAATGTTTGTCATTTATCCAGTGAATCAGAAACAACAAAAAATCTACCACCAGTTTTTTTTTGCTATCTAAATAATTCTGAAAGTACAAGAGATGAGCCACAACAAAATATGATATGAAGATGAGATGAAGTATTAGAATATTATGTTCACCCATCTTTTTTCCAAAATCCTTGTGCAGTTTTCACATTCAATAGACAGAACTAAAATCTCAGCAACTATATGGCCAGAGCCCATCACTCTCAGAAATAGCAATTTACTTCTCAGAATAATCTTCCTACTTGCACTTTCACTAAGAGCATGGCAGAGAAACTATAATTAAAAAAATAATTAACCTCTGTGAATATTTTGTACCAATACTCCTAAATCCTAAAGTAATAAGCTCATATATGAAAACAACTAAGACTTTTTCTCAAGGCCAGAAAAGACATGCAAACATCTGGTTTTAAGATTAAAGAAAGCTAATTAAGTTAATCAAGTTAACTTCCTACCTTTAATACTGACTAATTAAGAGATATTTCGGAAGCCTGCAATAATTTCATGGCAGCCTTAGAGGTCTTTATCAAGCTTTTTCTTTCTATTAAGACTCACCCTTGGGTTGGTTGGCGCAACACAGCAGGCAAGGAAGACCAGCCTGTATGAAAGGTCCCTAACACCAAGGGCTCGAAGTCCTCGAACACCTTCTGTCTCATATCCATCAACACCACTGACACGGGAATTAGTTTCTGCACGTGCTCCTGAAAGATTGAATTATAGATTGTTCCACAGTTCAAATATTGAAGATGCTGAGAATCAAAACAGCTCAAATAAATGAAAGGTAATAAATCCAAAGATTTCACTTAGACTTTGAAATTTTTCAGAACAGTACTTCAGTAACAATAACAAAATCAATTTGTCTTTATTCTCATACTTCCTAATTATTTACCCTCTAAATGGTAGTGAAAAAATAAGATAAGGAAAATATAAGAACCTATAGATATACTCTATATCTCAGGCAACTAACAATTTGCTGTATTTGAGCCAAAGAATATTGACCTGGGGTGCTAAGCTTAGAGACGTCAGGCACTACAATCAGTGTTCCTGTAAAGTCACATTTGTCACCAGCTTGAGCTGACTCCACAGCTTCAGCCCTCAAGATCACTTCTAAACTTCGGGGAATACTCCCTCGAGGAAGCTCAGCTTGTGTCTCTTGAATTCGAACCTGTAACAAAAACAAATACATGGCCAAAAATGAGGAGAGATCCCTTTCAAATGCCATACAATCTAAATTGAATGCCACACGCGAACTTATTATAAACTATCCTTTCGATGTACAAGCATTATTCTTAAAAATTTTTCTCTCTCGGCACACGCCCCAGTGGAGCAGTGATTAGGTCAATTGCTTCCAAAGAGGCAACCGCATATCCCTGGGTTCAAGTCCCAGGTCCTGGGGGAAGCAACCAGTGTAAACAACTAAATAAAACAAAGATGCTGCTTCCTCCTCTATTCCTGCCTGCCTACCTACTCACCTTCATTCCTGCCTGCACTTTTCTTAATTTATTTTTTTCTACTCTAGAACCCTATCGAGAGGGTTTAAGAGATAATATCTATTTAAAAAAAGCCATTAAAAACATTTTTTTTCTCTCTGTTCAAACTATATGGTTAAATATCTGTTCTTCATTCTAACTTCCTCTAAATTTTCAGGGAAGCTTTATGAAAAATTTCAAATGTATTTTTATATTCTCCAACTCATTATATGTTAACACTGCTTATCTAGATAGACACAAGCATTTTTACTGTATTATTGAAAGTTGTAAACATCAAGGTATTTCACGCCTAAGTAGTTCAGTACTCATCATCTCCTATGTAACCATAACATTATCATATCAAGAAAATTAAACAAAATTTAGTTTCATAAAATAATCCTAACATTTTTAATTACCTAATCTATCTGTAAATTATCCCAATAGTCAAGTATGTCCTTTATTATTATTATTATTATTTTTTTTTTTTTAAAGAGGAAGGCAATCAGGCAAGGCAGGCAGAAGAGAGAGGAGAAAGAAGCATTTTCAATTTATTTTTTCATTTTTGGCCGCCTCCCACCCTGCCAGCCGGGGTCACAAACCCAGGTCTTTGGTTTTTACATGGTCCACACCCCAGCTGCATCTCAGTCACCTGAACCACCAGGGAAAGACTATTGCAGTTTTTTTTTTTAAAACAAGACCCAGACTAGATTTATATTGTGTATTTGGTTGTTGCATCATATTCTTTTCTTTCTTTTTTTTAAAGAGACGAAGGAAAACGAAGCATTTTTAAGGAAGAACTTTAAAGCACCTTTTACCCAAAGGTTTTGATAGAGTATGTTTTGTATATATTAAATGTCATGAGTACTATAAGACAACTAAGAACTGAAAGTTGAATTTACTAATGTTTTAATTAATTATAAAATGCTTGAGTGCTTCAGCTGCTACAATTCTCCTTTCCTCTTTGCATATCCCACAGTTACTACCTCTTGCCAAGATCTGAGACTCCCCCTTTATTCTTGCTGTTACCAACCATCAACCCTTGCCCAGGTAACAAGTCTCTAGTTAGTAGTCTGTTAAATACTTCAAACTACTGTACCATCAATCTTTGCTTATTTTTGCTTTATTTATGTTTCTGTCATCCTTGGCCCTGGGTCTCGATTACAGGTACCTTATCCACCTGAGCCACCGAGGGGAGCCCATCAATCTTCATTAAAAAAAAAAAAATTCACATGTATTCCCATTAATTTATTAAGACAAGTCCACACTTCTCAACCTAAGATTTAAGGCTCCAAATACTTCCATGCCTCTTACCAAATCACCTTTCACAGTCTCCAATTTACCTCTCTATTTCAATCAAAATAATCCTGACTGCTATTGACCAACATGTTTTACCCCACTTTTATTCATGCCTTCCTTCCTCATAACTCCCAACTCAAACTCTTACAACAATAAGTCTCTATTTCTCCAGTGTTATTAATCCCAGTTCACAATGATAGTGATTACTTACTTTTTGACAAATACATTCTGTAAGTCTAACAACAGTCTCGAATCTAAGTAATTAAAGATATAAACACACACATACGTATATATCCATATATATACACACACATACTGATTAGTAAAATTTGCATTAAGAGTTGTATTTGCCACTCCTTTGACTTACATAAAAACTCAATTTAACATTGTCTAAATAAGCTACTATACAGACTGAGAAGTGAACTATTTGCATGGATTGAATTAACCTAAACAGAAGTTAACAAATACCTTCTGAAAATCAACAAATCTTGATTTATTTGTATCTAGCAGAAACCTCCTTCTGTTGGCACAAACTGGATTCCAGCATATGTTTGGCTGTGTATATTTGAACTGCTGTTCTACATCCTTGATCACTGTCTGACAATCCAAGCACAGAAATGTTCCGCTCACAAGCTCTGGATGAACTGGGTGAGTTCGTACGACCTGCCCACTGATGCGAGTGAGCAAACCAATTCTGGATGAAGTGAGTTCTCGAATTCTGTTTAAAGATAGATATCTCATTAGTAAATATTAATTTCCCAATCAAGAAAATCTTGTTTTAATGAGAAGCTATTTAAAAATAATTTATGCTAAAGTCAAAAATTTGAACTATCCTAGAATGATTTAGTCAATGCGCCCATTACTAAGTCCTAATTACACAATGTATATGATTTCACAACAGAATTTGAAACCAGGAATATGAAAAAATAAAGGATACCAAAGAAATCGAATTATAAAATTATAAAATGGAATAACCCCATTTTTGTTTTACATGCAAATAAATATTTTGCCTACCTACAATTTCTAAATTAGCAGGTATTACTTTCAGAGTAAAGTTTTGGGAAACATATACTCAAAAGTTCAGAAACACTTCTTTTACTTCATAAACCTATTTTATATTAAATAACTTGATAATGTTACAGATAATTTCAGTAATTTAAGTTTTTAAGGTTATCCTTCAATTTCTACCAATAAATTTACTCCTTAAGTAACTGCTAAAGGGGAAACTTTTAAAAGTTATGTCACTAAGCTGACAAAAATTTCCAAAGATTAATGAATTTCTCAAACTATTCTATTTTCTTGATTTTTCCACTTGAAAACATTTCCCCTAAAAGCTATCCTTAAATATGATAATCCTGAGAAATGTCTTCACTTAACTTACTTCCTATCTCATCCCCCTAGAAAAATATAAATCTAAAACTAAAGAGTCTGGATAACTGGTTATAACTCTATAAATTTAAGACTACAACTTTCAAAGCTTTCTGACTATTAAATAATCCTACAATATTCAGTGAATTCCTTTTCTTTCAAAGAAGGGTTTCTTACTTATGTCTGGTAGGTAGATCTTGGAATGCAACATAAAAATCCTTGGCAAGAGGTATCTCTTTACGATCTTTGACGAAGTTTTTCAGGGCTCGACACAGGTAAGGGTAAACTCTGAAAAGCAAAATAATAATAATAAAAAAAAATAACCATTTTATAGAAGTCTATCAATACCTTCTTTCCCCTTTCATTCTTGCCAATAGCTGAGACAAAGGAATTTCATGTGGTTAAACCAAGCCTTAAAATTTTAACTATGCAGGACACTTCTACTATGTAGTCTAGATTTAGGAGTCTTTTTCCAGTGCCTCCTAACCTATCACAAAGGTTTTTATTGCCTAAGACAACAAAAAGCCAAAAGTAAAATGATGCCTCTGAATAGCTATTACCTTCAAATAATCATTTAGCACCTATACTCCAGGTCACTCCTTTGTCCGAGATAACTCTATCTGAATAATCTGGGGTGTTTACAATCTAGTAAGGCAGTCTCCCATTTGGTGTTAAGGCTTAGTGCAATTTTTTTAGGTTTACATTGATTAAATTATTGACAGATGAGGTCAGGGGAAGGAATCTACGTGAGAGAAAATGTCAGAAATGCTCCATTTGACTGGTTAGCTGAAGTATGCACGTCCTCTTGATAAAAGTTCCTGATTGCTCCAGCAGCTTGGTTTGGTTTAAAAGTGGGATCTTGCAGTCCTGTAAGAAATGAGCTACTTTATAGGACAAGTGCTGCAAGGCCTATGCATGAAGTATGGGCAATGTGCTTCAACTGCTAGACCCAAATTTCTAACTCCCTCTTAATTTACTACCTACTTTCACAATTAACTCTGCTGCTTATCCATCCACCATGCCCAACTATTCCTAAAGGTCCTGGTGGGGAAAAGGATCAAGTGAATGATGTAGCAATAGCACTGAAGTGCCTACATGAATCAAGCAATCAGCCTCACATTTGAGAAAACTATACAGAAAGCAAATGTTTTCAACAGTTGCCTATGAAAAATAATTCAGGTTCACAAATGCTTCAATTAGTTCAGAGCAGTTCTAAAATGACCACTGGCTCTATCAAAAAGCCTCTGAAACAGCTGCCTCCCTGCCTCACAAAAGAATACTTCCAGGCCAAGAAGAACAGGTCTCCAAGCTCCATGATTATTTAAAGTAGATTCATATACCCGTACCTATAGAACTCCTCTTGAATGGTGGTGGAAAGTTGCTGGTTAAATTGCTCCAGGTCCACAAAACTCACAACCAAAGTGTTTCTCTCAGGACGAATTAGCTCTTCTGCTAATTGCAAATACTTAATTTCTCCATCGCTGTTCTGAAACCTGCAGATATATCTAAGTTAGATTAAACTGAAAAATGAGGTAATAAAAAGAACTCAGGTGCCCAATAATTCAGTTTATAGGTTAAAGACCATCAACTTTAGAATTAGACAAGCTAATTTTAGTAGTTAATGTAACTTGGGGTAAGTTAGTTATCCCTTCTAAACTTGTCCCTCTCCTTTTTGAAATTCTTTAACAACAAAAACAATAGGCACACCCCTGTAGCTCCAGTGGCAAGGTGAAGGCAGACCTGGGAGCCCGGGGTACAAAACAGATTAGGACATCACCTTGTATCCTACAATTGCTGTGAAGATTAAGTGAAAATGCTTAAAAAGTGCTTTGCAGAGATATGAGACCATAAAGTGGGTCTATCTTTAAATCTTAGCCTGAATTTCTTGATTTAATATTTCCTAATCCACAAATGCTATTTATTGTTGTCATGGGTCATCAAGATTGGATTAAAAGACAAAGATTCACTTTCTATACAGAAAACTGAAATTAGCTGAAATTGAAGAATCAGAAAAAAGATCATAGAAATGAGGTACTTCACAATCCAAGATCTCAGGAAAATGGAAATTCACATATGCAAAAAATAATGTTTTGTAGAGTTTTCTTCCTCTAAAGGAGTACAATACAAACATTTACTTACTTATTTATTTTTCCTTAAAAGGTGCATGAAGAGAGGAAAAAGAAATATTCTTTAGCTGGTTTATTTTGGTTGTCCCACCCCAACTCCCGCCCCAGGTCTCAAACCTGGGCCCTTGGGATGTATGTGGACTGTGTCCAGTGGTAGTATCTGCTAGGCTACCAGGATGCAGCTGTTTTTTAAAACTAACATGCAGGTTAGCTTTGTGGCAAAAGAATTTCTTTCCAAATAAAGCATAATTGAAAAATACTGAACAACATCTATCTGCGAAGTACCATGCCAGAGGTATCTAACACTGAAAATGACAGTGTTGTTCCTGCCCTAGAGTTGACACGCGCACAGGAGACATCCCTATTAAAGAAATACAAGACAACTTAAATGTCCACTGACAAATAAAATGTGTTATATGCATAAAACGGAATAATAATCACGTATTAAAAAGGAAATCCTGCATATGTGACATGGACAAACCTTAAAAGATCTACTAAGTGAAATAAGCTAATCAAAGAAAGACAAATACTGCTTGATTCTAATTATATAAGTTATCTTAAAATAGTCAAACTCATAAAATCAAAGAGTAGAATGGTGGTTGGGGATAAAAAGTAAGGTAAATGTGAAGGCATTAATCAATAGGTGTAAAGTTTGTCAAGCAAGATGAAAAAACTTTAAAATCTGTAAACATTGTGATTACAATGAAAATAACTATATGTTTAAAATTTTTAAGGGGGAGATCACAGGTTAAACGCTCATTCCACAATGTAAGAAAAAAGGAAAAAAAAAAAAGAGATGTAAGAAACGTGTCAGGGTGATATAAACTAATTTTGCCTACCAGGGACATCTAGAATTCAATCTTGAAAGACTTTTAAAAATTGAAAGAAAACCAGGTAGTGGATATATTGGTTACAGCTGTCTAGAAATATATGGCAAAGTCAGCAAAGATCTGAAAGCAGTGTGCATGACAGGCTGATTGTGGAAGAAGAAACTGGAAAGTCGTGATGAATTTGGTCTTTATTCCATAGGTAATGGCAAATCAAAGATAATATTCTAAGAGGGAGTTAACAATACCCACACTTAACAAATACAGGGTCATTTGTATTGCTAATTATCCATATCATCTAGCTGCACATAAAGTGAAAACAGTATTATTTGTTGAAATGAAACATTAACTGAAGATCTTCATAAAATTAGGTGTTAGGTAGGATTGAGGATGGGATTTATACTCCAGATTAAAGGTTGATAGTTAAAGCTATATTACTATAGACACATGAAAAATGATACCTTGGAAGCATAAGGGAAGAAAGGACTTATGCAGCCTTAACTGTTTATAGGATTTCCCAAAAGTTTAGTCTTTAGCTGGACTTTGAAGGATGAGTAATGGTCAAACAGTGTAACATTACCAAAGTGGGAAATAATACAAATTATGGTTTCAAGCTTATCGGAATTTCATGACAGAATTCTTCACAATAGTTAAGTGTAGAAACAACTGAAGTGTCCATGGATGGATGAATGGACAAACATAACGTGGCATATACAGTGAAATATTATTCAGCCTTAAAGTAAATTCTGACTTATGCTTCAGGGATGAACCCCGAAAACATTGAATAAAATAAAATAAGCTGGTAACTATGAGACAAACTAGGACCCAGGTATATGCGGTACCTGATACTGCCAAATGCAAAGACAGAAAGTAGAATTGTGGTTGCCAGGTGCTGGGGTGCGGAAGGGATGGGGAGTTCTTGTTTAGTGGGTGCAGAGTTTGGGAAGATGAAAAAAGTTCTGAAGATGGATGGTGGTGATGGTTTCTAACAAGGTGAATGTACTTAACACCACCGCACTGTACGCCTAGAAAAGGTTAAAATGGCAAATTTTGTTACGTATATTTAAACAAAATTAAAAAGAAAAAGAATTTTCTAAGACATTCATTCCGAAATGTTTGCACTTCATTATCGGGGCGGTAGAGTCCATACTCTTAAGAGCAGTGAGTAGAGCTGCACTATGGAGGGAATATATTCAGCCACTTTTAATCCGGGCCGGGCTCGTCCCCAAAGGAGCGTCTGTCAATCACTCATTCACTATGTTACTAACTTTGATCCCTGTGTCCCAAGAGCAGGCCCCGCTGTCTGGTCCCACCGGGACCGTCAAGATTTCGAAGGTAGTCCGGGCCCTCCTCCACCCCGCCGACCGTCAAGCTCCCTCTCGGCCAGCTGCAGGCGCGCGCCGGGGCCACCGCACCAGCAGCCTGAGGCTGTGAGGTGCGAACGGTGAAGTGACGTGCTCGGCGTAGGGCACTGGGCAAAGCCAGAATTTGAGGAGGGGTCGAGATGGATTTTACCCCAGGAAGCCAGCCCGGCCCACCCAGGCTCCCCGCGGTGACGCCGAGAAGCCCCCAGTGGGGCGGAAGCCGTTCTCCCAGGCGCGTGACCGCCAAGGCCCGCAGACGCCGAGCCCCGCCGGCTAGGAGAGCCGCGGGTCTGCGCGCTCCGGAAGCGGAGGGGCGGGGAGGGCCAGTTCCGCTAGAAAAGTGCGCCAGCACACTTACTCCTCCAAGAAGTCCAGGAACAGTTTCTGGCACTTCTCAGCCACCTCGTCTCGGACTTCTAGGTGTTGGCTGCCGGCGCTCGGCTCCGCGGCCGCCGCGAGGTCCATCGCTGCCTAGTGCTTGGGGCCGCCGCCGCCGCCACAGCCGAGCTCGACCGCGCGTTATCTCTCTCTACCCTGCGGCTTGGCGCTTGGCGCCGCCCCGTCCGCTCTCGGGTACTGTCTGAGCCAATCGTGGTGTAAGAGCGCAGGATTTCGCGCCAAACCTGCCCAATGAACGTGGCTTCTCCCGAAATCCCGCCCACAGAGTGGCGATTTCGCGCCAAATGCAAAGAGCTTCTGGAGAAACTGTCGGGTGGAGGAGGGTCTGTATTCGCGCCTGCGCATTGTCACTTTTCGGGGGGCAGGGGAGACTGGTTTGTGGTGTTTTTCAAAACTTTTTTTCGACTGTTTTTTCAAATATTGTTCAAATCAGTTCTGAGCCAGTAGAATTAAGGCTCTGTGGAAGAGAAAATGAGTGAGATTCAGAACCCTTCGTTGAGCCTAGTAATTGGAGAAAATAAACTAAACCACTGGTTGATAAATAGCTAAAAGAGAGGTACAAACAGTGCTGAGCGGATGTGGGGCGGGGAGGCGCAGTTATTCTGATTGGTGTTGACCCGGGAAGTCAGCGAAATTTGTGACACAATAGATTAATTTACACCTTAAATGCGCTCTTGGTTTGTGTCTTGATTTTCTTCACTCATCTTTGGCCGTCTTTCATGGCTTTTCCTCTATCTCTGATCATTCCTGGTTAGCCCTCTTTGTGAGAGCCTCGGTTTTTTTTTGGTTTTTTTTTTAGCGAGTCTCTTAAATGTTGTGTTTCCCCCTAAAGGGAAAGCCCTCTTTCCCCATAAATGAGCTCTCTTGGGTGACCCACTTCAGTCCCTTGGCTTCAATGAATGAGTTCTAAATATGTATCGCCAGCTTGTAATCTTTCCTGCACCTCCAAGAGATTTAAGAGTAAACTGGACTAATTTCATTTTTTGAGGTTTCCAGCACATTAAACAAAAAGTGACATAAGTTATAATTGTTTTAGCAAATGCACACACACACATAAATTATTGAAAAGATATTTAAAGGGTTTAACGAAAATGCTCCCTGCAGATGTACTGGAGTGTTTCTGAAATTGTATTAACTCTTTTCAAGAGGATGACAGCCCTTGCTGCCTTGTGTCCAGCCCTTCACCAGCTCCAGAATCTGCCTGCCTACCAAATATCACTAGTTGTGCACATTTTAGGGACCTCAAACAAGTAGTTTCCTTCATATTCACAACTGCTTGTGCACTTAGAATGGAACTGCAAGGTACCTAGGAGCAGTTTTGCTAAGTGGATTCTGCTCATCTTAAAGTTCTCATTCTTTTCTTGCCCACTTTTCCTTTCCTCCCTTGTCTTTCTCCTCTATTTTAGGAATGGATTTTCAGAAGTAGGGTCCAATGTACAGAAGGAAAAGGTAAAGAACGAATACAGAGTTCCAGTTAAGTTGCTTCTATGCTCACTGAAAAACTTGAGATTTCCTCTTCTTCCTCTCCTTCATACATGTGCCCCTGGATATGTAAATGAAGTCTCCAAGTGAGGAGTGTGGGGATACCTTCTGTAGCAGGATGAGGAAGGCGTGAATTATAAAATATCTCTACTATATCCCAGAGAATGGTGTATGTGTGTGCACGCGTGTGTGCGCACGTGTGTGTGTGTGTGTGTGTGTGTGTGTGTGTGTGTAGGTCTGAAACTACTATCCTTAGAAATGCCTACTTGCAAGGTTGGCTTTGGCTGGCATTCCGAAACTTGACTGGTAAATGACTAAGGAGTTGTAGTAAGGACACTGAGGGGCACTTTCCCTATGTGATAAAGATGGCTCACTGAGGCTAAATGTCTGCATAAAATAACACGTTTCCGCTGACTGTCCTCTGAGAGTTAAGAATCTTGACGTACTCTGGGTAGATGGGTAGACCAGGCCCCAATAAAATCTCTGGCCTTCCCTATTAAGCTTCCCCGATCAAATCCATCAGAAGCAATTAAATTGAAATAATAATAAAAAAATCTCCCTCAAAACAAAACCCCAGACCATATGGTTTTCACTAGTCAATTCTACCAAACTTTCAAAGAAGAATTAATTTGAATCCTTCTCAAACTATTACAAAAAGGCAAACTTACACACACACACACACACACACACACACACACACACACACACACACACACATCACACATGAAAGGTGCAGGCAGGCAGGAAGAGAGAGGAGAAATAAGCATTGTTTATTTTCATTTAGTTGTTCATCTTGGTTGTTCCCTTTGGAGCCAGGTTTTGAACCAGGAACCTTGGGATGTATGTAGACTGCACAGTCGATTAAACCGCTAGCCCACTGAGGCACGACAAACTTACACCTTTTATGATGCCAACATTACTTTGACTCCAAAACCAGACATCACCAAAAAAGAAAATTATGGACCAATATACAAAAATCATCAACAAAATACTAGCAAAACAATTTTAATAACTCATTAAAAATAAACTATAATGAAGTAGACTTTATTCCAGGGACACAAGGATAGTTCCACATGAATCAATAAATATGATACACTGTATCAACAAAAAGGACAGAAATGATCTGACTGTCTCAACAGATGCAGAAAAAGTATTTGATAAGATTCAACAACTTTTATGCTAAACACTCCAAAACAATGAGGTAGAAGGCACATACCTCACATAATAAATGCTGCCTATGACAGACCCACAGCCAACATCAAAAACAAGGCAAGGATATTCGCTTTATATACTGTTATTTAAAATGATGTTCAAAGTCCTGGCCAGTGTAATTAGACAAGAAAAGGACATAAAAGTTATCCAAATTGGAAAGAAAGAAGTCAAAGTATCACTATTTGTAGGTGACACGATAATATATAGAGAGAACCCCAGTAAAAAGCTGCTAGAAACAATAAATTAATACATAAAGTGGCAGGCTTTAAAGTTACTATTAAAAATCTGTTGCTGGCACACTGTGGTGGAGCAGCAGTTAGGTCAGTTACCTCCAAAGGAGCAAGCCACATACCCCTGGGTTCCAGTCCCAGGCCAGGGGGAAGCAACCAGTATGAACAACTAAGTAAATATATAATAAAGATGCTTCTTCCTCCTCTTTCTTATTGCCCGCCTGCCTGCCTCTGCTCACCTTCCTTCCTGCCTGTTCCTTAAAAAAAAAAAAAAAAATTTGTTGCATTTCTATGTCCAAATAAAAGCTAACAGAAACAGAACTCAGGAAAACAATTCAGTTTACAATTACATCAAAAAGAATGAAAAAACTTGGAATAAAGTTAACTAAAGAAGTAAAGGACCTATACTCTGAAAACTGTAAGGCATTGTCAAAAGAAATGGATGATAACACAAAGAAATAGAAAGATATTAATGCTCATGGGCTGGAACAATTACCATTGCTAAAATGGCCTTATTACCTAAAGCAATATACAGACAATGCAATTCCCATTAAAATCCCAAAGACATTCTTCACAAAAGTAGGCAAAAAAATTCATGAAATTTATTTGAAACTACAAAAGACACTGAATAGCAAAAACTATCCTGAGAAAAAAGGACAAAACTATAGTACAAAACAATGGCAATTAAGTCAGCATGGTATTGGAATAAAAACAGACACATACATCAATGGAATGCAATTGAGAACCCAGAAATAAAACCACATTTATATGGACAATTAATTTACAACAAAGAGCCAAAAGCTTGCAATGAGCAAGGATAATCTCTTCAATAAATGGTGTTTGGAAAACTGGACAACCATATGCAAAAGAATGAAAATAGATGACTACCTAATACCATATACAAAAATTAATTCAAAATGGATGAAAGATTTAGTTGTAAAGCCTGAAACCATAAAGTACATAGAAGAAAATAGAGGCAAAACACTCCTTGACATTGTTCTAAGAATTGTCTTTGGGAATTTGTCTCCTGTCAAGGGAAATAAAATTCAAAGTAAACAAATGGGATTACATCAAACTAAAAAGTTTATGCTTAGTGAAAGAAACTCTCATCAAAACAAAAAGATATCTTATTGAATGGGAGAAGATTGCATATCATGTATCTGAGAAGGGGTTAATATCCAAAATATATAAAGAACTCGTAACTAAACAACAGAAAAACAATCTAATAAAAAATGGGCAGAAGATTGAAATAGCAATTTCTTTAAAGAAGACATACAGATGGTCAACAGGCACATGAAAAGATATTCGTCTTGTAATTAGGGAAATGCAAGTTAAAACAATAATGAGATTACCTCACACCTGTGAGAATGGCTATTTTCCCGAAGTCTGGAAACGAGTGTTGGCGAGGCTGTAGGGAAAAAGGAATGCTTTTACACGGTTGGTGGGAGAGTAAAATGGTGCAACCACCATGGAGAGTTGTATGGAGATTCTATAAAAAATTGAGAATGAAAACTCCATATGATCCAGTTATCCCACTGTTGGGTATTCACCCTAAAAATACAACACAAATTCATAGAGATATAGGCACCCGCATGTTTATTGCAGCGTTATCGACAGTACCAAGAAATGGAAATAACCTGAGTTCCTATGAACAAATGAGTAGATAAAAAAAGACATATTATAGATACACAATGGAATACTACTCAGCTATCAAAAAAGATGAAATCCTGCCATTTGCAGCAATATGGATGAATCTAGATGGAATTATGATTAGTGAGATATGCTAGGAAGAGAAAGGCATCATATGATATCACTCATGTGGTATATATAGGAATCAAGAAAAACTAAATTAAAGAAAAATGGACTTTTAGTCAATAAAAGAAAATCAGTAGTTGCAGAAATAAAAGGGGTGGGAGCAGGAAATTGGGAAAGGAGATTAACTGTATAGAGAAGGAAGAACTGAAATGGTGCTGAATGGAATTTCTTACATACAGATTTTGATTTACAGTGATGCACAACTTAAGCCTATATAATTTTAGGATGCAGTGTTCCTTCAACAAAATTAATTAAAAATTAGTAGTGTGGGCAGTAAGAATAATGGCAGTTTTTAATCTATTTTTATATAATTCTTATTTGATGCCTCTCCAAAAGCTAAACACCAGAATGCACACATATAGTAAATGCATGCACACATACAGTAAATGAGAAGATACTTTCATTATATTTCTCAATGCATAATGATCTGTCATTTTAACAATACCTTATACTGTATTATTATAAATTAAGAAATGAGAAAATGCATAAAAATGTACTGTTTTACAGCTCTTCAAAAGTGGATAAGTTAATTATATTTGTATTATTTTGATATCTAGTTGATCATTTTTAATCATCTTTACAAAATGTATTGTATATATTCAGTAGTTTTTAGACTATTTCTTGAGACAGGGATTAATAAAATAACATGTTTGTTTAAAGGGGAAAAAAGTAGTATTTTTTCTAATAAAAGAGTATGATTTAGCTTTCTGATTTACAGTGAGGACAGGCTCTGCTAGGGGTTATGTAATGGACATCTTCGTAACTTTGAATGACTTAGGTTTTGACCAAAACACATTTAAAGAACATTAAAAAAAGAAAGCATTTTATCTAAAATACTTGTATAAGATGTGATGCAATTAGCAGGGTTATTTTTTTTTCCTTCCCTTGGTTAGGAGAGATTTGGTAGAGAAGAAAGTAGAGGAGCCTTGGGAGTAGTTATGATAACCCAGAGAGTATCTGAATAAAAGGGCAGGTCCAAGCATGAAACTCTGGGGAATACCAACATGTAAGGGGAGGCTGAGGCACAAAATGCCTCTTTCCCAGAGACTGGGAAGGAAAGGCCAGAGAAACAAGAGGTGAATCTGAAAAAAAAAAAGGGATGATTTTAGAATCAGTTATCAATATGAATACTTCAGTCTTCAAGAAGACAGAGACTGAACTCGGCGGGGAGAGTTTCAGGGACACAGGAGGGCAAAAAGTTAGATTGTGGGGCATTGAAAGGAGGTAAGGAAGCAGATTGGCAGCCAGTCGCTGTTCACTAAATTGTGTACAGAGACTGGATCAGGAGGGACCTGCTCTGCTCTGTCTGGTGTGAGAGACCCTTGATACAAGCTGTGGTGCTTTTGAAACCATTGGTGACTGGAGCAAAGGTTCAGGGAGGGGAATCAGCCAAGACAGCAGTTACTCTCTCCCTTTGGCAGGAGACTACATGACCGCCTACTTCTGTGATTGAATATGTGGGTGTCTTACTCCAGAGAGGCCTCCTGCTACTCCCTTTTCCACTTGAAAGATCAGGGTCACTGCCTATGATAGGTAAGGTCGGGGGCTGCTGGAATCTAGTCCAATTCTACCAGCCCAGCCATTCACCCTGGAGTAAGGGGAATTTTGTTCCAGATTACACACAGGTACTAGATGGACTATGTACAGAGTCCTTCTGTAAGAACCAGCCATAGCTAATTCCATTCTCCTCTCCAAAAAGCAAGTATGAGTAAGTCTTTCACCCTCCACAGGTGTGTATAATAAAAGAGTGCTCACTTAGAACTTTTGCACCGAAATCCAGTCATATCTGGAAGGGTATTTTCTATGCCATGTATATGACATAACTTAAGTAGGTAAGTACATAGCCTCGGGAACCGAATCCTAACTTCACTAGTTACACTCTATATAATCTTAGATAAGTTTACTTAACCTCCTTTGTACAATGGGTTTGTTTTTTTACCTGTGGGATAAGAACAGTACCTGTAAATAGGGCCATAATCAACCTATGGTCCTCCTTTCTGTAAATTCTGGAAAGCTTGCATTACCCACTTGGCATATGTAATTTTCTGCCTTGATTTGGTTGGTTTTCTTCTCAGGTTGGATTGACGTCAAACATTTTTACTGATTGCTTAAAACTGGGAACTTGGAAAGACTGAAACAAAAGAGCATGTTTTCTTGAATTCTTTTTTATAGTGGAAAATTTGAAATTATAAAGTGTAGAGAGAATAGAAATATGCAATTTTTTGAGTCTTATCCCAATGTCAAATTATTTGGAAACAAATTTCTGACATCATGTGATTTCTGTAAAAGAAAAGCATTTTTAAAATGTGTGTGTGTGTGCATGCATGCATGTGTGTAGCCGCTATATCAGATGCTCTTATGCAGTTCATCATATCCTCCTAGACTCACCTGTCTCTCGTTCCAGTTCCACATGGGCTCTGAACTACTTGACAGTATCTCCTGACCTCTGTGCCTCTCAGGCTTCCCTGTTGTCACCACTGAGGAACCGGCTTATACATTTTGGAAGCACCCTGGAGGAGAGAGGGAGCCAAGGACCTAGAGAAACTTTGATCAATAAAAAACAAGAGTCAATGGTTAAATTTCTCCCTCTTAATCATTCTCCTACCAATGGATATTTAGGTTAGGCATTTTTCTCTCTCTTCTCCCCTATGCTTCCAATTAGAAATAACATTGTTGGTCTGCCCTGGTGGAGTGGTTTGATCAGCTGCCTTCAACTGAAGCACAGGCCACATACATCCCAAGGACCCAGGTTTATGTCCCAGGGGGTCAGAGAGAACAACCATGACGTGCAACTAAATAAACATAAAGTGCTTCTTTATCCTTTCTCCTCCTGCCTGCTCACCTTCAGCCCTACCTGCACTTTTCCTTAAAAAAACCAAAACCAGAACCAATATTGCAACTAACATATTTGTATGTGTATGTGTCTGGAAGATAAGTACTAGGTGAAAGGTAATGAACATTTTCAGAGTTGCCAAATTGCTTTCCAATAATGTTGTACCAATTTATTCTCTTACCATGAACAGGGCATTTTCACTTACAGTGAAATAAGAACCTTAAGGTAAGTGGATTAAATTCTTACCTTAGAATTACAGGTTGCAGCCTGTCAAGGGGGAAGGAAGGGTTATTTGGAAAATAGGAACTTCCTGGTATTCCTTAAATTTTGGCAATCCCCCAACTTTGCTCCATTAATTTATTTATTGAATTATGCAATAATATTTAATATGGTAGTCTGTGCAGGCATTATAGGTTAATCATTCACTTTTTATCAGCCCCAGGAGACTCATCTTGGGCATAGCAGATGGTGGGTTGGCAAGCAGTTCAGAAAAAGATGCATTTAGAAGCAGTTCAGATGGAATTCAGTAAAACGTTTTTCTGATCTGAATGCAAGTACACTAAGTTACTCTGAAGTAATTAAACAAAACAAAACAAATACAAAACTAAAATGAGCCCATGCTCCTTGGAGCAGTTACAGAGAGGACTTTATGACCACAGCAGCTTTAGAAAGTATTGAGCTGCATATTCTGTGTGAGGCAACAGAGGACCAGTGTGATTCCTAGTCTGACTTCAACTAGAATGTCTAAGGGTGTGATATGCAGATATTTTGTTTTTGTGAATATATTTATATATTTATATATACATAGACACACACCTATATATATATATATATATATATATATATATATATATAAGGAATGTGTATTACTGACAATCGTTAAAACTATAATTTACTGTAAAATAATATATATATGCATATATGTATATAAAGGTACAGGCAGGAATAAGGGCAAGTAAGCAAGCAGGCAAGAAGAAAGAGGAGGCAGAAACATTATTTTTATTTAGGTGTTCATCTTGGTTGTTCTCTTTTACCCTGGGGTAAAAAACTGGGTTCTTGGGATGAAAACCTGGGTTCTTGGGATAAATGTGGACTGTGTTCAGCTGGAGGTGGCTGGCCTAACCACTACTCCACCAGGGCATGCCTGTTCCTACTTTTTATTTATTTTTAAGAAAAGGTGCAGGCAGAAATGAAGGCGAGTAGGCAGGCAGGCAGGAAGAGAGAGGAGGAAGAATCACAGTATTTTATTTTTCTTTAATTGTTCACATTGATTGTCCCACTCCCAGGATTCAAACCTGGGTCCTTGGGATGTACATGAACTATGCTTAACTGAATGCAACTGCCCAAACCACTACTCCTCTAGGGTGTACTCCATTGTTATATTTTTAATTAATAGGAACAAAGGGTTGTAGTATTCTGTGCTTTTACTGGTTCCTTTTGTATTACTGCTCAGTGTGGGCATCCCATCCTTCAGTCATCAGTATGTTGTAGTATCCAACAGTGTGCAGCTAATTTTGCAGACTGGACTGTCAGAAACTCACAAACTACTGATAGAGACAGGATATGAATACAACTACATTTCAGAAACTTCTAAGGATGCCAAAATACATAAAGTATAAATGGAGGATTTTAATTGGGTTATTGTCTGTAAAATGAGATCATCTGTTAGGAGGCAAAATAACTGATCCTTATTTTACAGTAAATTATAGTTTTAATGATTGTCAGTAATACACATTCTTTGAAGAAAAGCAGAGATACAGATAAACAACAACATAAAAACAAAACGATTAACCCAATTGATTAATGCAGAAATATTATTGTGGTGAATGACCTTTATATGAACAAAATATTGTATAAACTGATAAATCTCTGTCTCAGAATCCATTTCTGAAGACTAAAACAATGAGGAACATACAATCCCAGATTAGCATCTTCTGTGTGAAATGCAATAGAAGAGATACGGTCATATAAACTACAATGCAACCAAAGCAATGTATGTTTAGTGCAATATGAAAACTGAGTTGCTGGATCAATTTTTTGTTGATAAATATATTTAAATATTATTTAATGGCTGTCTAGATTCATATAAAGTCCATCCATATAATGTATTTTATAAATTTAACTCAAGATAACTTTTTGATGAGGAATTTTTCGAAGGGGAAACATTTTAATAATCTTCACATATGTTGCCAAACTCCCTCTGGAAGAATTGTATATTTTCCTCAGCATTATGATAGACCTGTTGTGTTTCCTCATTACCAACTTAAAAGGGGAAAATGAGATGACATTGAGACTTACATATATTATAGTAATTTCCTAGGGCACTTAGTCTGCTTTCAGTAAACACACTTCAGCGGATTGCACTAAACATTGTCAGCCTGGGCCATGCCTTGCTGTGCCCCCTGATGCTCAACAGGGGGTCTAGACAGGGTGCCAGATAGACCATAAGGAGACACTCTCCAGCAGAAACTGGAAGAACAAGATTGTGACAAAGTCCCAAGTCCCTGATGTTACCACGGTTCTTAAACTGGAGGTGGGGCAAGGTGGGGGTATGGAGGAGATAGTGCCAAGGCTTCTATCAGCAGTGTTTTTAAGGAAACAAAATATCCTCCTTTTGCCTCTCCCACCCACAGTCTCCTACGTAAGCCATCTGTGAGTGCCGTTGAACATCTTCTGGAGGATGCTGAAAGGCAGAGGAAACCAGAAATCACCTGGTCACTCAAGTGTTGACTACACAGGTGTGCAGACAGTTTTCCTGCTGGTCAGCAATGCTTTCAGATCTGAAAGGTCACCCCTATGCTTCCACATAAAGGCTAGTTACCTGGGATTAGCCATGCTTTCTTTAGGACAAATACAAAGTCCAAAATTTTGAAACTGCAAATTCAATGCCTCAGAAGCATTTGAAACTAATTTCTCAGACTATGCAGGTACATGCAAGTGCACATGACTCTCCCTCTGACAGCCCAGTTTAGCCTCCAGAGTCAACACAGCCCATACTGGTGACTGTCTCAGACAAGTTAATGTTTAGGAACAAGAGACCATGTCTTATAGGTAACACTAGCATTCCCATGGGCTGGTACACAAGCAGGGCTGAGGTGACCTGGCAGGTCCCGCCATGCCCATGTGGTGGAACACCGCCACTGCTATCACAGGACACAAAACTTGAGGCACAGAGCACGATGGGTATGGACTGAATGGATCCAGCCATGACTCGGCGGGAAGGCAGGCTGCAGGCCAGGGGAACTGCCAGCTTTCCTGGGAAGGCTGCAGTAAGAGCCAAGGGAGCTGCTGCTCCAACCAGTCTAACTAAGCACAGTAGAGAAATCAGAAATCAGAGAAATCCAGGACATCACCTCACTGATTCGTGAGCACCACTCAAACTAGTAGAGATGATTGTTATTGCTATTTAATTACAAAGTTGTGCAAAACACGTAACACACCTATATGACCAAAATAAGGTAATAACTTCATATCTTGACATAAAATATGTAGCTCAAAGAGTCATCTCATCCATGTGAAAACTCATAGTGGAGGGAACACAGAATGAGAGCTGACTCCTGCAGGTCCCATAGAAGCAGCTCTGGGGGAAGATAGGGAATTCACATAGCACAGGCCACTCTGGTGGGAGCCTCTGAGGATAGCCACAGGGCTAGGCCAGATCAGTGTCCCAGGAATAGTTTAGAATCATGACTGTGCAAAGTGGGAGAAGTGGGAAAACTGCACCATGCTTCCCTTCTGGGTAGAAAAACCAAATCCAAACAAGCACGTGTGAGGAAAAGCTCTGAGTCTTGGGGACTTACAGTCACCATGAAACAAAGCCGAGGAATCTGCCTGCAGCCTACATCGACCCTTATAATTTGGTAGGTATGACAGGACCTAGTAAATACTGGTAAGTAAGGTCTGACTGCATGGTCACTTGATCTCCTATAGTCAGTCACTATATTTCCAGCAGGGTCCTGTAAGTGAGCTGTTTGTTAATGGTGTGTAGTTCTCTGATGCAGATGGCTTAGCCTTGTTTCAGAATCTACTAGGTCTCCGTTGTGATTCTTCGATTGGGTTCTCGTATAAACTGCACAGGGCAGCTCTTCCCACCACAGAGACTATTAGCACCGTAGGTTCTGCTGCTTGAAACACAGCCTGGACCTGCCTAAAAGCCCAGCCTTCATCTGTTTTAAGCACCACTCAATTCTGACAGCATTTCAAGTAGATGGATCAGAGTAATACTCTTTTTCAACAGCTAGTCGTTCCATGTACTTTAAATTTGGAAAGCAAAAATAAACTAGGATGTTATTAATATTACACTTTTTGAATGTCTTATAAAAGTGGGGCAACTATAAAAATGTTATAGAGGAAATCTCTCTTTAATCCAAAATCACAGAAAGCACAATGCATTATGTGAGTACTGCTATAGAATTTGTCATGGCAAAGATAAGGAATAGATCTTCTTTTAGGATGTTCTTCTATGAAATGTTTCTTCAAAAATGTTCAAGATATGTTTTATTTTCCTAGTACTTTAGAAAAATAGAAACCGAGTATTTTAAATGAAAAAGTCAGGCATGTACAAAATCTATTTTATGTTCAGCCTTACCATGTTTGCTTGCTTTGTGAAATATTCTTGTAATAAGAAAACAAAAGAATTTTAAAATTAGCATTTTAATGCTTTAACAAGTGGGAAATTCAGTTAGGTCTGGATGTGAAGGAAATATTAATTTGGATATTTGGAGGCTATGACTAATAATCAGAGCAATAAAACCTTGGGTGTATGTCAACAGTTTCCTTGTTGTTTGAAATGTTATCACAAATTGGTTCCAATGACAGCTCAGATGAAGGAGTCTGTTAGAGCACAAAGCATGTGCTGGAGTTACTCTATTTAAGAAAGCAGACAACTAATCTCATTTAATTCCTGAAACTTGTCTCTGCTCAGCAATTGCTTAATATGAATTGGTGCACAATCAACTCTTCTTTCTTAGAACAGCTTTAAAGAACACTCATCCACTCATATGTCTGGCTGAATATGTTTAAAAAAGTACAGCAGTTAATTTGGAAATTACTGTAATAGATTTGACTAAATCAGAAAAATGAATGACTATTTTGAAGCTCAACTAATCTTTCAGTATATATAATCTACTTATTTTTTTTTTACAAGAAGTTAGGAAAAGGCAAGAGATTAAAATGTTACTGTTTAAATCCTTCATGAACTCTCCCTTGAGTGCATATACATGCTTGGATAGTAAGTTTCCATAAACACTGTGACATGGTCTCTAAGTGTTGTGAGAATCATGGCACACTCAGGAGGAGCAGACTGGAAGAGGACTGGGGAGCTTTAAAGGAGATCTGAAAGAGTTGGTAAAGCACTCTAGAGCTAGCAAGCACAGCACACAATTACCTCCTTTAGGTCTGAAGGGGCAAAGAGAGGCAGCAACAACTGGAACCTAAGAAGCTGTAGCTAGAGATGGAATGGTGACCTTTTGATTAATGGAAGTTTTGGCTTTCAGGAGAGAACAGTCATGACCAAAATGTGACCTTGCAGAGGAGGAAAAGAAACATCCCGACCTTTCTTTTCTCCCTCTGTCTGATTTGTGCATTCAGTGACCAAAGTCAAGGAAAAGTCACTTGAGGGAGCACCCTGGTGGAGTAGTGATTGGGTCCATCACCTCCCACCAACAAGGTCCACATACAATCCAAGGACCCAGGTGTGTATACCAGGGCTGCAGGGAACAACCAAGATGAAACAATTAAATACAATTAAAAAGTGCCTTTTTCTCCTCTCTTTTCCTGTCTGCCTACCTCTCTGCTCACCTTCATTCCTGCAATTTTCCTTTAAAAGAAGTTGTGGGAAGGGTACATGGTTGACACAGTTCACAGAGGGTGCCCCTCGGATAACATAGCAGAGAAGAAAAAGTCAGTGAGTGGCGAAAGGAAGGGGGCAAACAGAGAATGTCCGAATTACATTAAGAACTTTCAATGACGACAATGAACATGCATATATGTATGACTTTGCACGGTTCTGAAATATAGAACTTTCAGTTATCACCATTTTGTTAAATTGTATCCATCCCCCAACAACATAGTTCAAATTTCAATAACCATGGTGTTTAATTATGAATAATTGCATAAAATACAAACTTTACTGCCAGTTCTTCAGTCCACAAGGCACTCCATAAATAAGAGATGTTTCATGATCAGAGACTAGTCATCTCATTTCTTTCAGAGTCTATCAGCAATTGGTCACTGCACATTAGTCTGCTCAAACACAGACTACTTGTCTGTCTCTGATGAACCCGTTAACATTTTACAAAAATAAATAATTGGAAGGAATTGGCCAGTAAAGATGAAAGTGCAACAAAACCCCCCAAGTGGTAACTGTGAGTGAAATCTGAATCAAACAGGGTTTACAGAAGGTCATGATGCAGGGACAGTACAGCTTAAAATCTATCGGCAGCATGCAAATGTATGAGTAGAAAACTAACTGTCAAAACAGGAGCTTTCTAAGAGTAAAGACCCCAAAGAGCAAGGACCCCACCTTAGCAATTTGAGTCTAAGACACATCCCTAGATACTCTTGCCCTTTTCTTAAATCCAGGTAATCTGGACACACCCATGAAGGAAGAAACCCCACCCCTCATATGTATTCAAGAATCCATCTTGCCTGAGTGAGAGGCAGGTAGCACAGGTCGTACACACACGTGTGCATTCCCTTGATGGCACTTTCCTGGCCACGCAGGGAGGTTAAACTCTCTGCATCAGCTTTTAATAAACTTGCTGTGTGTTCCGGACCAAATGGCACTCTCCACAAATTCTTTCCGGACGGACCCAGCTCACTGGTGTGTCGCTCACCCTCACCCATATCAGGTCATATCTTGGTCTTGCTGCTACAACTACCACGATTCTACGGCTACAATGAAGACAACTGCTGCTACTACTCACTCACACAGTATCAGATTTAAATGAACACAAACCCGTCAGATGTGAATGTAAAAACAAAGCTCCCACATAGATACACTTTATCCTGGGCTTATATACAGATATATCCTGAACTCCCCAATCAACCAATTTATCAAATACATGCCATATATTCGTAATGCTATGCATATGCGGCTATAAAGTTTAAGATGCATTACCTGCCCTTAGCATTAACAATACTGTTTAGTAAAGACATGTCAATATGCCAGGACTTGTAAAACAGGTTTTTAACCTATGTGTCTCAGTTAATCTTCACAACCCTTCAATGTGGACTATACAGGTTAGATCTGAGACACTTATTTTCAGGTCAACTTTTGAACTAGAAAGTTTTCAGATTCTACACTGCTACACCAAATTGTAAAAAAAAAAAAAAAAAAAAATCCAGAAGAAATAAAGTGGAATTTTAGAGAACAAACAGATGCAAAAGCCTGTGATCTTGATAGAAAGATGGTACCAAACTTCCTCTGGGTTGATTATTCTGGGGTACAGTCAAATGGATTAGATTAGCAGGTAGACCCTAAGAAGTTTTAGGAGGACAGTCTTTTCTCTTAAGGAAAGGTTCTGGTAGGAATTAAGGTAAGTAGGCAGGCAGGCAGGGAGAGAGTAAGCAGCAGCATTTGTTTTTATTTACTTGTTTACATTGGTTGTTCCCTCTGGTCCCAGGACACAAACCTGGATGCTTGGGATGTATGACTGTGCTCCTTTGTAGGCAGCTGACCTAACCATCATTCCACTAGAATGCCAAGACTCATTCTTGTGTGTCAGGAGACAGAAGAAGGCCTGGGAAAGGCAGGTGCATTGCCAGAGCATCATGAGATAAAAGAACAATGCCTATGGCTGAGCAAAGGGAAGGAATGATAGATGTAGCTTGTCTGAAAAAAAGGTCAAAACATTAAGGAGGGGGGTGGGGTGAATTCTGCTGTAGTGGAACATAATGTAAGACATTGCACAGTGGAACATTAGTGAGTTAACCATAGTCCTTTGTTGACATTTGGAAGAAAGTGACAGAATAAAAATATTTGCTTTAATCTGGTTGCATATGACTTTGGAGAAACTGAAGTAGATAACAAATACAATTCAAAAGAGAAATCCTTAATTGCCACAAAGTGAATAAAAACAAATTAAGAGAATATTGTAGTGTTCATGCAAAAGCCAGTATAATAGGAGTCTAGCTATATCCTAAAACAAAACTAGACTATTTGAGTGGTCTGAATGCTTCCAGATATGCAAATTATATATCAGAGATGGAAAATATGAAAATAATTACAAAATAATCCTTCAGGAGCTTTTAAGAGTTTGTTTGCTAAAATATATATTATATGACTCATCTAGATAGTAATGTACTGTAAACAGACATTGTCTGAAAGGAAAAAAATTAAGTTTTAAGCATGTTTTAGTTTGACTTAATGTTTTATTTCAGAAAGTACTTACTGTAAACAAATTAAAAGAAAAAATCTAAAATGCAACAAATTGTATAATACAAGAGATGGGGCATGGTAAAAACCTCAATAAGTTTGATTCTACACTGGCAGAACTTTTTGTTGCTCCATGCAGCAGCCAAAGAGAGAACCTCCTGTGGAGCCTGCTGCCCTGGCCACTCCAAGTGGCCACTGAACAATTAATTATAAAAACTGTTAGAAAATAGCATTTCCTCATTGTTTAAATATATTTTCTTCTTTCATGTTATAATTAGCACCAAGATGACCCAGTGCATTTACAGGAGATAAGCTCTTCTATGTGAATGCCTATCAAGAACAAACAAAACCAAATTAAGACACAGGCAAAGATATCTTTTAGGACAATATGGTAAAGAATTTATTGAAAGACATAAATGGCATAACTGCCACCAAAGAATGTATGAACAAAATAGGCATGGAAGAGATAAAAAATAATTCGAACTTTGAGGCCCACCCTGGTGGAGTAGTGGTTTGGTCAACTACCTCTGGTCGAAGTGCCATGAAACTTTTTAAGAAATAGAGGAAGTATCTTCTTAACCCGGGCCTGAATCCTTGGCACATAGTCTGTGTGACAGCATCTCAGTCGCCTGAGCCACAGGTACATGCCAACCAGAGAATTTAATGATAAAATATTTCAAAGAGCTAAGGGAAAAGAACTTCTAACAGAATTTTATACCAAGCCAGACTATGATTCAAGAATGCAAGACACTCTATATAGTTTATAATCAACAAATCCTAACTTAATGGAGGTACTTTAGTACCTTGAAATAGATATAAAAACAATAGCTTTAGTACCTTGAAATAAATACAGATATAAAAAACAATAGCAAGACACATGCAGAGTTTACCGTATGAAGGAAAACCTCTATAGCAATGGCCCGGGGTCTTTTTCTCCATCTTTCCTGCTTTCTTTCCCTAGGCTTTTCTCATCAGTTTCACTTGCTGAACAGAAGCTTTTTACTTAGATGTCATTTTAATTAATTAATTTTTGTTTTGCTGTTGATGTCATCTTCCCAAAGACCTGTCTGAAGTTGATGTCATGGAGCATATTGTCTAGGTTTTCTTTTATGTTATTTAAGGTTTCCAGTCTTACTTACATCTGTGTCTTGGAAGATGACCGTGTCATTTATTCATAATTCATGGTTAGGGACTCATGGAAAGGTCCCTTGGGGATCTACTGACAACTTCTAAATGCCATTTAGCATATCAAAGAACAAATAGCTTCTTTCTGGCTTCTGAGGAAGAGAACGTAAGGAAATAAACAAGAAGTTGCTCAGCTGTATATGGCCTTGTGTTCATCTATTTCTAAAATAGCTTTTGGGTCTTCTTGACTTTCTCATGGCATTTTCATCTTTTTAGTAAAATATTGTGATTAATGTATAAATTAATGTAAAAATGTAGTTTTTAATAACTATTTCAAGAGTTATTGTTATAAGACTCTAGAGAGAGGCTCAATAGGATCAAAAGTTAAGATATTAGAAGAAATTATAAAAAATAAATGTCTAGTAAGACATTAGCAAATTCAATCTTTAATTTTTTTTTTTTAATTTTTAGAAACAGGCAGGCAGGCAGTCACAAAGAACAGAGAGAGGAGGAAGAAGCATTTATTCATTCATTTTGGTTGTTCCTCCTGGTTCCAGGTCAAGAAATCTGGCCCTTGGGCTGCATATGGACTAGGCAACCAGAGCCACAGATTTAATGCCTGAAATAGTAGGACACACACAGATGGTAAATATTTCTTTTTTTTTTTTTTAAGCAAAGGTACATGCAGGTATGAAGGTGAGTAGGGAGGCAGGCAGGGAGAGGAATAACCAATTTATTTTATTTCCATTTTAGTTGCTCATGTTGGTTGCTTTCCCCGTGCCCAGGACTTGAACTTAGGGGTATGAGGCCTGCGCTCCTTTGGAGGCAAATGATCTAACCACAGTTCCACCAGTGTACACCAACATTAGTAATTTTAAAAAGCTAGAAAAGACACAAAGGCTAAAAAAAAAAAATGAAATCATAAGAGTATTATGAATACTATTCCACATTACATATAAAAACTTTATCTCAAACTGTTTCAAAAAATAGGCTGGTATATCATAGAAAGAGAACAATATAAAAAATTATGGCTATAAACAGATATTAAATCCTTAAATAGAAAGTTAATAACTATAAGTGGGCTACAGAAGCTAAGAATATACATTATAATCGACAGAGCAATTACTAAAGTACAAAGGAATTTAATTAATAGAAAACTTAAGAGGAAATTCTGAAAAAAAAAAAAAAAAGTCATTTAAAAAAGGACAGGAAAGGAAAAAGAGGGGAACAAAAACACAGGAGGCAAGTAGGAAACAAATGTGAGGTAGATACAAATCCAACCATTAAACATTACATTAAATGCTTTGGATAAGCTCTCCAACTAAAAGGGAGACTGTCAGAATGGATAAACAAGACCTACTATATGCTGTCTATAAGAAACCTACTAAATATAAAGACATACATGGACTGAAGGAAAAAGATATATCATATAAACAATAAAAACAAGAAGATGGAAATGGCTATAAAAAGATCAGATAAAACAAATTCAAGGGAGAGCAGTACAGTTACTTATAGAAGGGCATTTTATCAGATAAAAGGGCCAATTTACCAGGAAGACATAACAATTAGAACAGTGTATATGCCTAATAAGAGAGCTTCAAAATACATAAGCACCTACAAAATTAAAGAAACTGACAATTCCACAAAGATCTGACTTCAGAAACTGATTGAACAGCTAGAGAAAAAAAGTCAGCAAAGACATAAATTCTGAACAATACTATCAACATTATTACTCAACAAGGATGGAATACAAGTTCTTTTCAAAAGCACATGGTTAGACTTATATGGAATTCTTAGAACTACAGAACACTACAGGGAGGAATTAAAGAAGAAAGGAGGGGATATTTCATATTTATGAATTCAAAGATTCAATACTGTTAGTTTGACAATCTCACCCATCTGATATAGAGTTAATGCAATCCTAATCAAAATCTTAGCTGGCTTTCTATGAAGAGGTTGACAAGATGATACACAAATTTGTATGAAAAGGCACAGGACTCAAGACTTTAGTCAAAATAATCCTGAAAAGGGGAACAGGGCTGAAGGATTTATACTCTCTGATTTGAACAATTACTTAAAACTGCAAAAAATCAAGACATTGTGGTATTGGTGCAAGGACAGACATACAAATTGCTGAAACAGAACAGTTTAGAAAGTTATATTTAATGGTCAACTTATTTTCACAAAGGTTTCAAGGTAATTCAACAGGGAAAAGGTAATTTTTCCTAAATATAATTTAAAAAATTTTTAATTGAGGTAACTTCTACAAAATAATGTTTAGATGTACACGTTCACCATTCATCAAATAATATATAACATACCAAACCATCGAATATCCCACAGTCCTCTATCATTGTTCATTGGGTCCTTATCTACCCCATGCTCTCTCATCTGTTCCTTTTGGGTAACCTGAGTTCTATTGTCAATGTCCAAAGGTTAATCTTTCATCTGTCTGCTTTCTTTATATTCTACCTGAGTGAGAATCTGGTGTTTGTCCTTCTTCTAACTTACTTCACTGAGCATGGTCTCTAATTCGACAGGTTTGTGCAGTATTTCATTGTGTATGTATAACCACATCTTCATCATTCATCTGTCACTTCGAACTTAGGTTGCTTCCAATTCTTAGCTATTATAAATAATGCTGCAATGAACATGGGGGTGCATACATCTCTGTTAATTAGTGTTTACGGTTTTTGGGCAAATACCTAGAAGTGGAATGATGGGATTATATGGAATTTCCATTTAAAAAATTTTTTAGGAATCTGCATACTGCTTTCCACAATGGTTGCAGTTCCATCAAAGTATAAGAGTTCCCTTTTCTCTATATCCTTACCAACACTTAGTGTTTCCAGACTTTGGGAAAATAGCCATTCTCACAGTTGTGAGGCGATCTCATTGCTGTTTTAATTTGAATTTCCCTAATAATGAGATGTGGAACATCTTTTCATGTGTCAGTTGTCTGTGTTTTTTGGGGAAATGTCTACGCAGATCTTCTGCCCAGTTTTGATTGGATTATTTTTCTGTTGCTGAATTTTATGAGTTCTTTATATATCTTGGATATTAACTCCTTGCCAGATGTAATATGTGCAGAATCTTCTCCCATTCAATAGGATGTCTCCAATGAATGGTATTCACTAAATATCTATATGGGGAAAAAAACAAAAAATAAAACCAAAAACACCAAATAGTCTTGACCCTTATACCACATGTAAAAATTAACTTGAAAGGGATCATATACCCTAAATATAAAGGCTAAATTACTAAAATTATAGAAAATACCTTACATTGGGTTAGATGGAAATTTTTCAAACAGGTCACAAAAAGCACAACAATAAAATGAAAAACTTTTGCTCTTTGAAAGTTCCTTTGCCTCCGAAGGACTACAAGCCACAAATCCCTGAGTTTGAGTCCTAGGTCTGGAGGGAAACGACCAGTATGAAAAACTAAGTAAAAAATAAAGTGCTTCTTCCTCTTCTCTCTTCCTGCCTGCCTGTTCACTTTCATTTCTGTCTGTACCTGTCCTTTAAGAAAAAAAAAAGGTAAAGGAAAAAAGACAAGTCAAAGACTGTGAGAAACTAGCTGCCAAGCAAAGAGCTGACAAAGGGCTCATATTTAGAACATATAAAGAGCTCTTATGACTCAAGTAGAAGATAATCAACCCAGTAAAAGAAATGGGCAAAAGATACATTTTTACTCAAGGGCAACATACAAATAGCCATTAAACACCAGAAGAGATGCCCAACATTTTAATCACTAGTGAAATACAAATTAAAAAATATTTCTGGGTGCACACTGGTGGTTTAGTGTTTAAGTCCACTGGGTGCATCCACAAACATTCCAAGGATCTGGACTCTTGACCAGTGCCAAAAGGAACCACCAAGCTGAACAACTAAATAAAAACTAAATGAATTATTTTTCCTCTTTTCCTGCCTGTATCCTTCCTGAAAAACAAAACATTTCCTAGTGCTGGTGATGTGGAAACACCTAAACCTGACTTATAGTAGGTGGATATGCAAACTAGTATAACTACTTTGGAAAATAGTATGGCGATATTTTATGAAGTTAAACATATACTTCTCATATAACCCAGAAATTTCACTCAGAACTGTCTACCTAACAGAAATGAAAATATAGTTACACAAAGATTTGCAAACAAATGTTCATAATAGCATTATTCATATAGATTAAAAACTGGAGGCTACTTGAATGTCCCATTAACTGGTAAACAGAGAAATAAATTACAACATATCTATTCTATGGACTATCACTCATCAATAGAATTATTTTAACATGCAATGACATGAATGAATCTCTAAAACACCATCCTTAAAAAAGTAAAATACTAAAGGCTATATATTACTTCATTTATATGAAATGCTTGAAAAGGCAAAACGGTAACAACAAAACTATTTTCTTTGGTTGCCAGAGATGGGTACTAACTATAAAGATACACTGTGAAACTTACTGTATATACTATACTACTTGCAAGTAAATTTATTCAAGAAAAATATCAGAAATTTTATTACTGTAATCTACCATATTCAAAACTTTCCATAAAGGAAAATGCAGCAAATATGAAAAAAATACTTGACAAGTCCAATAATCATAATAGAAATTATAAATGTAATCTTTATTAACTTGATAAAAGGCATCTATTAAAGCCTACAGAAAATATCACACTTATTCTTGAGACTTTAGAAGTAAAGCTAAATCAAAAACAACAAAAAGCATGCTGTCATCTACTGGAGGTCCTACCTTCTAATCAATTCAATAAGCAAACACGATGTAAAAGTTAGACAAGAAGAGATAAATAAAACTCTTATTTGCCTGAGACTATTTTATATGCCAGGCACTGTTCTAATGTTTCACTTTTTAATCCCCACAATAGTCCCAGGAGGTAGGATTATGCAAACAAGGAAAACTTAGGGTAAGCAAGTTACCCAAGGTTAACTACAGTTACTAAGTAGCAAAATCAAGACTTTAATATTGTATAGATTTTCTACTGTGCTATTCATAGTTCTTAAAATTCTTTACCTTTTACTACTATGCTATCCTTCATCACAACTGACTACTTTGAAAATAAGATACTCAAAACAAGCTACTAGAAATAATGAGTTCAGAAATGTTGCTGCATAAAAAAAGCAAAATAAAAACCAAAAAAACTACATTAAAAGATGAGCAGAGGATCTAAATAGACATTTCACCTAAGAAGACAGACAGATGGCCAACAGACACGAAACATACTCTTCATTGCTTATCATTAGAGAAAAGCAAATTAAAACCACCATATCATCTCACATATGACTGGCTATTATCAAAAAGAAAATGTATTTACCATTGTTGAGGATGTGGAGAAAAGGGAACCCTCATTAATACTATTGGCAGAAATGTAACAATTTAGAGAAAAAATATCTCTAATATTATAATTCTTAACAGAAACGTCTTTTTGTTAGAGAAGATGGAAGCATATTTTAGTGACATTCACTAAGTACCAATAACCAGTTAAAAATGAAACAAAAATCTTTGCAATATTTTTTAATCTATGTCAAATAAACTGTTAAAACCTGCAGCTTTGAGTCTGATTCTTACTTATCTGAATTTATATCTTGATAGTCATAAATGTTAATTTTCATTTGTTTTTAGACATTCACATAAACCAGTTGCCTATTTTTTTCTTTTCCCAAATTATAAATGTTGTCAGTATAAAATACACTGCCATGAAGTTACACGAAGACCAAAATAATTAGTTTTAAAATTTTATTGAAACTCAAGTTTAGAAATTAACAATTTAATATATTATATTGAAGCTTTTATAACCAGCATTTTTGCCTGCCTTATATGATTTCTGGGCATTTTTTTTAAAGAGGAAGAAACATCTTTATTTATTTAGTTTTTAATCCACCCATGTCCTTGGGCTTTACTACATGGTCTGTATACCAGTATCTCAACTGCTTTAGCCACAAGGGTATGACCAAAGGCATATTTTTTAAAATTAATATTTTATACCTAATTATCCAGTATATGCCAATTATACATTCATTAAAACCTCAAGTATTGCCATAAAAGTGCTCTAATCTCAATGTCAGAATTTAAAAAAATAAGCCAAAACACTGAAAATTTAATATAATACTATTGTAATGACTGTTAACACAAAAAATTTACATAATCTTAACTATTCAAAATTGTTAATATTTGGCATATCCTGATAAAGTAGTGGTTAGGTCAGCCACCTCTGCAGGAGCATAGTCCATATATGGCCTAAGGATTTGAGTTTTTATCCCAGGTCCAGGGGGAACAAACAATGTTAACAACTAAATAAAAATAAAATAAAATGCTTCTTTCTCCTCTTTCTGCCTGCCTATTCCCCTTCATTCTTGCCTGCACCATTCCTTTAATTAAAAACCCCACAAACTGTTAAAATTTATTGTAGTGACACAATAGGAATTTTAAATGTAATTATATTAATTTTTTTATTAAAATGTTTGACTATTTTCTAGTGAAGCATATCCAAAATTATAAAAATCTTCTTTTAAGGTAACCTATACTGAAATAGTCCAAAGTAACTGTGGCACTTTAGACATTTATTTCTAGAGCATATCTTAAACACCTAAGGTATAGTCTGATCAATAGCAGGTTTCTGGGAAGAATAAGAAGCAGGGCTTTCTTTAAGGAGTGAGTCGTTTAGGATCACGGGGGAACATTGAGGTTTGACGAACATTGTGCAGTCCCAAGAACAGCATAGTCACTCGTTCCAACCCTGGGGAAAACAAAATAATCATTAATTCCTTTTCTGAAAACTTCTCAGCTCATTGAAAACTACTAACACAGTATTAATGATCAACAAAATACTTTTCCTTATTAGGAAAAAAAATGACTTCTATTACTTTGAGTTTATTTAAGCTTGAATGATTCAGATGATAGAGATGATACAGTATGAGAAGGACTAAGTGAGATACCCTAAGCTGTATGAAATCTGTGAGATGGGAACTAAAAAAAGCTACAATCTAAATCATCTAAAATTTATGCTTTAAACAATTAAAAAATTCTTGTACACCTCAAATAAAAGCAGAGTCTAATTCTGATCTAGGCCATCAGTACATGAGCATCATAAATTTTTTCAAGTAAGTTTACTCAAGAAGTACCAAAAATTTACCATAATTAATAGACATGCAACATGGTGGTTCCTAGTATAAAAAGACTCTAGAGTATATTATACTAAATGTTTTGAATGCAGAAGAGACTACTATTGACATGTGGTTTAAATATTTTAATACTGACTTAATATTAACAAGAACGAAGACCAGGTACCACCTAAAATACAGAGCAGAACAAATTAAAATTTGTGTGCAATTTATCTACTTTACTAAATATATTACACAAAGAAGACACAGTCAAATAATATATTCCCATATAGCAAAAACTTTTAATATTAACGGAATATATTTGACTTCCAAGATAGAAATGATAAATAACTAACATTTTTATTGCTTTTCCTTATGAAAAACATCTGTAGATCTTGTATTACAGTAATCCACAATAATCTAAAAAACCTCACACTATCCCATTTTTCTCTCAAATGCTAAGCATGAAAAACAACAGATGACATGGTTGTGTATGGTTTATAGAGTATGCCACAAATTACATAAAAAAATATTTTAAAAAGGGTGTTCATTTTTGCACATGAAAAAGTTATCTTTGGAGGGGTATATCCTGGCTGAGTAGAGTGGTTAAATCAATCGCCTCTAAAGGACACAAGACACATACCCGTTGGTTGGAGTCCCAGGTCTAGAGGGAAACAACAGTGTAAATAACTAAATGGAAATAAAATAAAAAATGCTTCTTTCTCCTCTCTCTTCCTGCCTATACCTTTCCTTAAAAGAAACAAAAAAACCAAATACCAAAAAAAACCCTTTGCAAACAAAGGTAATCAAAATTCTTGAAACAATAGTTTCCTGTAGGGGATGAATGTATACTCTTCTATACTTTTAATTTGAAATGTTTTTAAGAATATTACCTATTCACCAAATAATACCCAAACAATAATATCTTCAGTGAAATTATACATTCAGGTTCTTTTTTTAAGTCTCTGATATCAACAATATAAAACATTCAGTTAGTACCTTACATATACTCTAGAAGTGGTCCTGAAAGTCAGTATCTTACAAAGCAACAAAAATATTCAGCAGCAACTTAAAGAGTTCATTTGAGGGAGAGCTTTAATCTGAATTAACTCATGGATGAAGAAAGAAAACAAGATCCTCAATTTATATGACTTTTTAGTTCATAAGAAAAAAAGAATGGCTAGAACTCTAAAATATTTCAGAATACCAAAGTTAGCTGTTCATTTTTCCCTTGGTTTTCATTTAGTTACAACTCACTTTAAGGATTCTTATAATTCAACTTTGTATTATACTTAGCACTTAAGGACTTACTTACAAGCAAAAATACATAAAATTTACTTTTTGCATTCTAATACTGAAGAAATTTAGTTAGAAATGAATGAAAAGTTTGCCAAATAAATACGTTTGAAATAATATTGTCACAATAATAAAAGAATATTACCAATGCCTCCACCAGCATGAGGAGGGGCTCCAAAGCGGAAGGAATCAATGTATGCTTTAATTTTCTCCAAATCTACAAAAACAATAAAAAAACCACATATATTTTCCTCCAAATTAATTTTTCAAAAGGTACAAAAGCAATTATTACTCAATGAATTGAAATAAATGACTAAAAAGTCTTTGAAAAGGTCTAAAATGTTATTTTTAGAATATATATTACGCTCCTAAGTACAATTAAGTTGTTTACCTAATCCATGATGTAAAGCTCTCTCTGTTAGCAGCTGAGGATCATGTATCCTTTGGGCTCCTGACAGTATTTCTTCTCCTCTCATGAACATATCGTAAGAGTTGGATTCTTTCTGCAGGAAATATAAAGAAATACCACTCTGCTAGTGGGTAGCATTCTAGTTCCATTACACACATCTGTGTGTGGGGCAGAGAAGTTCTGCTGCATGAAGAGCCAGCTCATTTTTTCCTACAGTTAATGATGCAACTTGCTCCAATGAGCATAATTTGTTCTTCTAAAACAATATTAAACTAGTGAGAGCTGAATAATAACTCTTCCTTGCCTCTATCAGATTTTTGTGCACCTCTTCTCTTACACATCTTCCAATAACAAATCAGAGCACTCTATCTACATTTTAAGAAGTAGTACTGGTTCCTAGTTTCCTTTATATCATCTTAAATGCTTTAGTGTGTTATGATTTTTAGGTCACTTTCGGAACTTTATATTGAACATCAATTCACCACAGCTTACCCAGTTGGCTGTCGGTTTTGAACTTACTTTCCCTGTCTCTCAATAACCAACGGTTCTCAATGTGTGATTCCTGGACCAGAAGTTCAGTGTTTACCTAGAACCTTTAAAAACGCAAATTATAAAGTCCCAACCCAGATCAACTCATCAGAAAATTTGGTGACAGCAATCTTGGGTTTTAAAAAGCCCTCTAGGTGATTTTGGTGCAATGAAAAAAACAGCGAAAACTCCTAGGATAGAAAGTGAATTCTTATTTCAAGGTTAACAATAAAATGATTTGTTTAAGTATACAAATCCAGTAATACTATTCATGCTTTTTCTTCTTCATAAATCTTCAAAAAAAAGACCTATGAAAATGATTTTAAGGATAGGTTTTCAAGACTAGTTTGGTAGAATATTCACATTTCACAGTGCCACTATTCCCACTGTACAATTTGACATATGACAATAAAGTTTTCCTTCTCCCCCAAATTATTTAAAAAAAAAAAATACTTACAGGATTTTTTGGGTCAGGCATGGTATAGAAAGGTCTTACAGCCAGAGGATATTTATCAAGAATATAAAAATCTGTATCATACTATAAAAAGAATAAATATGATTAAAGTGTAATTTTTAAAAGTAATAACAAATATAAAAAGAAGGCTAATATTTTGTTAACTGTCATTTATACGTTTTTGTCTTTCAGAATTACTACAATCATACTGCATATAAGTATTATGCTTTTTTCAAGAAACATCTGAATCCCACAGTATTTTGCCATGAAACTAGAAAGCCTTTCAATACTTAATTCTTAGGAGTTGTTGATTATTCTTATTCTAGTAAAATACTCATTTATCATTTTTTTGGAGCATGTACTCACTCTCTGATCAAAAATTATGCTAAACATCTTTGACTTGTACTTTCTGCTTTATTACATTAGATTATTTACTCTTTCAAATACATTTTATAACTTTTTTGTTAAATTATCCCAAAGCTACACATAATCTATAAATTATTTGGAGAAAAACTATCATCTTTACAACAGTCACCTTAAAAAAACTTTGACTATTTTTCCAATTATTTGAATTTTGTTTATATATATAAATTAAATCTGGTTAGTTTTCTTCAAATGAAAGCTAATAATATTAACATGAAATCATGACATTTTTGTTAGAAGGAATGCTGACTATATGACTTAGATTTAATTAAAAAAATGAATCACATTTTAACTATTTTGATGTCAAACATTTTTGCTAAAGCTAGAGAGTAGAGGAAATGTCAGCAGCATTGAAAAATTGGAATTGACTGCTGGAACGGCATTTAAACTCAGTACTGTGCTGTTTCAGAAATACGTTAGTTCCCCAATCCGTTTAACAGTTTCAAATACAACCAGCAGGAGGAGCTCGAGGACTGTTTTAATTTCATTACACAATTCTCTTAATATCTTTAAGGAAAACAGTAAGATTTGTTTTTATTTTCTTTGGCATTTTAGAAAATGAGATAGGAAAGTACTTTTCACATAAGAGGCAGAAAGGAAGTTCATTCACCTTCAAGTACTATGAGCAGGCACATTCAGGGAAGACCATTTCTAAATAATCTAACAACCTAGCATAGATAACACTTTTGGCGATACCTCCGTATAACAGCATAATAATCAAATTTTGAGCTGATCAACTCATTTGGGAAAAATCTGTTTGAATATGTTTTATTTTTCTAAGAATTACAAAAATACTGTCCTCTATAGTTTCTATTTATTCTGGAATCATAGCATTGTAGGAAGATTAGCGCTCTCTGCAACTGCTCTTTAGTAACTAGGACACATTTCAGATTTCAAAAAGAAAGCCAGATCATACAAGAATCCCACCTTTTCCTTTACCAAACGGCCCAACAGCTTTTCATTTGGTGTGCTAAAAAAGAAACATTAAAAAAATCAGGTATTTGAAGATCAAAGAGCAACTTAAAGTCTTAAGTTAATAACTGACTTCCATTTGAAGCTCTTAATGGATACAAAAATTTGGTCAACTGCCTAGTTTATCTTGCTCCTTTTTAAAAAGGCAAGTACTACTAAAAACTACTTTTGAATATAACTGGTACACAATTTAGTATGTAGTAGGTGCTGCTCAATAATATTAAATAAAAAACAAACAATTTAGCAATTTCTTGCTTAGAAATAATAAGGATGAAATAACTTCCTACAATTACGTATTTATTGTACATTAAGTTCACTGTGCCAATATGGACTCTCCTTCCCATTAAATGATTCTACTTCAAATAGTCTCTCCTTTTTATTACTCTTTATCAAAGGTTTATAAAACTAAACTCAGTATTTTAAAGTCTTTAAAATATGATAGTTTATAAACTTCTATAGTTAAGAGGTTGTGCTACCTTAGTTTCTATCCTATTTAAGAATAATTTCCAAACTAATTAAAGTTACTATATTACTATATTATATATATTATATATATACTATATTACTATACTTACTATATTAGTGTATTATTGGTCTGCCTTAAAATGCCATCGAACAATGTAGGGGATGCAAAAAACCATACACATATATAAACATATTTAACAAACAAAAATAAACACTGGATTTTGAATGAAATGTTATTGAAAAAAAAAACCTCTATAACTAACGATCATCACCCCTTATCCCTCCTACATTCATTGTTGTTACTGTGATGGCTTAAATATTTAACTTAAGAATCCTTATACAAAATATAAGAAGGTAGTAATTTTCAATCTTTATTAAAGTATATCATTTGTTTCAAAATTATAAGTTGTATGAGCTGAATTTAATTATATACAAAGAAAGAACTGATGCATAAAAATCATAGCTAAAAGTTCCTATGTTCTTTAAAGTGTTATAAATGGAGGGGAGAGCAAAAATGTTTACAGACAAAAATCACTGAAATTTAGGCAAACCACATTAAGCATAATATTCTATCATATCAGATCACACATTTAACAAAACATCATCGTATCATGTATCAAAGATAATAAAACTAAAGTTTATAACCTGGGTAAAAAAAAAATCAATATATTTATTCTCTTGTATCTTAAACCTTATTTCTAAAATTTTAAAAATCGCAAAGACAAACCTGAGATCTTCTTCATCTCCCATTTCAATTCCAGCTTCCCTAAGCATAGCCAATGCTTCACGATACTCTAGTCTTAAAGTTGGCTCCAAAAATTTGAATGGCTCACATGGGAACTGTTTATTCACTGTTTGAATTTCAGTTTGAAACCTGTTTTTACAAATTATTTTAGAGTTAAAAGAGTGAGATAAATGCATTTCCCACAAGGGGTCACTGTGGCAATACATAAAATCATTCTTTGAATCAGTGTATGCACCAGGAATAAGTGCTATTAATAAATTATTAAGTTAATGAATGAAATTTAAATACTTAAAATATTTAGCACCATTTCTAGGTCTCATATTGTCACAATGGTATCATTAAAGGATTAAAAACTTTCTTTATAACTCATATCAGCTAACAATTAGAAACACCAAACACCTATTTTATGAGGTATTAAAATGACTTTTTAATCCTTTAAGATTTGTTACCATCAAAAAACCCCAAATTAATAATTGTCTTACTTTCGTCGTTCCCAGTATACTCTAATAGCATTTCTAACAGTGCCATTTTCTTTCTTATTTGAATAATCACTATGGTATACTGTCTACCCCTCTAAACACACGGCACAAAAAGTGTGCTACACTGACCTGTTGCTGGAGGATATTTATTAAGATTAATGTGCATTTTGTTGGTGGTAAGAGTGATTATATACACATAATGCAGATTTACAATGAAGCATGCATTAAGCCTATGTAATGTACGATACAATGTTCCCTCAATAAAATTTAAAAAAATGGGCAACGAAGTATGTTTTTTCATGAAACAATAGTTGGGACTTACAATGAAATATTCATAATATTTGTGATTCTTGATCACTGAAGCATATCTAAATACAATAATTAACAGTTGAATTAGTGGTTTTAAAATAAAAATGTCAAATATAGTACTTAGTTTAAACTGATAGATAAGTGCATAAGTCTACTTAATACCTGAAGTACAGTTACAAATATAGAGAAAAGGAAATACATTTTTTTGCTCTTAGTTGCTTTCTACTTTTTTTCCTATTTCCTTCATGTTAAACATCATCACAAATAAGGAGTTTTCAATGATTCAATGATTTTAAAGGAAGAAACTATTTGGCAATTTAAAAAGTGTACCTAATATGAATATTTTATATAATTCAATTTTCTGGATATCCAGGACATGCCTAATAATTTTCTATAAATGTCAATTCACCAGGCCCAAATAAATCAGAAGTCTCTTCAGTGAACTAGTTTCAAATCTTAATTTTTTAATTTCAGTAATGGAAATTGTATCATATCATATAGGTTTACATTGTGAATTACTACAAAAAAGATATATATAATAAAAACCTAATTTACATGTTTCAATTTGAGAATTATTTTTATTTTTAAAGAATCCAAACTGACTTGAAATTAACATCATTTAGGGAATGTAACATTTCTTTACCTTTCTTGCAGTCCTTTGAATATTTGTACTAAGGTGTCAGCAATTTCATCCACAACTTCATGGTAATGGTAATTAAAAGCCATTTCAATATCCAAACCAACAAATTCAGTTAGATGTCTGTGGGTATTAGAGTCCTCAGCTCTGAATACTATAAAGTTAATAAAAGAAATATATAGTGAATGGTATTTTACATTTCAGAGAAATTGAGGTTTAAATACAAAATTCTATTTCTATTTAAATGGTACTATTTCCATTATCATTATAGGGTTGGAAAGACCTTTGATAAGCCATCTGTTACAGCATCTCTTGGACAAGTTCATTACAAATTCCTAAAGTCATGTAGTAAAGGCTGTAACAAATGTAAATTGATAAATGAGGCACACAAGAAAAGCCCTAGGGAACGCAAGATATTGAAGTGCCTTCTCAATAATTAAAACTAAATTCAATATAGTGAGCGCTTCTCAATTTTATTAAAACTTGACTCAAGTTAAATGAAATCTGTACAAATGAAGTAACATTATACATATATTCCAGCCATTCCATCCAGTTCTTATTATTCTCATTGTACTTTCCTCCTTTCCAGTCTTCCTGACTCTAGCTTTGCTCCATCTTTCATATCACTACAAGATTATCCTATAACACATTCTTGCTCAGTAACCTGTAACAGTTCTCAAATGACTAATGACATAAAATGACAAAACATCTAAAACCTTTATGCTGTCGTAATTTAATCCTACCTTGTATTTCCCATTGCTTATTAATACTAACTAGTCTATTTTTATTTTCTCCTAAAGTCATGCTCTTCACTCATCTTATTTCCTTTCACTAGAATGCCATCTGCTTCTCTGTATCTCCTACTCTGTCCTTGAAGTCCATTTGTTTGAATTTTCTTTTATTGTGACTCTAGCAAACTCTACCTTCTCTTTATTTTTATATTATCTATACTACATAATTAAGAACAAAATGATTATACAGCACAATCTGATTATTTACTGTGAAAATCAGTTGATTGTTCCTTGTGACTACTGGGTACACACACACACACACACACACACACACACACACACACACACACATTTTGTCTTGGGAGAAGTGAAAATGTTTATTCCTTTCACTCAAAACATGGATTGCAAATCAGTTGTTTCAGCAGTACCAGTGCCTATGAGAACTGCAGACTCTCAAGTCTCATCCCTAGATCCACTGGTAAGAATCTGTATTTTAATAAGATCCTCAAGTGATCTGTGTGCACATTAATATTCAAGAAGAGTAGTTGATTCTTCTTTTAGGAACGAGGTATTAGTGCAAGACCATGCAGCAGCTACTCAACAACTAATTGGTTAATAAAGTTAGAAAACTGAATAATCATGCCAATTTTGCCTAAGAGCAACTGTTTTTTACTAAACTATCAAAAAATACTGATAGATAAAATAACCTGGTAGTTTTAAAGAGGAAGTTTTTTTTGCTGTTGCTTATATGGTCTTCATGAAAGAAATGATTATTTGTTAGTGCTTGATTTAGCAAACATATCTTAACCTATTAAATATAAGGTATTTGTTAGTAATTTCTAATGGACTTTAGCATATTCTCAATCCTAAGACTAGAACAAATAGTAATAGTAACAAAACAGAATAGTTTTGCAATAAAGTTGGTAGCAACATATACAAAGGAACATCTATAAACTTCCAACAATGGTAAAGGGGCTACAGAGGAGAAGGAAATATATTATTTGAAAAACTACCTGTTCTTTAGTGTGGATGGACAGTTGAAAAATAATGGAATGGGAACTAACTCTGTTATAATTACACTTGGGTGTAACAAATAATAAACTTACATATATTTCAGAGAGTTATATTTTTAAATCATGCATTATTTTTAAAATAAGATATTTCAAGATAATTATTTTTTAGGTGAGTACTGATGGCCTAGTGCAAGTTCGCCACCCCCAGCCAAGAGCAGTCCGCATACACTCTGGGGTTGTGACCCAGGGCTGGGGAACAACAAAGAACAACTACTAAGTAAAATAAACAGTGTAGAGTTTATGTAGTCAGCAGATGAAAAGATTTAAGCTTTCAAAATGTCTGTATGTTAAATGTGCTTCTAAAACTAAGACTACAGTAAAATTAGAAAACTTTGAGAAAACCCTATCTGCTAAAACCTTACCTGGTCCAATACAGAAAACCTTCTCAAAATCAGCACAAATACACATTTGCTTGTACAGTTGTGGGGACTGAGCCAGGTACGCATTACTTTTAAAATATGACACAGTAAATACATTGGCTCCTCCTTCACTGGCAGCTGAAATGTAAGCATTTATGTTACAATCAATTACAAGACTAATGCAAACTTTGAATAAATTTGTACTTTTGATTCAAAACTGAAAAATTAAGAATTGCAGATAAAGCAGTCAGTATATGTATTATACCTGATTCTTATTTGTTATATTCTTTACCTTCATTTTACTAAATTGGATAGACAGTTCCCTTTCTGCATCAATTTCAGATCCATTAAAGTTACTTTGGAGTTAAAGGTAAAAAGGAAGAATGACATTCTTAATATTTTTTACTATCTAGAATGCAATGTTTAATTTTTAATTTATGAACAAATGTCACCTGTAACATACTTTTTAGTATTAGTGAAGAAACTCTAAAAAGGGTAAAATGATTAAAATAGGCTCTTGTATAAGAACGAAAATTCATGAGATGTTTCCATTTGTAGTATTTAGTAATCTTATAAAAAGTCTATATGAAACAAAATTGTAATACCAAGGTTAGAAATGAGCCTACATAATAAAACTAATTTTTAGTGTAACTAATCTATCAATCTTGCTTCATGTGTTATTGCTTCATTTTAAAGTCATTATCACTTAATGACACCCAAAATAAGGAAATGTAATATTGCTGATGCTGGTGATACATGACTGCTACTTGTCACTATGTCTTCAAAATAATCTTATGGCAATAAAACTTAAGGGACACTTAAGAATTCTCAAATTTAAAAGAAATAATCCTATGTAATTTGGGGGAAAACAAATTTATTCTTAAAAACTAATAAATATTTTAAAGCATACCTGAGATAATTTTAGGAGTTTGGATCTCCACAAAACCCTTGTTAATTAAAGTTTCTCGGAAAAGATGACAGATGCCGGACTGGAGACGGAAGACTGCCTGACTAGTTGATGTCTGTAAGTCAATAATAAAATCTAATTAAATAAATTTGACATATTAACTGAGATGTATGTAGTATTTTCTAATCAATCTATCTGATTGTAAAGTTACTAGAGAAAACCATCCATAATACGAGAGAAAAGCTACATAGCAGTCAGTTTCAGGATATATCTTGGAATTTTCATGTTATAGAAGAATGACATTTTGCTGTTTACAAATTGTCAACTCTATTTTGCTGAGAGTCTATATATGAATTGAATTGGGGTTAAATTAGCTAATAGTTTGTATAAACTAAGGAGCTTAAAGACTTCAAGTTACTAATGAAAATAGGCTGCCCAAAATGTAAAGGCAAAGCAGGGATTACAAATGTGAGTGCTTACAAAGGGCCAAACGACATAAATGAAATATAAACAATACCTCCTGAGTAGTGTAGGGTACAGTAGAGAACATAATGCCCCATCTCAAGGTGATGTTTTTATGTGGGGTCAGTACTGCCAGATTCACAACCAACTTTCTAAGCAAAGGCAGCCAGACTTAATGTGAAGACTCATTTTTTAATAGTGGCAAGGAATTAAAAAAAGAAAAAAAAAAGATGTGGGCATGCCCTGGTGGAATAGGGGTAGGGGGCAGTCCACATAGAACCCAAGGTCCCTGTTCGTGTGAACAACTCAATAAAATAAAGTGTTTCTTCCTCCTCTCTCTTCCTGCCTATTTTATTCTGCTTACTTTCATTCCTGATGTACCTTTCCTTAAAAAAAAAGCTTCGTTTCAAAGAAAATTACTCTTCAACCTACATTCTAGAGGCAGTCAATAACTTGTGTGTGAATGAATGGCATGAAGAAATTCAGTATTATATCTGATTACTGTGACCAAGATACATTAGAAAACCTGAGGTTTCTAGGTAGTATTAAGAAGACTTTAGATTATTGTTGGCCTTTTTCTATATATTACAAGCTAAAATGAAAAAAATAAAAGCAGACAAAGTACAAATAATCAATAGTAACATGTGCCTGGTAAGGGAAAAGCCATATGATTTATGAAAGAATTGGAAACAGCTCTTAAGGTGACAAAATTTTTTAGTTTTAGGGAGAATAAGGAGGAAGATGCGGTCAAAATATTAAGAAAGACAGATGACACTGGCTTTACTACAATGATGAAACCACTGAACTCTTTCACTTGTAACCAAACCGGAAAAGGAAACAGAAGACCCATGAAATTATTACACAAAATCACTATTTCTTCATTATTAATTTTATGCTTAGATCAAATTCAAAGGATTGAGGCATTAACTACTAAAATCCACATGGTTGTTCTCAAATGTGCATATAATTTCTTTCAAAATTTTGTAGTGATTAACAGTTATGTCTCTAATTGCTGACTAAAATTGTCTAAATAGTGTCAAATGGTTTTATGTTCCTGTGTCATTTTAAAATTAAGCAAGTCAGTAACTTGTGAACTGTTACTTGACTGTCCTTGTCTGCAATTCTTTTAGTGGAAGAGTCGGAAAGGCAAATTGTTCTTGTATCATACTTATATAATAGGTAAATACCAATTAATTCTATAAGCTGATGACAGATATGATATCCCTGCCCACTCTGATTATGGCACAATCATTTCATTAAATAAACAAACAAACAAACAAACAAATGAGGCATACCCTGAGATCAATGACTCTGTTGTCTAATCTTGTATCCTGGTTAACAGTAGCTCTTCCTTCCTTAAAAAAAAAATAAAAAAACAAGATATTAATTTCTCAAAAAACACAAAAAACTTTTAATAGTCATATTATTTGCGAGAATAGCTATGTTTATGTATGTTAATATTTTGGCCCCAAATTAGGGATACAAGAAACAAGAAGCAGGGCCAGAGAGAATTTACTGCTAAAATGAGAATGAAAAGAAATGTGAACGAACAGACATTATAATGTATTCTTTCCAACTAACACCCCCCAAAAGTCTTGTTTAATTATTGGAACATCGGAAGAATTTACTACTGCCTATACCATCAGTGATTCCTGGATTTTACCTGCTAGTTAAAGATTGAAGGAAAAGAGAGTAGTGGTTCTCAAAGGATATTCTAGTTACCACTGAAGGTGCCTGAGACACTTTCTGGGAGTCCATGAAGTCAAATGTATTTTTCATAATAATAACTGTCATTCTTATTTTCTCCTAAGTGCACTGAGGAGTTTTCCAAAGGCTGTATGATATGTGCTATCATAACAGAATGAATGCAGAGGCAAATATGAAAATCTATCTGTTGTCTATTAAGCCAAACATTAAAAAAATTTTAACTATGTATACAGTTTCACTCTTGACACAATTACTTTTGGTTTGGAAAATGGTTATTTTTCATAAAGTATTCTATTTATTGTTATTTTTATTATCTATATAATACAAACATTCAGCTATTTTTAATTAGTATTTTAAAATTTGCTTTAATTTCCAGTATTGTAAATATCGATAAATATATTTACAAAAACAAAAACTTATAAACTCAATTATTTTTTTAAGAGTACAAAGGGATCCTGAAACCAAAAAGGTTGAGTATTATTAATAAGTAAATAAAAAAAATTCAAACCAATTCACAGGTATCCTTCATGTAAAAGTAGAGCATCGGGTTTTCAATGTTTTTCAAACTAAACATACAGAGAAAGCTTAATATTTCAAAAGTATAATTTTCACCTCTTCTCCTTCCACCTCAGGCCGAACAGCATCATCCAACTGCAGAGGCAGGCGGGGTTCAGCCAAACTGATCACATAAATCTGAAAGTGACAGATTACCAAAAATCAAACACCAAACTTATCTTTTGTTTAAAGACAATCTACAGTTAACGTGAACATGGAGCAATGTTTGCACACAGAAGCAACTTGCTAAAATCAGACAAGATGGTACATGTTTTTCACCTATAAAATAGGGATATTTCTTGTCTACTTCTCTGGATTGCTTGAAAAGCCAAATGAGATAACGTATACATGTAAATACACATATATATATGTACATATGTATGTATATGCTTTGCAAACTCGAAGGTGCATACCATGTAATAAATGAGTAATTGTGAGTGTCAAGGGGTGGGGGCTTAAGACCTTGCTTTACCACATAAAAACTGTTGGGCAAATTAATCTCAGTTCTTCCTTCCAGATGCAATTATGTAAAATTAGGTATACAGTAAGAATCAAAGAGAATAATAAATATGAAAATATTATGCTTATTTAAAGGATCATTAACATGAGTTATTACTGTTAATAAGGATCTGACTATTTCTAACACTAGGACCAAAGTCAGCCCAGTTCTAATATTTCTTTCCTTTTCTCATTCTTTTACCAAATATCCCTTCAGTCTTCCTTTTATCAAACAGGTTAGTTATATTTCATTTCCTGCTACTCTCTTAGTTGGGAACCACAGAGGGTATTTCTTTATGCTGTTAAAATACCACAATATTTACTCATACTAACTGCAGATTTCGGTGATAAAAAGCAATTAGATCTTAAAGAATGAGCTAGGGTTTTATGACTAAATGTAAAAACACATTACCATTGTAATGACTTCCAACTACACCTGGAAACTCTAAAGTACAAAAGGGAAATTGACTTTAATTAATTCAGGAAATTATATTCTTCCAGTTGGTAAATCACATTGAGCATTTACCTCTGATACTTCAAGAAAAAGCATCAGAAGGATACTCCAGTTGTTCTCCATAGTAAAACAGAATGATTGGTCACCACACCCTACCCTCAACTTAGAATGTTTCCCTTTGATGAATTAATAGAAACTTGACCTCCAATGCAAACTTGGGAGAACTGGATAGCTATCTTCTCTGACTTTTATATGAACAGCAATTCATGATCTTACTTCATTAGATTATGGGCACTTTGATCTCCAGAATTTCATAAAATGCTTAGCACAAAGTATGTTCTTAGTAAATGCTCACTGAATAAATGAGTCACTGTTTATTGTAAAATTCTATTTTGTATATATAATTATTTTCTATTAAAAAGGCAAAATTTAAAAGCTCTTTAGGCTTTATATTTATTAACACTTATTAAGATTGTACTACATGCTAGGTAATAAGAATATTTAAAAAGCACATTTATTTCCTCTTATCACTGAACTTTTGTTTATTAAAGCATTGAGAGCTCTTTTATTTGGAAGATGAGGGCTGTCTTTCTTAGCCAGCATATTCTTAGGTAGGTTTGACTTTTCTAGATTATAGACTCTCTGTGGGAATGATTTGAAATGGTACTAGCAGAACAAAGAATTTTGGCAAGTTAGGTCAGTAAATACGACAAGACTTCTAAATCTTCAAGCATTTCCATGATAACTGATTCTAGTAAAATACTCCCAAATTAGTGTGTATGTATGAGTCACACACATGCACACATGGCTAATGGTGGGAAGACTATTTAAGAGAAACTTCATGAAATATATTATACACACAAACTAGGCCTGAATCTACAAACTGCAGATTCAAAGTTATATCTATTTCAACAAAACTAAATGTTTGAATTTGCTTTCAGTTTTTTATTGCTATATGCTTTTTACTGACATCTCACACCTTAGTCTATGTGCATTTCACTCCACACCCAACACCAGAGTTCTAGTGTCCTTTACTGTCACTATAATAATAACTCCCTTTTCCCTCCTCACCTCCATCACCCTGGTGGTCTTGAGTCCTGTGAATTTTATTAAGATTTATCTGTTCATTTATTTTGCTTCTTTATATTCCACATACGAGTGAAACCTTGCTGTACTTCTCTTTTGGCTTATTTTTCTTAGCATAATCACCTCAAGCTACATCTAAGAGTTGCAAAAAGATCAATTTCATTTTTTAAAATAGAAGTGTAAAATTCCATTGAGTGTATATTTCACGGCTTTATTATCTAGTCATCTGTTGACAGGTTTTTAAGTTGTTTCTGTATCTTGACAATGGTGAGTTGTACTGCTGTGAAATAGGAGATACAGATATTTTTTGATTGTATTCCACTACCCTATCTTCTAGATCATGGATTTGACTGGAGGCTTATTCCAGTTTATTGCTGAGTCCCTATATTGTGTTCTTCAGCTCTGCTTTTGCTTGGAATTGTCTTTTTCTCCCGTATTTGTTGAGGTTCTCTTTTTGTTTCTCCATTCTTCTGCTGATTTCAGTATAATTAAAACTGCTATTTTAAAGTCTTCACCAGGTAGTTGACTTAAATCTGTTGTATTCAATTTCCCACAGGATTTTGTTTTAGTTCATCATTTCACATGTAATTGTCTATTCCATTTGGTACTCTGTATTTATTTCTATGGGTTGTTTCCTTGATGTAATGGCTTTGTGTTAGATTATAAAGGTGCACAGCATATAGGTCTGGATGTTGGTCTAGGATGCTGGACTTTCTTTTGTTGTGTGAACTCTGCATAAATCATAATTGCTAAAGTTCTAGAATCAGCACTGGGTTAAGGTCCAAGAGTCACCCTATATGGTTGGAGTTGGGGTAGGTAATGCAGAGATTTCCCCCAGAGTCATAGACATGACAGAAATGCAGAAGAAAAGAGGCCAAAGAGGTGTGGGCCCAGGCCACAAGCAGGTACAGTACCAACATAAACCACTGGTAAGAGAGAGTTGGGAACTAGTTGCAGCAGTAATCTACTGAACAGCAATCCCTGCAGGGATTGGCGAACAAAAACCCTGGGACTTGGGGTTGGAAGTTCTAGCAAATACCAAAGAGTTATGCAAAGCTATGTAGCAGTAGCCCCGGGCGGTTATGGAACTGCCCTTTTAGTGAAGACTCTCTGATATCAGTCCCTGAGAGAATGGAATGTTCTTCCTTCAGAATCACTCTGCTATTTGTAAGCCATTCCTAAACTTGACTGTCTCATGCAGCCTGGAGAACTGCAAACGCAAGCAAAAACTGTCCAGCACAAGTATGTTAATGGCAGAAGTGACAGGGCATTTCACTCTGGAGTCTTCCTGCAATGGCAGCCTCTAGGGTCTGCACTAGGTTGAAAAGGCATCTTGGGAGACAACACAGTTCACAAGGAGGCTACTCTCTTTCACCTCATACTGTGGTTTTGGGTTCAACAAATGAAAAGTCATCCTACAGTCAGGTTTGTGGGTAATTTAGCAACTTCCTGTATTCTTTCCTATGCTTCTGCTCTCCAGAGGCCTATTGGTTCCCAAAAAAGAGCTCCCTTATTTTCCAGGCTGGGTTACATGTGCTTGTGGGTCACTTCCTCTGGTGTGGGGGCAACGCCTTTAGCTCAGGGGAGAATATCTGTATCACTGGTTCCTATGGACCCCAGGGTCTCAAATTGGATGGCGTGAATGTCTACAGAGATCAGCATTCCTATTACTTTATGAAGCTATGTGTCCTTTCTCTTTCTAGCTGGTCATTGTTCCTATTAAAAGGTCTTAGTTGTCAAATGGGTGCTGTTTTGTTGTGTGTGTGAGAAGGAGGTGAGCTTGAGATTTTAACAGTCTGCCATATTGGAAGCAGATGCCTGTTCCTGTCTTTTTCAATAATGTTGTTTCTCTTCCTATCAAGTATAACATGTTCTTTAAATTTGAGTTATGCTATGTAAAATTTGCCTCGACCAATGGAATATTCAGAAAACATGACCCAAGTAGAAACCTGAAAGTGCACATGAGGGTTTCTTTTTCTTATTGCTGGGAACACTATTCTTAGGACCTTATCAATAAGCCTGGGCTAGCCCAATGGATGAGGACAGGCATAGGGAGAGATGTTCCAGAAACATCAGTGTGCCCAGTAGAAGTCATATGGAGCAGATAAGCCATCCCTGAGGGGCCTCACCCTAACTGTCTGATGAATAGAATCATAAGCAAATAAATGTTTAAGTCAGTAAATACCAGGGTGATTTTTTAATATAATAAAAGATAATTCAGTCATAATTTATAAATCTCGATATTTTACATCAACTAATTATTAAGAGTATATAGATTAGAAAATGTTATGAAAACTATTCGAATCTATTTTTGTACACAATTTTATATTTTGAAAAAAGTTACCTTTTGAACATGTAACTCTACATCTTGCTGTGTACAGCTTCCAATTTTCTGATTCACTTTTCTTACAACACCTTCTACATCTACGATGCTCTCTTTGTTGATGCTGTCAAAAGAAAAAATTCCCAACTTTAATCACCTCATCAATGGTGTCAGAACTCATTTGGTGTTTTAACAGTAAAGCTGAATATATTAAACTTTTCTTTAATCCAATAAGCCACTTGAGATAAAGCCAATCTATTTAACTTACTTACAATGAGCTATTATATAGCACACCTTGTGAGATTCCTTGAAGAGATGATTTTCTAGATGCCATAATTTAGACCAAATACTCTGGACATAAAAGGCAACAGGATGAGGAATTGAATTGTGAAAGCAGGGAAAAGTCTTTCAATTATTTATTAAAGAAAACTTCTCTCTCCACAGTTGAAATTTACTAAGATCAGCATATTCTATAACAAGAAACACTGGCTTCAATAAATGCAATTACTGGTATGTAATGGATTTAAATAATAGAAGAAGGTCAAAGAGAAAAATTTCAAGGTAATAAGGACAATAAAAGGACATTAAAATGCTGCAATTAAATACTCTTTGCCTATAGTTTTTAAGTATACAATCTCCTTGGATTTATGATAGACAGCCTACTGGATTTTGTACTACCATAAGAAACTTAATATACATGCCTAGTAAAATAAATGTCACTCCTGGGCAGTTTAATTCTAAAACAAACTTGAATTCTGAACCCAAGACACACAAATTCTGAAACACAATTTTGTGAAGTAGTTAATTAAGTACACATTATTATTTTTTGATGGAAAGTACATAACCAAGGGAAAAACGGTGTATTCAAAATGGTGATTCCTAAGCAATATGCCCCAATTTAACTTTTGTGTATATTCTTCAACTGAGACAATGTGCCATAATATATTTGCAGAAAATGTTAAGATTTAATTTTCAGGTCTTAGAAAGTGGTATCAGCATCATGGTATCTCAACTGGCTAAAGGCAACTAACTTTCCATGTAAACTATCAATTAAAATTTTGAGGTAGTGACTGGAGCTGCAAAATGGTGGTAAAAAGAAAAGGAAGGAAGAAAAATGCAAGAATGATTAATCGGGAGAGTATGAAGTTCCTGAGGTAGCTGTTGTAAAGAAAGGGGGAACACATATTAGGAAAAATCTCTTCTGGATATCTGTTTATCTGCTATGTCACAATGCCTAGCTCAATTTTGTATTAACTTAACGCCTCAAGTCTATTCAGAATCCATTAAAAAAAACCAAAAAAAAAACAGGTAAATTTTCACAGGAAAAAACATATTGGTTCTGATGAGGATTGGGTTCTTATAGCTGTGGTGATACTAAAAAAAATTCCAGAAATCCAAAAATGTTTATTTTTCACAAGATAACACCACAACCATTTTTACTGGACATCTGCTCAAGACTGGAAAAGGATCAAAATGAAGATAATAGGGTGCACCCTCGTGGCTTAGTGGTCTAGGACACTGGGGAGTAGTCCCACATACAACCCAACCCAAGGTCTCAGGTTCAAGATCTGGGCCTGGGGGGAAGGAACCAATTTGAATGACTAAATAAAATTAAAGTGCTTCTTCCTCTCCTCTTTCTTCCTGTCGGCCTATTCACCTTCATTCCTGCCTGCACCTTTCCTTGTAAAAAAAAAAAAAAGAACATAAAAGGTGAAGAGTGAAGACAAATTTTTGCTTCACTTTGCCACACTGCCTAGAATTCTGTAATATGTCTATTACTATCTACCTTAAAAAAACCCAAAATATACTTATCATTGCACTCTTACAAGTCTCCTGCACTAGGGCTAAAATCTTCAGTCAAGAAATTAAGAATTTTATGATAAAAAAGATACTTGGTGAACTAAGATGTCGCTGAAATCGGAAATCAAGAAGATTCAGTTTACTGTTAAAAGGGCTTTCTAATATCTTTCTAGTATCACTGAATCAATCTTTCTTTTCTTTTTTTTTTTTGAGAGGAAGAAGCATTATTTATTTGTTTCATTTTGGTTTTCACTTTGGCCTGGGTCATGAACCCAGGTTCTTTACATGGTCTGTACACCAATGTCTCAATCACCTGACTGCACGGAATCTTTCTTCAATGTAACTGCCACCTACTAGCTGTCATCTGTTTGCATGAGTGAATGTGATACCTGAGTATATAATTTGGGCCTTGTGAGAACTGCTGCTTATCTCACGTTTTCATGAGGAAGATTTCTCTTCCTCACTGCTCAGTGTATTATTTCATCAAGGAACATGACCTGTCCCAGGTAGAGCTCCTGCCTGCTATATTCCTATGTCCTTTGCTTTCTTGGTTTTCTTTTTTCTTTCTTTCAATTTTTTCTCCTTTCTTTCTTTTGTAAAGAGGAAGGAAGGCAGGGAGAAATGAAGGAATGTAGACAGGCATGAACTGAGAAGAGAAAAAAGCATTTTTACTTATTTGGTCATCTTGGCAACACTGGGTCGCAAACCCAGGTCCTTGGGCTTTACATGGTCTACATTCCAGCTACCAGCTTAACGCCTGAGTTACTAAGTGTGCCAGCCCTCTGATTTCTGACCTCACCCCTTTGACTTCCTAGAAGAAGGCTTTCCATTTTCAAAGTATTCTTTTTCAAACTAACTCAAGTTAACCACACCTACTCTCAAGGATTGAGCACTAAGCCAGAATTCTCAAGAAAGAAGCTGGAATGTGGTCCAAAAGCACTCTGCCCAAGGCTGGTTAAATGTTCCCAAACCAAAACTTTCTTTTCTTTCTCCCTGAAAAAGTACCAGATATACTGTTGTTTTTATAAATGGAAAGTTTGCGACACTCCTGTATTGAGGAAGTCTACTGGTACCATTTTCCCAAGAGAGAATAGGAAGGCCAGAGAATAGGGAGAGAGGCAATTCTTACAGTATTTCGAACTTTTTTCACTGTTATTATTTCTGTCATGGTGATCTGTCATCATTGACCTTTGATGTTACTATCGTTTGTTTTGGGTGCCAAAAATTATGCCTAAATAAGATGGTGAGCTTAATCAATAAATGCTCTGGTGTGTGTTCTGACTTCTTCTCTGATTGGCTGTTTCTTGTTTCTCTCTTCTCAGGCCTCCCTAAAGCCAGAGACACAGTTTTGAAATTAGGCCAATTAATAAATCTAGTATGGCCTCTAAGTGTTCAAGTGAAGGGAAGAGTTGCATATCTCTCACTTTAAATCAAAAGCTGAAAGTTATTAAACTTAATGAGGAAGGCATGTTGAAAATTGAACACTAGGCCTCTTGCACCAGCTACCTGAGTTGTGAATCAAAGGAAACTTTCTCGAAAAAAATTAGAAATGTTACCTCACTGAACATATAAATGATAAGAAAGCAAAACAGACTTGTTGATATGGAGAAAACTTTAAGCTTTAGGGGTCTGGATAGATCAAATCAGTTTTGAAAGAAGATGCCATACAGAATTTTCAAAGTTGGAGGAGTCAATGCCCAGCTTTAAAGATTCTCTTGTTAGGGGCTAATTCAGTTGGTTACTTTAAGCTCAAGTCAATGTTTTTTGCTTTCTTTCTTTTTCCTTCTTTTTTTTTTTTTTAAAGAAAGGTAGAGGCAGAAATGGAAGTGAGTAGGCATGCAGACAGAACAAAAGAGGAAGAAGCATTTTATTTTAATTAGTTGTTCATCTTGGCTGTTCCCCCTGTCGTGGGACGGGAACCAGGATGTATGTGGACTGCACTGGCTGAAGGTGGCTGACCAAACTACTACTCCACCAGGGCGTGCCAGTGGTCCTTTAACATTACAAAAATCCAAGGGTCTTAAAAGAAATAATGCTGTATCTACTCTGACTGTATTCTATATATGGAACAACCAAACCTAATGACAGCATATCTGTTTACAAAAATGTTTACTGATTATTTGAAGTCCACTGTTGAGATCTTCTGCTCAGAAAGATCCCTTTCAAAATATGACTGCTTATTGAAAATGAACCTAGTCACCCAAAAGCTCTGATGGAGATGTTCAAAGAGATGAATGTTGTTTTCATGTCTGCCAAAACAATATCCATTCTGCAGTCAACAGATCAAGGAATAATTTCAGCTTTGAAGTCTTAGTATTTAAGAAATATATCTTGTAAGGTTGCAGTTGCCATAGACAGTGATTCCTCTGATGGATCTGGGCCAGCCCAATTAAAAATCTTTTGGAAAGGATTCCTCATTTTATTTTCGATGCCTAAAGAATAGTCACAATTTGGAATGTCTTGATGGCTCAGGTGCTAAGATGGCAGCTGATGCCTAGACCATTAAAGCCCAGGGACCCAGGTTTGTGGCACAGAGCTGGGACAACCAAAACAAATGAAAGCCCTTCCTTCCTTTTTACCTCTTTCTTCCAATGTTTCTTTCTCCAATCTCTGCCTAATATTAAAAAAGAAATAAAAAAGAAATATCCATGATTTATGGGAGATCAAAATATCAAAATGAACAGGAGTGTGGATGAGGTAGATTCCAACCCTAATAGATGTGGTAGAAATAAGAAGAGAACTGAAATTATGGAGTCTGAAGTTGTGACAGAACTGCTGCAATCTTATGATCAAATTTAAACAGATGAGGAGCTGCTTCTTATGACTGAGCAACGAGAGCAGTTTACAATGGAATCTACTCTGGGTAAAGATGCCGAGAACACTGCTGAAATGAAAACAAAGGAGAATATTACATAAACTTAGTTGACAAAGCAGGCAGGAGAAGGCATTGAAAATTTGCTCCAATTTTGAAAGAATTTCTACCGTGGATAGAACGTTAACATTTTTTTTTATTCTACCTATTCAGTACTTTCCTCTTATATCTAACAACTACATTCTGTTAGTAGAGTAGCAGATATTAATTAATTTAGATATTAATAAATCCATTCTTTAAAGTTGAATACTTTAGCCCTATTATCTCTACCTCTACATCTATATCTATTCCTATTTGTAGACATGAATGAATTTAGAAGGAAAAATATTAAAACAAAAAGTCAAATTTATGAAAAAGGATCCAATAAGAACTAGTGAAAAAGTAATATGAAGGTTTTATGTGTGTGTATAATTAGTCAACATAAAAGGGATAAGAATGTTTGAATAATAGCCAGTAGAAGGATAAAATACCACTTTAAAAGTCTAATATGATTTACATTGATATTGTATGCTGAATACTTAATACTTTATAATATTTGTACCATAACTGGACTGCTATCATAAAAAAGATCCTATTAGGGTTTCAGTTTTAGATTTTGATATATATATATATTAATATACAACTATGTCCATATTTTGAAAGAAGGTTGTGTCCGACAGGCAACTATAAGCTTTTGTTTTTTTACAGAGGATGTCAGGGGCAAAAAATTCATGGTGCAAAGCAGAGGAACTCCTGGGAATTATTTTACTGTAAGAGAAATGGATGAAGTAAATTAAACACATCTTTCTGAGAGTTAATTCAGCTATCTTTATTATCACTACCACCTCCCAAAGCACCTCATCACTGCATTATATTTTACACCTCTTTTCATTTTCCAACCATCCATTTGACCCTCTACATAATTAATCACTCTACAAATAAGATGAATTAGTACTGCTTTGATACTAAAAATGTCTAGCTAACAGACATAACAGGTTTCATGTCATTAATTAGGAACTGACAACCATCAATTAATAGTATATATCTAACTCGTCTTTATAAAATGTTTTTAAATGCACCATTTTAAATTTAAAGTATTTTATGAAAATATTTTGAGGCACACACTAGTGAAGTAGTGATTAGGTTAATCTCATCCCAAGGAGTCAGGCCACATACTCCTGGGTTCAAGCTCCAGAGCTGGGAGGAAATAACCAGTGCAAAGAACTAAACAAAAATGGAGACTTCCAACCAAGATGGTGACCTTACAGAAGCAAAACTCTTACGCTCCCCACAGAACAACTAGAAATTTACGAAACAAACACTGAGGAAAAGCAGGCACAGAGGCTGTAAAGACACACCAGCTACTGAAACAAAAAAAGGCAGGTGAAAATATTCAGGTTCAGAGCTACATCAAAGACTCAGATTCGGTACTCTGGCCACAGCAGAGGGGGCGGAACTTTGGGAAAAGCCGGCCATTCCAGGAATCTCGAAAGCTGTTGAGAGCCTGCCTAGTGGGACGAGGACACAGAGCTGGGGGAGAGTGTCTAGGTACAAGGTATAAGAAGCACCAGAGCCCCAGTGGTTTGAACACGAGGCCTGGTAATAAAGTTATGCTGGGCGTCACCATAAAGGGAAGGCAGCTAGGGTAATTGCCCACCTATACTCTCTTCCACCATACTGCCCAGGAGCCACAGAACCCGCCCACCAGCTTAAAGGAAGGAGAGTCTTCTAGAGGGAGAGTCAGTGCTACCCAGTATCACCACCTTGTGGGTGCAGGTGAAAATGCAGTCTGATTGCCGATTGTGCTCAACAGCAAGGGTAGTAACTGTGGCTGTTAGCTGGTAAGCTGTGGGAAGAACTCTGCAGCCCCCACACAAACTCAAACCACAGACTGAACTTTCAGGAGCAACAGGGGATTCACATTAGAACTTCAACATATTCAACAGTGGTGGAGCCACAAAACTCAAGAAATCTCAGTATCCAAAAAAGGATCAAGGCTTTCTTGGTGCAAGTCAATACCCTACACAAGGCCACCACTACAGGGAAACGTAATCTACAGAAACACAAACAGAACGCCACACAGAGCAAAGACAGAGAAACACGTGTGAAATGATGGATCGCATTAAAAACCCAGGGAAAAATCTGAATATGAGAGTTCTATAAACAGCCTGAGGATGAGTTTAGTGCAACAGTGATAAACATACTCGTGGAAATCAAGAAAGCAATAGAGGAAGAAAAAGAAAGCAACAAAGAGAGAAAGATGAAATAGCTCAAAACAGATGTCAAAGAAATAAATGAAAATGGAATGGAATGCTGCTTCTCCTAAAAAATAATTTTTTTAGTTGACTATCAAGCTTTCTTTTGAACAAAGGATATAATGAATGAATAACCAAAACATTATAAAGTTTGTGATTTAGAAGAAAAACAATACTGACTTATCTGAAGAACTAAAATCCAATCTTTTCAATATGCATGTTTAATACTTAGGGTCTCATTAACAACCTTCAGAGACACTCATTATCTGTAGTTCTATCAATTTTCGTAAGTTTTCACATCTACATTACGTAAGTAAGAAAAGTTACAAAAAACAAAAGCCTGATGGAACTGTTTGAAGTAGGTACAATTGTTGTAGTAAGTAAACCTGACTCGAACAATGTATAATAAAAAACAAAACAGAAACAAAAAGTGGCAAAGAACCACATTATACCTTGGCATAGTAATTGGTATTTATAAAAATGGTCCTCTGGCATTAAAAATAAAATTCAAGAGGAAAAAATATATAAAATAGATTTCAAAGATTCTGTTAAAATTTTAAAGTTTCACTACCTGAAGGAGGTAAGCTTCATTGTCTAAAATAATTTACAAATGAGTAACGCCTTACCCTTTAATACTGCCATAAGATTTTAAAAGTTAATAGCATATCTCTAAGGTACAGCAAATTATTAGTTTTGCATCTTCATTTCCCTATGGTAGCAAGTATATATCTACACATTTGCCATGGCTTTAAGATAGGAGGAAGCTAAATTTTCTGCTCCTAGGCTTTGGGTTTGGCTATGTGACTTGCTTTAGAAAAGATATTCTAATGGTTTTGAAGGCAGAAAAGGCTGGAAATGTGCCTGTGTAGTTGAACTTGCCCCTCAGTATTCCTACTTTTCCCCAGAAGATAATGCCCCAGGGGTAGCTAGGTTCCAAGAAAACTGAGAAATAAAGATTAGACAAGACCCAGTCCATAGCTTAGAAACAAGTCCAGATGAGCCAAACTACAGCTGATCAACAGATCTAAGAGTCAGTGTTTATTATTATATGTTGTTTTCTCTAAAAAAGTACATGAGCATTTTATACATAAAATGTACCATTTCAGCCATTTTTAAGTTTATAATTTAGAAGCACCATGGTGAATGCCACGTCTCCGCCTGGAGAGTTTCGGAAAGTGTGTGAGTGGTTACATTCATGGGTTCTCTAGATTTCCGGGGTAATGATCAACTGCCTGGGTGGGGGCAGTCAGCTGGGTCTGCAGTCCTCAAATATATAGCTGAGTGATTTCCTGTAAAAGATATTAAGCTCCACAGTTTTCTTGGGAAGGACCTTCAGAGAAGCTCCAGGGAAACCACAGCCCATCAACCTGGGCTACTGACTGATACCATGTATATTCATTCTCCAATCACAATGGCATAAAACTGTAAGAAAACTAGATATCAACAGCAAAAAGAAAGCAGTGGCAATCAATCACAAAAAGCTCTGCAAACTACGTAGAGGTTAAGCAATATGATTCTGAATCAGAGGAGAAATTAAAAAAGTACTTGGAGACAAATGAAAATCAAGACAAGAACTATTAGAACATATGGAATGCAGCAAAAGCAGGACTAAGAGAGGAGTTTATAGCAAATCAGGTTTACCTGAAGAAACAAGAAATATCCCCTCAAAATAATCTATACTTATACCTAAAGTGACTAGAAAAAGAACAAATGAAGCTACAAGACAGAAGGAAATAAACAAAATTGACAAACCTTTGGCCAGGCTTACTAAGAAAAAAAAAAATTCTACTAACTAGAATCAGAAATGAAAGGGTAACAATAGATACCTAAAAATATAAAGCATCACAAGAGATTACTATAAACAACTATATGCCAAATAATTGAACAACTATATGCCAAACAATTGAACAAAGACATTTTTAGAATTATCCAGTCTACCAAGACTAAATTGGGAAGAAATGGAAAACCTAAAAAATACATCACAAGCAAGAAAACTGAAGATGTAATCAGGTGTCTACCCAAAATAAAAGCCCAGGACTAGAAGACATTACAAGTGAGTTTTACCAAACCTTCAGAAAAAAAAATCTACTCTTCTCAAACTTCCAAAAAACTGAAGGACAACTATTCCAAACACTTTCTATGAGGTCAACATTTCACTAATAAAAAGTAGACAAGGGCATCACAGAAAATGAAAATTACAGACTGGTCATCTCTGATAAACATATACAAACATCCCTAAAATATTAGCCAACCTAATTCAGCAATACATCCAAAAGATCATTGACCATGACCAAGTGAAATTTATTCTGAGTATGCAAGGATGGTTCAACATGTGCAAATCTATCAAAGTAATACAACACATCAATTATGGCAAAGAAAAATATCATATGATCCTATCAACAGATGCAGAGAAAGCATTTGATAAGATTCAGCACCCATTTATGACTAAAAAGTCTCTATATAAAATTGGGATAGAAGGAATAAAGCTCAACATAATAAAAGTCATATTTGATAAACTTAGAGCCAACATCATAATCACTGGTGAAAAACTGAAAGCATTTCCTCAGGAATGAAACAAGGCTGTCCACTCTTACCACTGCTATTCAATATAGTATGAAAGGTCATAGCCAGAGAGCAATTAAGCAAGAATAATATATAAAAGGAATCCAAGCTGGAAAGGGGAGGCAAAATTACCACCATTTTCAGATAACATGGTATATATAGAAACGCCTAAAGATACCAACTACCAAAAAACTTTTAGATTTAATGAGTAAAGTGGCAGGCTACAAAATTAATAAACCAAAATCTGTAGCATTTTTATATGCAATCAACGGGATAGAAGAGAATGAAATTAACAAAATTATCCCATTTATAATAGAAACAAAACAAACTAAATATCTTGGAATATACTTAACAAAGGAGGTGAAGATCTGTACAATGAAAACTACAAGATGCTGTTAAAAGAAACAGAGGAAGATACAAAGAGACGGAAAGTTATTCTGTGTTTTAATTCACAATAACCAAGACATGGAAACAACCTAAATGTCTTTCAACAGATGACTGGATAAAAAAAACTGCCATATATATTATTCTAGTTATATTATATTATATTATATTATATTATTACACATTATATATGTAACATACTTGTTACACTCAATGGAATTATAAACAGCTGCTAAAAAACATGAAATCATGTCCTTTGAAACACTGGATGGAACCAGAGCACCATGTTGAGCAAAATAAGCCAGAAAGAAAATGAGAAGAACAGAGTCCTTTCACTCATATGGGCAATCTAAGGAAACAAAACAAATGAACAAACTCTAATGCAGAACTGTGGTGAGCAGGGGTGTTGGAGATGGGAGGGAATGAGGAAGGAAACAAGGTGTCAGTAAAGGGCACTGGACCTCCCAAAGTGGGTGCAGTGTGAAAAAGTCATAGATTTTTATTTTAATATCCTAAAATGAATATAGCAATGCAAAACAAAATAATAAAATTACTGAAAAAAATTCCATGTTCATTGCTGGGAAGAATTATCAGTTGAAATGATCATTATAATTAAAGCAATAAGTCTTAGAGATGTCTTTGAGGACTCCAGTGTCAAAGAAAAAAAAGCTGAAAAAATAAGTGGGACTACATCAAACTACAAAGCTTCTGCACAGCGATAGAAACTACCACCAAAACAAAAAGACAACCTACTAACTGGGAGAAGATATTTGTGTTCCACATATCTGACAAGGGCTTAATAACCAAAATATACGAAGAACTCTTAAAAACTCAACAACAGAAAAATAGGCAACCCAATAAAAAAGTGGGCAGAAAAATTGGATAAACATTTTCTTCCAAAGACATACAGGCACATGAAAAGATGTTTCTCCTCTCTGGTTCTTAGGGAAATGCAAATCGAAATGAGAGCAGCTATTACTCGAAAGTCTGAAAACAAGAAAATGTTGGGGAGACTATGGAGAAAAGGGAACACTTTTACACAGTTGTTGGGAGTGAAAGTTAGTGCATTCCTTATGGAAAGCAGTATGGAAATTCCTCAAAAATACTAAATATTGAAATCTCATATGATCCTACCATACAACTTCTGGATATTTACCTAAATGACAGAAAACCACTGACCTGAAGAAATATTTACACACCCATATTTATTGCATGAAATGAATGGATCAAGAAGATGTGGTATCCACATAAAATGGAGTACCACACAGCCCTTAGAAGAGATGAAATCCTGTCATTTGAATCAACATGGATGGATCTAGAGGGGATTATGCTAAGTGAAATAAGTCAAAAGAAGAAAGATATATACCAGATTATTTCACTCACTGGTGGAACGTGAACAGACAAAACAAAGGTACAGATGAAACAAAACCAACCCTTGAACACTTGCAATAGAACTGAGGTTACCAACAGGTAATGGGCGGGGGTGGGGATGGGTGGGAAGGAGCAAGTGGAGGTATAGCCCACTGTACAACACTGAAGAACACTTGGTGACCTGGAGAGCAAGGTGTTCTGATATATATTTGAGGAATGGGGAAACTGCATATATGGGGACTCTACACGTGAGTTTATTTTAATTTGTAAAGCAAAGATACTGCAATAAAATACTAAGGGAAAAAAATAAGAATGCAATAGTGGTACACCCAGGTGGATTAGCAGTTAGGTCTACCACCTCTGGAGGAGCACAGTCTATGTACATCTCAAGGACCTGGCTTTGCCTTCTGGGTCTGAGAAGAACAAGCAATGTGAACTAAAGAAAAATAAAATGCTCCTTTAAAAAAAAAAGAAAAAAATTGCACGCACACACACACACACATATATAACACTTAACAATAGTCTCAGTTCCTATGTGAAGTTTTACAATGTTCCAGCTCACCTAAACTTTACAATGCTAACAAGGTAGGTAGCTATAAGACCACTTCAGAGTTGAGAAAACATTCTAAAATGTCAACCAATTAGTCTAATATCAAAAAACTAGTAAGATTATGTACTGCTTATCACATTAGACAGTTCTATTATAGACTCACAAACTAGTCTCAAATTCTAAATGATCCAGAAGGCATCATCAGTTCACTTTGAAATAATACATCCAGCCTTAGGTGCTTAAGAGCTGTCAGACTCGTTTATAGTTTAAGTGAAAGAGAATGGAAAAAGGTCCTTCAGACATAGTTTCTAAATGGCCTCAAATTGTAACACCCTCTGTGCTAATATTGATGTATCTTGATGTTGCCAGAATCAATAGATATTCATCAGAATTACTGTATAAAATGATGTTATTACTTAACCACATCTGACCTAGAAGAATTAACCCCAACTGAATTTTTGATACCAGATTTTACACCTAGTTTTAAAACACATCATCAGAATTTTAAATATAAATGCTGACAGGGTCACATATATAAGAGTTCTATTTGTCTTATAAGAAATAAATACCTCATTCTGACAAAGAGGTATAAACCATCTAGGTACAGCTGTTCAAAGAACTGCAATTCACAAAAGTTTAATGACTTAGCCTATGCTAACCAACTTACCCACTGAATGTTTAAGGGGTTATTCACATGGTCCTCTTCCTTTGGGTCTCAACTGTAGACGATATATTACACACACACATACACACACACACACAGTATCTGTAAAATGTCTCTACATATAGTTGTCCATCTATTTTTGCCCTTCCTCAAATTAAGTTTCTTATGTGATATGTTCTTGTATAGCAAAGCAGGTACTAAATAAAAGATTTCTCTATCAATGAGACATTTGAGTATTTATTTGACTCACCAGCTACTAATAAATCACTTCGCTACAATAAGAAAAAGAAAATTAAAAAATATAGAGCTATAAAAACAATAGTGTAAGTCCTTTCCCCACCTTGAATCCAAACATCTTCTATACTAAGGGGCAGGAGAGTGTTACATAATAGCAAATTTATATATATAGCTATATATCTATATCTATATCTACATATCTATACAGTCTATATATATGTATGCATATATACACATATACATGCATAATTATATATAAATACGTAACTAACAAATCTGCTATTCCAATTAACTGTAGGCCTTAATAGTCACTATAATTTTAATGTTAAATTTCCAAGACTTGTACTTATATTCACTTCAGTTCTTAATGGTAGTTAATATGAAAAGGTCTCCAGAGGAGGCTTTAAAAATAATTTTTCTTTGTAAAACTCAACCATAACAAATACAGACTACTCTGTTAATTACTTTAAAATGGCACTAAATAAAATACAACTTCAAAAAGTGAAAAAGAGATACTTCTTATCTTATCTCAGATATTAGTTACTAAATACAAGAAAATTACTGTCAACCTAAGATAGGGATCCATAAATACAAGGCTGGATAGATATCCCACTTCTTGTTTCCAGACAAATTTCATTTAAAGACCTCAAACCATTTCAGATACACAATTAAGAATGTGTTCTTAAAGATCCCTAGGGAATGACTGGTGCCAACCTTCTTATGTAACTCATTTAGTTGCTTCATTTTTATATGCATTCAACCATGAGAAATTTATCTTTCCAACCAATTGATTAAAATAATGTGTTGGAAGAGTCCTGTGGCACTTAAATCCAATTAGTGATTCAACTTTTTGGATTAGTATATTGATTAATTGGATGGCTATTCTTAGGAAAGATAATTTGAGGAAAATAAATGATTCCACACTAAGCTCTAATGCTGCTTTTAAGGGAAACACTCAAAAGCTAGAAATGGCTAGTAGTAAAACCTTGTAATGCAAATATAAACAATTCAGTTATTTAATATCTAAAGTAAATGCTAATATGGCTATCTATTTAAGATATTGAAAGTGAGCTCATATTTTGCCTTTTAAATGATTAGGAAACCCCAGCTGGAACTATCTGATTTGATATTTTTAATAGTGTAGTCCTCGCCTTTTTCCACCTGGTATATGGCCAGAGGGAATAGAGTTAAATGTAGGGCCTCATGGAATTAACATATAAATACCATTCTTTCTACCACTTTGTTGTATAGGAGTTCACTTGTTCTAAATGTCCAGTCTCTTTGGTAGCACTAGTCAAAATAAAACACCTTGAGTATAAATAATCCTTAGGTACTCCCCTAGTACCAAAGATAATTTACAAGCATTTCACCTATAAAAATTGATAAGACAGAATGAAAATTAAATGAAGATTAGAAATGTCCTCTTTCTTGTGGATATTTTTCCCCTCAGTTCTATTATTTTCGAAACCAAAGATTCTAGCAGAATGGTTAGTTGGCTAAGCTGCTAGTGTCTCAAAGTGAATGTGTTACTAAACATTCATTTGAATTACCTCACGCTTTGTTGGTCTGCAAATATCTAAAGTAAGCTAAAAACATCTCTAAATAAGGATTTTCGCTATCCCCAGAATTTATATGTTGTCAATGGATTGTTTTTAATCCTAATAGAAGGTTGATAGAATACTAAGCAATAGAACTGTTTTCTAAATTTTTCCTTTCTAATTATAGTTCTACTTAAAAATTAAGGAAGAGGAATGAAATCATGAAGAATTCAGTGAAACAATGAAAAGAGAGGCAGCCTATAAACCTCTATTTTCATTATAAGGTAGAATGTATTTTGCTGTGCCCAGCTGAGGAATAAAAAGCAACTGTTGTGCCACAAATACACAATGCACTCTTTAACCTGGTGCTGTATTATGGGAGGGAGTCTATTTGGCAGGGGAGTCTGTAGGGCATTTGCAGAGCAACAGAAACAAAGAGACAGGGTAGTGGATAAGAATATAAGAGTACTTCTAGGACCGAAACTGCTTAGGTAAAGTCAGAAATGGCCAGAAAAGACTAGTAGAATATGGGAAGATTGATAAAAAGACAAGAAGTCTTGATGAGGTCTAAAGACTAAGAAGACGGGAGAAATGGAAATTATGGTTTAAGGAAAAGGCCACCGGAGTTTAAAATGTAGCTCCAATGGTCAAAATCCAAACTATGGTCATAGCAGTGAGTTGTTAAAATGAAGTAATGGTGAAGATAGTGAAGAAATTTTAAGGCCAAGAATATGTGTCTCACCCCACCCCACCAAATGTATTATATATAGATATGTATTTATAATGATGCACACCTTATACCTATATAATGTTATGATGCAATGTTCCTTCAATAAAACAAAAACAATGCTGTTCCTGAAAACATTTAGAAAAGGGGATGACTTGGAATGAGCAGGGCAGAATACTACCAGAAAAATAAAAAGATTTTCAGTAAAACTACCTATTTCAGTTTTTGGGTTTTTCATGAACTCAATTTCACAACATTTTACTCCAATTCTTTCTTTTACTCACCCCCACACATAAGCAGTCAGCAAACAGATAAGATTTTTATGTTTTAACCTACACTGGGCAAATGTCATTATTTCTTTTTATAGTCAGTTTTGCTATAACACTTGTTCTAAAAAACGTGAACTTATTCCAATACTAGTGCTATATTAGGGAAGAGTATAATCATAATGAGAATTTTGCTGTTTGCCGATAGCCAGACTTCATCGCTGAGAAACACTAGGTTAACACAATCATTGCCCTTTAGCGAACACAGTCAACTAAACTCAAGTGAACGGTCATGAAGGAAAACATAGAACACACACATCTCAAACATCTACCTATTGTAAGTCACACTCAATCACATCTGGTAGACCACGTTGCCTTCTAATTCCAAAAGCTTTCCTTCCACCACTTCACAATAATTTTTAAGCTGCAACTCGTTTCATTAGCAAACTTGATTTTAAAAAAATTAAGTGTAATAGTCATTGTAGTATTTATGTATTTCCCAACCATTCGACAAGTATAAAATTATTCTACCTACTTAAAAGTCATTTATAAGAGGTCTTTGGGGATTCAATTCCAGGACAAGAGAAAACTACTGACTGGGAGAAGATCCATATATCTGTTAAGTGCTCAATTTCTAAAATACATAAAGAATTCATAAAACTCAAAGAAAAACAAACAACCCAATTAAAAAAATGGGCAGAAGAATTGAAGACATTTCTCCAAAGAAGACAGATGGCAAACAGGCACATGAAAAGATGTTCCTCCCCTTTTTCTTAGGGAAATGCAAATCAAAGCAATAACGAGAACCGAAATGGCTGAAGAATCCATGTCATGCTAACAGAATGTGTTTACCCAGCTTTGGTGAACCAAGTGGCACCAGTTGACACCATTTTACCTCATTTTATCAAATACGTGGAAATATGTGGGCAAGAGGAATGGAACAACTCATTAGAGACAAGAATATAAAAACAATTGATTTGAATACACATACAGCATCTGAAATAAAAGTTTCCTATCTCTGAAAGTGCCCAATGCAAAAAAGGCTCTCATAGTATATAATGAGCAAGCAAAAACTCAGATGCTATAAATTATGTATAAATAAGTGACTCAGCAGTATAATGATAACAAGAAGAACAAGGTATGCCCTGGTAACTCAGGTGTTAAGTCTGCTCCTGGGGAGGATTCCACATACAACCTAACGACCCAGATTTGAGGTTGGGGAGGGGGACACAACTAAATGTACATGAAATGCTTTTTCTTCCTTTCACTTCCTTCCTACCTGCTGCCTGATTTCCTTTCTCTTTAAAAAATAATGAGAAACCACCTCAGACCTAAATGACCGTTTTTATCCAAAAGACTGGAAACAACAAATGCTGGAGAGGATATGGAAAAAAAGAGAACACTTTTACATTGTTGTTGAAAGTGTAAAATGGTACAGCCTTTATGGAAAGCAGTATGGAGACGACTCAAAAAATTGAGAATGGAAATTTCATATGATCCTACCATTTCACTTTTGAGTATTTGCTCTAAAAACACAAAAACACTAATTCACAGAAATAAACGCACCCTCATGTTTATTGCAGCATTATTTACAACAGCCAAGAACTGGGAACTAGCTAACTGTCCACTGTTAGCTGAATGGGCAACGAGGTTGTGGTATATATCCACAGTGGAAAACTACAAAGCCCTAAAAATGAAATACTATCATAGTAATAATACAGATAGAACTAGAGGGGATTATCTTAAGTGAAACAAGTGAGGAGGAGAGACACAAATACTGGATGATCCCCCTCATACAAATTATAAAGAGACAAAGCAAATAATAGATGGAATTATTAGCTATCATTGTTGCTACTGTTATAAGCAATTATGTTACTTGCCCTGTATGTTAGATGAGGAAGCTGTGGTTGGAACTGTACTGCACCCTAATAAGTACAGACACTGAAATGATTGCTGAGATAAAGCAAGGACAGTCATTATAGTGAATTTTAATTATAGATTCAACATTTTAAATATTAAAGATACTATTTAACATGTACTAAAAATCTCAGATGTGTATGTTTTTATCTGGGGGGGGGGGTGTCTTTTTTCCATAGTATTTCATCTGAAAATATAAAGCACCTGTTAGAGAGGTCACTGAAGACTATCCCATTAGTATTCATCCAGTCTACTCAATATATCCAAGATGATAGAAGATCAGCAGCATAACCTTTATACAAACAGTGGTTTTACTTTTTATTTCATATTGCCTTAGGTTCCACAGATTTAAGCCCCTCAAAGTGCTTTACAACAAGGTCTCTTTGCTTTTCAAAAGTTTTGAGTTACACTACACCTCACTTTTAAAAAAGGTATAGTATTTATTTTGACTAACTGAAAGAAATCCAAAGATTTCACTTTTACGACAGAAGAAAAAAGTGAAAATCTCACTAAGCATGTTTTGTAGCAGCATTGTACTTCAAGTAGCAAAAAGGGCACCACCAAGCTCCCTTCTTGGGAATGACCTTATACAGGTTGTGCATTTTTCATATTCCAGCTCTATGGTAGTATCATTTTAGGTTTCATCTGTTTATTTGGTAGTTTATTTTGGGGGTCTTGGAATGCTGTAAAATGTTTCTCTCATTCAAATTAAGGGTAATTGTTTCTTTGCTTTATGCCATTTCAGCACACAGTTTCATAAGAACTCTTACTCTTGGATAACAGGGGGAAATCTTTCACAGTAAAGGCCTGAAATATGTACGAAATCCTATTTACTGGTATAAACTGACTGTTATTTGCTATAGTAGGGATAAACTTGGGATTTGGTAAAAGCTAGGTAATGATCAAAATTATAATTTTAGGTAATTTTCAGCTTGTATTTTTCAAAACTTTTCTAATTATTACTATTTACCCCTTCCCCACCAAAAAGAGACACTTTCAATTTTTCCTTCTGCATATTTACATTTTCTATGATCAACAACAACCAATTGTTAAAATTTTAACACATATAGAAACTTGAGTTTTAAAGGTTTACAACAAAATTGTTAACAATTTGCTAGCTTTCTGGTTATCAGAAATAAATTTGTTGAATCACTATACCCAATGAGAAATATGCTCCAGAGATCCACAATACCAGGCACATGCAAATTAATCACTTTCAAATCTTGGAAAAGGCATAATAAAATATTTGTTAGAAAAAATGATAGGCTATAAAGTTGATACACTCTAGTTCTTTGAACGATTCACCAATATAAAATGCTTCAATGGTATAAATTAAATGATCGAAATTCATTGAAGCTAAAAATTCAAAATGCCTAAACATGAGAAAACATTAATTTTCCAATTAAATCAAAACAGCATCCAAAAACATAAATTATGTAAGTATTTTAAAAAATATAAACGACCATTTGAAAGTAAAATTGCTCTGAAGCAGGCACAAGTATGGTTTGTACAAGCAATTTCTTTCAATTACTGAGATTTACTATCACATTCAACTTTATATTTCCAAAGCAAGCAGAAATAACAATGTTTAAAGGATTTTAGCTCTGAAGAATAAGGTAAGACAGTAAATAATTTAGAAGTCAAGTCACTAGGTAGTAGGGAGTTGTTTCTAGGTTCTCTACCCTCTATTACCCAGTTGCCCATTGGAGCTTTGTGAAAATAAACTCATATTTTTTATTCACCAAATCCCCAAGAATTTCAACTTCAATATAAGTTAGTTAGGAATTAATCATTATTTAATATGGCACAGACCAGTTGCTCTCAAACTACTATGAGCTCTCTCTCTTTAGTGGAACAAAGACAGTAAGGGGTCCTCATTAACTGAAATTTAAATCAAATGGGTTTCTAATTTGATAACCACGAGAACTGTAAATGGTTGCATGTCACCTGTTATACTAGTGATCTGCTGTCCCTATACAGACTCAAAAGAAAGATTCAATAAACCTGCTAAAATGGTACAGGTTTTTAAAGTTCATGCTTCTTTACTACCAAGTACCACCTGCAAACCCAACTCATTCAGCATGTGTCACTATTCAAATTCAGTTCTGTATAAACTTTATTGTAGAGAACACAGGTTTTATCTGGTTTCAATTGGAATGAACACAATTATAAATGTGACAATGCTAAGTGGAAATTCTGAATTCACAAAGCAGTTCTGAGTTGACTTTTAAATTATACAGAACAGTACCCTTATATAATGTTGAGATTATTATAAAAACATACACTAAAATTAGGACCTATATAGAAAATATTAAGCCTCCCAAGACCATATCTGTAGAGCACAAAAAATAAAAAAAGAAACTAATCAATGAAGATCATGAGGTACACGGGCTTAAAGAAGGTTAATAAGAATGAAGACTTAATGACTACAGCAAAGATTAAGTCAAGTAAGATGAGAGGGTGCTATAGCATATTGCAAAACCTTAAGTTCATGAGAATTTTCTATATTTGGGGGCATGAAGGATAATCGAACACTCAAAGATGGCACCAGAATGAAAGATAAGGTACTTTAATTTGTAGGATGAACAGTGTGCCCAATATGCAGAGTATTATATTGGGAAGTAGTAGGAAATGTCATAGCAAGGAAACCCAGTAGGCAGAATTAATATTGAACATGGTTGGAAATAGGAGCCATTAAAGATCTTAGATAAAAAAAGCACAAAAAGAATTCTGGCAAGTATGAACTTAAGGGAGTACAAACAGCACATATATCTCAATTAATGCTATTTTAGATCCTTTTTGAACAGCAGTTTCATCAGCTGCCATTGGCCAAAAACATATTCCACATCCCAAGGGCCCGAGTTCACATCCCAGGGTTGGAGAGAATAATAAAGATGAACAACTAAATAAAAATAAAGTGCCTTTTCCTCATCTCTCTTCCTGCTGGCCTTTGCTGCCTTCATTCCTGACTATACCTTTTTTCCTTTACAAACAGAAAAATAATTAGTTTAATAAATGACTGGATTATTTTGTTCTAATCCTAAAAAATACGTCACATAAATGATAAAGAACAATACTAGAAAGATCTTTATTTTTCTCCTGAGGACTCTCTTTGGTTTATAGATGGTAATCTTTTCACTGTGTCCTCATATGGTCTTTTTACTGTGCATTTGCACCCCTGGTGTTTCTCTGGCGGATATGTTCTAAGACCCTCAGTGGATGACTGAAACTGCAGAAAGTACAAAATCATACATACACACACACAGTGTATATTTTTTTCTATATATACAGGCTATGATAAAATTTCAATATATGGATTAGGCATAGTAAGAGATTAACAATAACCAATAATAACTTACTACAGCAAATTGTTCTAATTTAAGTAAATGTAAAACAAAAATTTATGAAGCCAACTATCTTAGAAAAATCATTTGCAGAGACAAATAAACTTTACTCTTAAATGGTCTTAAAAATTGTTGTGGTTACTTTTATTCTGTTGCCAGATTAACAATAACCAATAATAACTTACTACAGCAAATTGTTCCAATTTAAGCAAATTGAAACAAAAATTTTTGAAGCCAACTATCTTAGAAAAATCATTTGCAGAGACAAATAGACTTTACTCTTAAATGGTCTTAAAAATTGTTGTGGTTACAGTATTACTTTTATTCTGTTGCCACAGCTGAAAAAAGGATTATCCTTCATGCTTAAAACCATATAAAGTCCACATGAATTTATATTAAGGTTTTGTAATATGGGAAGAATAATAAGCAAATAGACTTTAGACCGCAGCAGATTATAAAATTCTTACCTTGTATCTGTTAATGTCAAACAGAAGTATTTCCCTTGTGTTACTACAATAAACTTCCACCTTAGACTTAAACTTCCCCTCTTGTTTTATAGAAGTGCCAGCTCACTAAACAGCACTGTTAAAGCAAGTCACTCTAAAGATAAATGAGTCTGAACACTATTTTAATCATTCACAATGGAGGTAATGCATACTCATTTTAAATAAACATCACTTTATAATAAGCCTAGTCATTGACAAAGTTATTTTGTATATCTGGACCCACAAAACAGGCCACTCCAACTACAAATCTAAACAGAAGTCATTCTGTACTTACTAAGTTTTAGAATTCTTCAGCATTTACAATTTCACTTTGATTTAGTAAAGAATAGAGCAAGTACTTTTCAAAGTAAAAATTTTCTGTTCTTGATTTTCTTCTCTAAAAGTTGGTACTTTGAATATACGATCATATAAAGGACTTTAGTGAGAAAGGGCATATATCTTAGACTTCTATTACCAATAAGAATCAGGATTTCTGAACTACCTTAAAAGTATAAAATTGTATTTAAAAAGACAAGGCGATTGACCCATCAGAAGCATGAAATCATTTTCCTAAGAAAACTAATTTAATGACATAAAATTGAAAACATCGTTTTTCACCAGAATCTTAGTCATGAATGAGAATACCTGTTTTTCACAAGGTAAAAAAGCTAATAACCCACTCTTAATTACATAGCCTGAATACCTCAATGTAAGTTGTGCCAGAAGTTAAATAATTATAACCTAAGTACAACATGTTAAGCCTATTGTTTAAAATTGGCTCCATTCACCTGTATATAATCAGTCAAAAGCTTTATAACTCGCAATAGTTCTATTATGAAACCATCTTTTCCCACACATTACTAATTGTATCAAGTTCAATTTTTAAAGACTAAAAATAGTTACATGTTTTTTGCTTAAAAAGAAAATTATTCAAGTCAACTTAATTCTTAAGCCTGAATTATATCTAGATCTTGATTGAGTCTACTTCAAGAACTATGAAATCTAGGCTAAATCTAGGCGGGTGGGAATGCAACTTTTTATTTATTCAGTTATTAATTTATCTAAGCCTTTCAATGTCAGAGGTAAAATGTATATCATGTTATAACATTTGTTTTCAATTGCTTCTAGAGGGAATAATTTGCAAAAAAACATTATTTTATTTTATGCACTTTTATTATTCAGTTAAGAAAACTTGTTGCTTAATATGCAAATCTCAAGCTGGGGAGAGGAGGGAGGAAATGAAGCTCAACAAACAACAAAATAAAGTTGCTTTGCTATGTTGAGGCTGCCAGGCTTTTTGTTACTCTACTTGAAAGTAAATGTAACTTGTCTGTAGAGAGTGCTGCTTCAGCAGTTCCAAATGAGTTTCAAGCCTGTGCTCCATATTTTCTCTTTTGTAAGTTTAATGTATTCAGCAACCACTGAACTGACAATTTAAATAACTACATTTTTAAACAAATGAAGCATTGATGTTAATGTATGAAAATGGTCCAATCGTGGGAGTCTTGGTTCCCACCATTGTTTATTCTGACAACAGGATATAATTGCTTACTTACTTGGCAGCAAATTTAACCATCTGCTTGCTTGCATGATCTCCCACCGCCACAAGAGCCTGGACATTAAACTGTTGCTGACGTAGGACTAAGAAACACTGCTTCCCTGAATAAGACAAAAAGGATACAAGTATATTAAGGATATGTTACTTCAGGTTTTACAAGAAGGATAGTGCTTCTCGACTTCAATTGCACCAACATTTACTATAGTCTGCAGGCACATACACATGTGTATCCAGCTTCCATAGCCAACGCATTTATTAAAATGCTTCCTTTTCTCTCCTTATTTGTCTGCCTCTGCTCACCTTCATTCCCGCCTATACCTTTCTTAAAAAAAAAAAAAAAAAAAGACTTTAAAGAAATCCAAGTTCACATTATAAGTCATAAAAAAATATTTGTAAGGTGCACCCTGGCGGCGCAAATGCTAAGCGGGAAGCTGAGGCATAGATTGTGTATAAAGGCCAAGGACAGGTTCTCAAAGGTGGGGTTAGGAGGACAAAACAATATAAAGAAATAAAAATGCTTCTTCCTCCTCTTCCTTTCTTAAAAACGCTTCTTCCTCCTCTTATTTTCTTAAAAAAAAAAAAAAAAAGATCAAAATAATGGGAGAATTTAAAAGGTCATTCTCTTCATGCTCTATAACCAGTCTTAAGTTCTTCCTTTTTCCATAACTCTGCATTCTATACATAACCTTTTGAAAATATTATTTAAAATTGATTTCAGTCACTTTGTATTCTGGTGACAACCCTTTCCTTCACAGCAGATCCTTTATAAGTCCCTGGTAAAATTTTGGAAAACTATTTCCTCATAAGACAAGTTAAATCTTTTTAAGAACACTTCTTCTCATCAGATAGTTTTACAAAACATCAAAAGATGATTTTGGTTTTCTGAGAATTAGTCTTGCAAAGAAAAGCGTACAAACACAAGCAGAGTTATGGTTATTACTTTCAACAATAACTTTTTCAACAAAAATATTTTGAAATACAAATCAGATAATTATGAGTTAAAAAAAAGTTTGCCAAGTGTCAACAAAGACATAATCTACAGACTTCCAAGTTATACACTCATTTTCCCATTCCTTTGATTTATGATCTAATTACAAAGTCTTGAAAAAGAAAGTTATACGTACTAAACTAATTGAAGGAATTTTAAGATACTGGATACATTATTACCACAGAGAAAGCTGCAGATGGATCAAAATGACATTATCCCAGGAACTATTGAAACCGCAGCTAGATATTAACCCACTTAGAACAGAAAGTTAGGGTGCTGGAAGGTAAGATGTATGATTTTATTTTAGCTTCTCTAATAGTGCAAACAAAGGCAGCACAGGCCTAGCTGCACTACCAGGTCATTCTGTGAAGAATTCCAGTGCTATACAAAAGACCTTGAAAGAGAAAAAGAGAGCTCTATGGGACTTATATAGGGTAAGCACAGGAAAATGTCTCTGGGTCAGTACTAAGAGTAACATTTAGTATAAGGGTTTGGCAAAAAGTAATCTTTGAAATAAGAAGACCTAGGATCAATAGAACTGAGGTTACCAGAAGGGAAGTGGGTAGGGGATAGGAAAAAAGGGTAGTGGGTTCTAATGGACAGTGGTAGAAGATTATTAGAAATTTGGTGGTTGGAGTGGTGTGGTATATATTTGATGAAGTGAACTGGCACACCTAAAACTTACATTATGTTATAAAACAAAGTTACTGCAATAAAATCTATTATAAAGTATGTAAAAAAAGACCTAGGATCACATCCTGATTATCACTTCCCATGAAGGAGATTGTGGGAAAGCTATTAAATCACCTTATGCATCAGTTCTTCATCTACAGAATGGAGAAAATGACGGAATACCTTTAGAGGTGTTACAACCAATTAATGTTAATTATGAATTAATGTTAATGCTTTCCTTTTCAAAATGTTTGTTCTTTAAATTTACTAAGGAACACTGCATCATAACATTATATAGGTTTAAGGTATATGTCATTGTAAATCAGCATCTGTATACATATAGTTTATAACCAATAGTCCAATTCTATCCTTCATTTTATAATATGATTACTATGAATAACGCCACTGTCATGACTACTTATTTGAGGGCTGATTACCATTCCTATTTCACAAGGATTACTACGTACAAAAACTATGCCAAGTGCTAGAAACACAAAGATAAATGTTAAGACGCTCATGGTATACTATTACGTAAAAAACCATATAGAGTATAACCCTAATTTCATTTGTGTAAGTACTAAAATATTAAAATTGATTGTATAGATATGCCCTGGTGGAGTAGTGGTTAGGTCCACCTCATCTGTCCAAGACAGTCCGCAAACATCCCAAGGACTCGGGTTCGCATCCTGGGTGTGGGGGGAACAACCAATGTAAATAATCCAATAAAAAATAAAATAAAGTGCTCTTCTTCCTCTCTTTTCCTGTCTGCCTGCCTTCTCACTTTCATTTCCACCTGTACCTTTTCTTTAAAAAATAAATTTTTAATTGTATATGGGAAAAAAACAAAATGTAAAACTGATTATATATGATAAAACACCAAAGTGCGGCTCCTAATGAATACTGAAATTAGAATTATTCTGTTCTTTGTATTTCTCTATATTTTCTGAACTTTCTACTATAAGTGTATCCTAGTTTTCTAATCGGAAAAACATTTTTTTTTTTTTTTTTTTAAAGAAAACAATATGACTAGAGAGGTAAGTATAGAAGAAATGACAGGGTTGAAACAAAATTTTGATCATGTTCAAGATTCGATACAGTACTAAGTAGAACCTGAAAAGTTTTAGCAGGCTACAAACAGAAACAAATACATTCCCTAAGATTTGACATGCCTGCCAAGGAAAAATAGTGAAATCAGTTATTACCGGTGAAATGAAGTTTCACTCTTCTCTTTTAATGTTGAATGCATTTACTGCATAGAATTCTAAAAATTAAATCTCTTACTTAGTGAGGCCAGTTTCATGAACATACTGTAAACCTCTAGCAAGAATGTACCAACACGAAAACAGCCAGATGAATATAGCATAAGAAGAATTGGGAAAAGACCCTATTAAAAAGATTGAAATTTTAGGTGGAATTCAAGTGGTTAATAAAAAACTAACAAATAAAAAAACTGAGTTAAAAATGAAACTGAATATTAAACTACATAATAAAGGAGGGGAGAACTTCTCTAAGTTTAAAATGTATGGAATCTCTATAAGAAAAACTTAAAGAAAAATAACATTCTGGCAAAAAATATTTGTTGAATGTCATATAACCTACATGAGTTAATATCTTTATACCCATATTTATGAGTAAAGAAACACTGAGATTCCAATAGATAAATGCTCCATGGACTAAAATAGACAAAAGAAAAAAACAAACTCGAATAAGTAAATAGTACTAAATCTAATAAAAATGATACTGGAAATCCAAGTAATGAAAGTTGAAACAAACAATGACATACTACCTGTAACTTTAACAAAAATTAAAAAATAAATAATGTTACCTAATACTTGGGAGAACTAAGTGAAAACACTTCCTTCATAATTTGCTGCTAGCTAGGTAAATCTGCACAATACTTTCAGAGAACAATTTGGCAATGGGCTTTAAAAGGCTTACAAATGTTCTCTTTGACTTAAATACGTTTCTTAGAATATGTGTCAAGGAAATTAAGTATGGAAAAACTCTTACTAACAAAGATGTTCTCAAGAATATTATATATAAATACCTACATATTTTTATTTCAAAAGCAAACATATCATTTCTCAGTTTAGCAAAAACATTCTCAGTGTATAAGTGTAAGAACTTTAAAGGACATATTAATCAACTAATTATTACTTATCTTTCTTTTCTTTGGAATTCTCCAACCAGGAGATATTTATGGAAAGGAAAATAAAGTCAGTATTAAAAAAAGTTGAAGGAGTGTGGCCTTGTGGCTAAGGCAGCTGACATGCTGTTGTGTGTACAATGAAAAATCCAAGGACCCAGAGGTTTATGACCCAGGGCCAGGGTGAAAAAACAAAGTAAAACAATAAATAAAGATACTTCTTCCCTCTTTCCCTTCCTTCCTTAAAATACTTCCTCTCCCTTCCTTCCTCTCTTAAAAAAATGAATTAAAATAAACAAAAAAGCTGAATGAATTCACTATTTTGATATAATAAACTGTTAAAAAGTTAAAAACTTCATGTTGTATTTTGTTTTTTAGAAAAGGCAACTAGCTTATTTCTTAAATTTAATAAGAATATTGTTCTAGAAAAATGCAAAGTTGGAAACTTTCTTTTATATAGCACTGGGTGCACTCAGTATTTCTAAGCTGAAGAATAAACACAGAAGGCAGACAGGACAAAAAGGTTTATTCTTATCTCCAGTATAGCGAAGGCTCAATAATAAAGTAGGCCTTCATGTGACAACTAAGTTATCAAATGTGTTAGGTAATCTTGTGTTTTCATCTTTTCTTAGTCTTTAAACTTGTCAAGCTCCTGGATTCATTATTTAGGTAATATACCTTAGCTTCCTATACCCAATATTAGTGAGGGAATAAAAAAGTAAAGACATAAACATGTTAAGAGTACTTTTCATTTGTTATTTCCCCTGAAATGTTCTTATATAGATGTAAGTCGAGGTTCTGACTTCTGGTATTACAAATCCTTAAATATCTTACTTCCAAAATAAACTGGCTATTTTGGAAGTATGTTTTCAGAAAGAATATTCAATATTTTGGCAGCAATAAAAAAGATTAACAATCACCGTTGCTAAGAATGTGGAGAATGTGGAACAGTCACATACTTGTAGGTGTATAAACTTTTTGGAGGGTAAGGGTAAGCTGGTATTAGAAATTTAAAATATTCACATGCATATCCTTCAACACAGAAATTCCACTTCTAGATATTTATCTTGGAGAAATACTTGGCTTATGTATAGCGATAACAAATACCACGGAAGGATTAAAAATTTAAAAATCGAAGAGTAAGTTGTAAAATATGCCTTCTAAGTAAAACAAATTAAAATTCACAAAACAAACTATGTATGTGTGAGGCTACATGCATTAAGAAGAAAGTTTTTTAGAAAGACACTGAACAAATTATTAAGAATTAACAGAAAGATTGGTCATACAGAAGAAAAAAGGAAGTATTCTAGAAAACTTATTACTGAAGTTTAACCTAGCACTATTCTAAAAGAATGTCACCCACACCTTTGCCAAATTCAGTTTATTCCAAGAATCCAAAAATGGTGCTACGGTTTAAAAAAAAAAAAAAAAAAAAAATCTATTACTGTAAATCGTAACAATTATATATAGGTAACTCTTGTTATTTGTGATAGTTACAATATATAAAGTCATCCAAAATATTGCATTAGTGAATATTAAAGCAGTTCTCCTAGAGGAAATACAGGGTTAGGTTCTATGAGCCTCTAGTCACAAGAGTTCATCAACTGATTCAAAATATAACCTTGTTTTGTAATTAAATGGTATGTACTGATAAGAAAATATTCAACGCATATTATTGGTGAAAAAGAATGTGCATGTTAAAAAATAATATACATTATAATAAAACTTTGGCTTTATATTGATACACACTGCTCCATAATAACAAATCTGAAAAGACTGATTTTCCATTTTATACCTGATTCAATGCTATATTGCTTGAGCATCTCACAGCAAATTGATACTACTTTTATAATCTAGAATAAAATATTTTTACCTAGAAAATTAAAAACATTTTGAATGCTGACACAGAGATACTACATAAAATAAAAACACTGGTATTGAGTATCAATTCATTTTTTAGAAAAGAAAAAGTATGGGTTAATTTAAAACAATTTTTAAATAGCATTATGAACAGTATTGTTTTGTTTTTAAAGGAAAAGTGCAGACAGAAATGAAAGCAAGTAGGCAAGCAGGCAGGGAAAGGAGGAAAAAGCATTCTATCTATTTTTATTTTAGTTGTACATGTTGGTTGCTCCCCCTGGCTATTCCACCAGGACGGATCTCTCTCTTTTTTAAATCCCCTTGGAAGTAGAATGAGTTACGTTACTTCTTATGCTTTATTCTTTAGTTTTGGTACTGTCTGAATTTTAAAACACTGCAAGTGTATTAACTTCCATTGAAAAGGAAAAAAGGTATTTCTATTCAATCCCTCCCAAATTCCCACCATCCAGGAATACTTTTTTCCCTTTACTAGAAGACAGTATAAAATAGACACTATATAAATAAAAACTTCCAAACTATGGAATTCCCAAATTAAATTTTCTTTTAAAAAAACCTTGTAGATTTTTCAATCTGTTCATAATGCTGACATTCACTAACGACTTTTCTCCTCTCTATCAGCTTGCACTATTACTACAAAGTCCTCACAGTTCATTTCAGATTTTTAAGCAAGCAATATCAACCAGGAGACTAAAATTTTATCACAAAAGTAGGCGAACCCACTAGGAGATGATATATTTTTTTCCACTTATATGACATTTTATAATTATCTTCCAGTTTCTTAAAATACAGGCTCAATCTTCTCAATTAAAGAATAAATTACTGGACAGATAAGTGTAATATCCAGAATATAAAGCTTTTATATATGTATAAAACACCCAGTTTAGTACTTATTTGTCTATTATTCACTGGAGTTTTTTATTAGGTCCTGCATACCAAAGAAAGAAAATAAGTAGTAGTGCCTTCTAGGAGCCTACAGTAAAAAAAAAAAAAACAAAAACCTACAACGAAGGTAACTATCATACTCATTAGCATTAATTACTGAGGGCTTATTTTGCACTAAGCACAGTGCTAAAGGTTTTAAAAACATTCCTTCTTAACATCTTGGAGGCATGTCCTGATGGATCAGGGGTTGGGCACAGTATACATACATCCTAAAGACTTAGGTTTGCATCCCAGAGCCGGGGGAACAAACAAGATGAACAACTAAATAAAAGGCTTCTTCTACTTCTCCCTTCCTGCCTGCCTGTCTACTCCCCTTCACTTCTGCCTGTACCTTTCCTTAAAAAAAAAAAAAATTCTGAGAATTATGTATTATTATATACTTGTTTTAAGAAAGAAGATAAGGGAATGTGGAAAGGTTGTCAATTTGCCTATAGTAATAGATTGCAAGCACAGATCCAAGAATCAGAGATCAGTGAAGAATTTGCAAGACAAAAATAATCAACAAAAGCCTTTAATCATTAAATAAGTCTTACCTTTAGCTCTGCTTGTATGAACCCTTGCACGCACCCAAATGACTTCATCAGCTTTTTGTACTGTCAAGTCTCTAACCCGAACCAAAACTCGATCTGCAGGAAATAAGTGAAACAATTTTCTAATTTAGAGTTTACAAAGAGATCATAATTATTTTAGCTTGACAGCTAGCCTAAGTACTGGTATTATCTTAAATAATTTTTAATCTTCGACAACACTTTCCTATCTTCCTTTCATTTCAAGTCACAAGTTTAATGAAATGTACTTTCTAAATATATCTCTAAAATCAGTCAAATTCTCTTCCAGTTTCACCGCTACCATCCTAAACCAAAATGCTACTATTACTTACCTAAACAATAGCAATAACCTCCTAACTGGCAATCCCCAGTGCCCAAATTCAGTCAAAGAAGATGGTTTCAAAATGCAAATCTGCAAACACTTCCATAACTTAAAAGGTCAAATACAACCTGTCTTTTTCTGTTTGCCATAGTATGTAGCCACAGGGGAGGATTATCTGCCAGGTCTAGATAGTCATAATACCCCATTCCCCAAGACACAATGACAGATCCAAAGAAGGGTATGTTGCTCAAACTGAAGCAAAATCTTTCTGTGGGACTTAACATATAGATACTGAGAAAAAAGTTCTTTTCCAGGGAGAGCCAAAGAGGTGGAGACAGAAAACCCTGAAGATGCTGCCTGAGTTGTTAGGTCCTATTAGGCCTCATGTATCTCACTGTTTCCCATAGTTATGTGAGCCAAGAGTTATACCCCCAATTCTAACAAAACTATGAGAATCCCCCAAACAAGAAAACTGTGACAAAACAACTATTTTCTAAAAGTAGCAATATGAGGTAACATTCAGAAATCACTTTTTCCTAAATATTCAATAATTTGAGTCACTAGAGAAAAAATTAAATATTAGTTAAAAACACTAATATACATGGCATCACAAACTTCAACATAATGGAAGATCTCTATTCGCAAGGGTTAGAGTATCTAATTGTAACTAAACTTGTTAATACTATATATTTAAAACCTAGTTACTATAATATAACCTTTGGGAAGGACTATTACAATGCAATCAAATTATTAATGTTTCACCTGTTTTGTCTAAATGTCTTTATAATTTGTCTCTTGAAGTAAAGACGTAGCTTAGAGAACATCTGATTTATAGGCGAAGACCATGGTTTTCGTTGCCAAAAGCAAAGAGAATGAGTGAGAAATTTTTAAGTCTTGGGCATGAGAGATTTTCCACAAAACACTATCAACAGACCTTATGAGTTAAGCCAACTTACAAGTCTGCTGTGTGAATCAGGGAAAATAAAGTGTGAAAGAGAAAACAAAGCAGTTTAAAAATTAAAGGCAGATTTGAAAATGTAAAGATCAATAATTTACTAACTAGGCAACAAAATTCAAAACCACTCAAAAGGGAAAAGCATAAATCTAAAAGTATATTTATAAATAAATGTGATTAGGATAATTTTAATAGTACTTTGGAAGAATGTAATGGTCCATTTTTCATGTGGCATTCCAAGTTATTAGCATAGGGATTCTCAACCCTCAACATAGTCACCTATACTTAAGGTATATGTCATGGACCCAGGAGTATGATGGCTCAGGCAATAATCAGTGACAGCAGGGTTTCAGTTTGAAAAACCATTGCCTTTCCCACAATTCTAACTCATAAGCATTAGAATGAAGGAATTTGGAGAAATGGAAGCAGAAGGAGAAGGAAACTTTATGGTAAGCAAATTATTAGGATTTTAGCAGAAGTAAAACAGAAGGCATAATTTTACTGTTGTGTTACTATAACCTGGAGGGGACACCTTGTGAGTGCGCAGACAGTAGTCTGAATTTCTCAACAAAAAAGGACAGTACTTATGGCAGCAACTGATTGGGGGCTCTGTAAGAGATTAAAATTCTAGTGAGTGTCTTCCTTTTACGATCAAGGAGGCTGACTTCAGAAAGACACTGAAGGTGTCAGAAAGACACTAGGTAAAAAGTATCAGTAGACCCTTCCTGCTTGTCCTGGCAGAATGTTATCATCTACACTCCACAGTTGGTAGCATATTTTACTTCACTATCTTTATCTTTTGGAAACAGTTTACTTTTAGCAAACAATTTTGGTCTTTTATTATACACTTTCCCAAGTTGGGAAGGACAAGTGATTTTGTGATCATGCAGAAAACTGAATCCAAAATAACAAATAAAATTGACCTAGAGGCATATTATTTCCAAAGCATAAAATTTATAGGTAGGCCTCAAAATGGAAGTAATTAGTGTTTCCAATGGGCCAGAACTTAAAGGTATGAAAGAACTGAAAAGACCGAAAGATATAATTTGGTATATTTAATTAAGAAAAATTGTTAAATAGGTGAGTGAGATAAATCTGTTGAAATTACATATGTAACAGAGAAACAAGACGCACATATTTACAAAGAAAACCTACAAGTCTGAAAGAAACGTGACAAATAAATTAAAAACAATAAAGTTAAAGGGAAAATAGTAAAGAAGATAGTTTCACAAAGCATGCAAAAAGGCTGCATATGAGAAGGCAGTTATTAGTAATGTGCCTTCTTTTATCTCCTAGGTCAGAGTTAAATCTTACCTAATCACTAAGAAATATTAAAATATATATATATAATTTACCATTTAAAATATATTCATTATTTTGTCTTACTTTTCTAGATTAAAACTGACAATGCTTAAAAAGGGTCATGGCATCTGCTTGGGTAATTAATGTCACTTAAGCTTTTCAGAGTTATGCCTTTTATTATGCCAACCTTATTTAAAGTCACATAAAACTTTCCTGGAATTAGAAAAGAAAAAAAAATCCACAAAAAACCTTTCTTTATCACAAAGCTACTAACCTGGTTTTTCTTGTGACTGTATCATTGAGGGTACTCCATATCTTTCTTTCGCATAATCCTACAAAAAAAATTTCAGCATTGTGACTTTTGATTTATACACTAATAGAATAATAAACACATAGAAACAAATAAAAATGAAAACATTTTAATTTTCAGCATCATTTTATTCACTAAGAGTTAGTAGTTTTGAAGTATGGAAATCTGTCATGTCATTTACATATGTACTCTATCCAAACAGAATAAACACCAGCTTCTGGTTAGTTTGAACATCACTCCAGAATGAATATTATACATAACAGCACTCTGGGGTAAAATTTACACACGTGTACATCTTAACTACCTTCTTCAAAAAGATTAACTGCTTCAAAACAGGTATAAACTTCCTCTGTGAAGGGAGTAGGATGAAGTACCAGTTTTATTAACTTCCTATTACAGGAAGAAATGTTCAAAGACAGCCAAGTTTTTAAGTAAGCTTTCTGAACACCAATGTCCACTGTTTTTAGAAATTGAAGACTGGATATCAGTTAACTGCAACTTTTCATTTGTAAAATACAAGAAAATTCACCAGCTTCCTGTTTCTAAAATCCAGCTTCAGATTGCACTGACAATATATCAGGTTGCTTGTTGTAAAATTAGGAACAGGAAACAGGAGACCTAGGATCCAGAATATTACTAACAAACTATATATATTAAATAGATAAGTAGCCTTTTATTTTAATCTCACATTACCTCTAAACGACCTAAGATGCTTCCTGTGAAAAAATGACAAAACTCTGTCACAATTATTTCTAGACCTATGCTAACTGCAAGGATGTGCTGCTAGTTGATGTACTTAGATCAAGAGTATTCAAAAGCAATTCATTAGATTTTACACGGTAACTTAAAGTCTGCATGAAACACTTTAATTTCTGTCACTCTATTATAGTTATCTGTTGGAATTGCCTCCCTTCGATCTGGAGAATACCGGATTTTATGATTATGCTAAAATAAACAGGACATATTAAGATGCTTACAGACCAATTTTTTTCCTGCGAATAAAATGGCAAAAACACATCTTAAGGAAAAAGATAACCCTAGTCCCAGTAGTCATACAATGTAGCAGGAGGGCAGCAGTGTGAACAGACAAAAGGGGTCACTATTAGTACTGTTCATATTTCAGCAACCCTTATTCCCTCTAATATTCTTGAGACGACCAGCTCCTTACATAGTTTATTACAAATTCAGAATCTCGCAATAAAAAATGAGCTGGGCAGATTAAGCCTAGATTTAGTATAGCACATGTAACTTGTAGCAGGATTACAAACTTTAACTTCTCAAGAACACGCAAAGAACCGCTGGGCATAATGAGTCGCCCACACGATTTTGGGTCACTTCATTCCAAATGCATACTCTACACGCTTCCCCACTACCTCACTGGGCCACTTAGACGGAAAAATTTAAACGACTTTGTAAAACGGTGATTCAAAATATTGGCAGGTCGCTCGCTTTACCGTCATTACTTGGAAAAACATTAAAAACACGAGGATTAAGTAAAAATCGATAACTCGTTAACATTAAAACTTCCCGAGGAGGCGGGTGCATTACGTGAAGGACGTGCTTAACCCATAGCGATTTAAGTGTGACCCCGCGGCTCCTACTTCCGGGGCAGTGGTGTTTCACGTCTAACCAACCTTGGGACAAGCTTCCTGTAGGCCAGCCCTCCCAGGAGCCCCTGTGAGAAATGCCACCCAAGGTGGGTCTGGCCATGCTGCTCCGGCGAGGGCCTTGGAGGCCTGGCAAGAGCCCTGGACATTCGGACTCCCAAGGCCGTGGCTTACAGCCAAAATGCTGACAGGGACCCCGAAGGCAGGACCCCGCTCACCCTACTCCCTCCCTAAGCGCAGACAGGCTCCAGGGTCTGTCTTCCCAGGCCCCTGGAGGGAGGAAACCCACTTCCGCCGCGTCCATGATCTCCTGCGGCTTCTCCTGACTCTTACGGCTGGCGCTGGGCATCTGGACAACTGGACCGGACCGGGTAGTGGCCACCACCCTCCCTTGCAGGTTTCCGTAGTGCAGGCCAAAGGGGCTCGTCCCTCCCGCACAATCTCCGCCCTCCAGGCACTCCAGTCACAGCCCTGGATGTCGGACTCCGCCTAGAAGGGCAACTCCGGAAAGATCGCGAGAGCCGCGGCTCTCTCGAGATCCAGGAGCGCTGTTAGGCGGGAGGCTGCGTCCCTCTGCCGCTTATTGCCCCGCCCCTTTCCAAGTTTACAGGTTGTTTCTAAGTTTTGGGACTCTCCGGGAATTTGCTTTAGTCTCGCGGGCTTGGCTCTGAGAGCTGCGGTGTGGGGTCCGACCGGCGCGGACTAGCCTCTTCACTTTTCAAGGCTACAGGGCTGCGAATTCGCTGATGTTCTCTTTTAAGTCCTATCCACCCTTCCAGCTTCAATCACAGGCTACTTGCTGGAACACCCACCCAACCTCAGGCCTCGGCTCTTCCTCCCTTGGACTTCCGCCTTCACTCTTCGCGGCTGTGTAGCTGCTGGGGTCTTAGGAATCCTTTTCGCTAACCACTGCTCACCATGCACAGGAGCGCTGGGTATAGGTAGTAGACTTGCTGAGTGGGATTGGGTGTCCGTACCCAAATGAAAAATGTGGTGTAAACACAATGGCACCCCCCGCGCGCCCGAACATACACCCAAGTGCACTGATTGCCAGGATCTAATATGGTGTTGCGGTGTCCTAGTTTGGCCTTTTGAAAAATTGTGTCCCTTTTATTGCAACTGATTTTGCACTCCGTGACGTTTTAACTATTTTAGTAGTGTCCTATCCTGGCACGAAGTGGCACCATTAATACTTGTTAAGGAGAGTAGGTAAATCCCAGTGCAAATGAACGAATTCTGGTGGCCACTTCATTCAGGTCCTGGGATAGTGAAAAGGCACACATGGTCTCTGTCCTCCACTTACAGTTGTGAAATAGAGGTAAAGGTGCTGTGAACACTTTCTTAAGGGTATTTCCCTCGGGTTTCCCTGAGATTTAGATTTTAGTTAAAATCTAAAGTAGGAGTAGAATTAGCCAGGTGAAGAAGGACTGAAAGAATGTCAAAGCAAAGGGGTATTCAAGGAGAGAAAGCTCATAGCTCAGTTTTGGATATAAGTAGTGTAAATGAGATGCCTTTGAGACGTTCAAAAGGTAGTCACTGGCTTTGTGGACTTGAGTATAGAAGAGAGTTCTGGGGCTTTGGGTAAAGATGGATAAGACACCACCAGTAGAACAGGTGGTAATTGAAGCTGATGGACTAGTGAAGAGAATGTTCCAAGAAAAGAGTGTTGAATTGTCAAATACTGCCTAGACCTTAAGATGATGGCCAAAAATTATTTGTTGGATTTAGGAGAACTATTTAAAAAAGCACTGTTAGATCTTTAAGGGTTGTACTAATCTCTGCTGTTCCTCCTGAGAACTTGACCTTGTTAATGGTTTTCTGTTTTAGTTGGGACTGGGAAAGCAGATTTAGAGGTCCTATCAGTTCTGAAGCATGATAACCTTATCCCATGGACCAAGAAACTGTAAGGGTACAGTTCTGCCGTGATGCCCCAACCACCTTACAAGTCTCCATATAAACCAGGTAGGCAAGGGCTTTGAATACAGCTAAGTTTGGAAGAGCTTCTTGTCACACTCCCAGAACACAAGGGGATAAGAGACCATCTCCCATTCATTTCCCTTTCTCTCTTTGGAGGTTGTCATAGGATGGTTTCTTATAACCTTCTCATTCTTTTTTATTCCCATGCCTTTGCTTTTTAAAAAATTATTATTTTTATTAGGCAAAATAAAAAATTAAAATTTTCAGAAGAACTGAAAAAGAAAGGGAAGGAAAACTTCCTGTTCTGATGAAGTTTAGGATACCCTCCCCCACCACGGCCTGCTCCTCAAGCCCCCTCCACTGGAGCTACACAGTATAAAACTGCATAGCTGGAGTCTGGAAGTGGCTTCTCAGCAACAGGTTGTCCCATAACTCACATTGCTGTCATCCGGTCCCTTTTGTTTCAGTGTCGTCCTTTTTGGTTAGTAAGACAAGGATCATGGGAACTGGCACCTTTACTTATTCTTCTTTTGACTATATGTTAGTAACAAGTTGTCTAAATATAAAAATGGTTTATTATATCTTTATTGATCAAATTAGTCAGGCATTGACCTTTGTCTTGCTTTTCTTGTGTGTTTCTGTCTTGATAGGAACCAACGAGGAATTGTGCCAACTACTGACTATGTCCATACCAACTTACACATTTAGGGACAAGGAAAATGAGTGTGGGTAGGACCCATTCCAGATGTTGCTGTGAAGAGATTTGACACACCATTGAATTCTTAATCTTTTGTTTGTGATTCCTTTTCCCCTGAAGAAATAAAGTTTGAAGTTTCTGCTAAGTAAATTATACTGCCTTGTCTTTGTTCCTAATGCTCTGGACTTTCACAGTGTATACCATTATGTGGGGCTAAATTCTCATTGTACTGGACATCAGCAAGTCTTTCGATTTATTTGTTTTTAAATAATAATTCTATGATTTATTTTATTTACAATGCTATATTCATTTTAGGATATTGAAGTTGAATATCAGTTTATGAGTACTTCACAACATCTCACAAGAGTTTTAATGTCTGTTACTATGCTCTTTCTCTTTTTAGGTGAGTTGGGTGTAGCCATGTTCTGATAGATTTTCCTTTTTCTTTTTCCTTTTCCTCTGGAGATGTATTTTGAGGTTACCCTGAGGTTAGCATTAAGAATTCTATGTTTACTTCCTATTTTTATTTGAAAGCAGATTAGTTTTATATTCAATCAAACTATCACATTTTTATTCCCCTCACCTCCTTCCTACTTTTTATATTTGCGGTTTTAATGTTTTTAAGTGGGATTTCTTTACATATTATAGAGTCCTTTAGTATTTTTTGTAGAGCTGGTTTTGTGGTGATGAATTCCTTTAACTTTTGCTTATCAGAAAAGGTATTCATCATTCCTTCAATTCTGAGAGATAATCTTGCAGGGTGTAGTTTCCTAGGTTGAAGATAGCTTTCTTTCAGCACTTTGAATATATCATGTCATTCTCTTCTGGCCTGTAGTGTTTCCACTGAGAAATCCACTGACAATCTTATTGGTACGCCTTTGTACGTGACTCATTTTTCTCTGGTTGCTTTTAGATACTTTCTTTATCTTGTATTTTTGACAATTTGGTGACAGTGCATCTAGGTGTATTTCTGCCAGGGTTTCTTTTATTAGGAAATCTTTGAGCTGTCTGGGTCTGGAGGTTTGTTTCATTCCTCAGGTTAGGAAAGTTCTCAGTTATTATTTCTTCAAATACTGTTTCTGCCCCCTTTTCTCTATTCTCTCCTTCTGGGACCCCTATGATGCAAATGTTGTTCCTTTTGATGTCATCCCATAGTTCACACATGCTTCCTGAATTTCTTTGCAGTCTTTTTTCTTTTTGCTGGTCTGCCTGAGTACATTCCCCTGCCCTATCCTCTAGCCGACTGATTTCATTGGAGGGTTCATCCATCCTTCTCTTGAGTCTCTCTATTGAGTTCTTTAGTTCAGTTATATGTTCCTCATTTCTTTGATATCTTGCTTCATTTATTCTCTTTCTTTTTTGTTGTTCTCTTTCTCTTCCTCAATTGTTTTCTTGATTTCCATGAGTATGTTTATCATCATTGCCCTAAATTCATCCTCAGGTAGTTTGCACATGTCTATCATATTTAGATTTTCCCCTGGGTTTTAATTGAATTTATCATTTCATGTTTATTTCTCTGTCTTTGTTTTGTTTGACATTCTGTTTATATTTCTGTGGGTTAGATTTTTCCTGCAGTGTTGGCGTTGCGTTGTGTAGGGTGTTGACTTGCACCTGAGAAGTCTGGATCTAGGTTTGAACATTGGGATTTCTTGAGTTGTGTGGCATTACCACTGGTTGGATTTGTGGATGTTCTTAGGTGGATCCTGCATTGGAACCTGAGATTTCCGTGGTATAAATTAGATTGATCATCAACTTTCTCAACTTCCACTTTAGGATTCAGCTTTTCAAATCTTAAAAGCAGGTTACAAGTGGTCTATCTGCTTCCTAGTTTCCTACATTTCCTTCTGTTCTCCAATCCTCTTGAACTGCCATCTTAGTAGAAAGTCACTTTTCATGTTTTGTTCTATAATGACAGTGTATACATGGTTTCTAGGAGATGTCTTGTAGTTACCATGATGAACACCAGTGCTCATTTATCTTTCAACAAAATGTACTGAGTGACAACTATGTTCTAGGCAACAGGCATTGGGGATAGATCAGGGAGCAAAGTAGATAATGATTCTGGCTCTTGTGGATCCTACCTTTAGAGGGGGTAAATAGATTTTAAAAAGACATAATAAGTAAGTTGTATAACATGTTGGAAAGTGATAATGTTACTAATATTGCCAAAGTTCCTTTTTCTATCCAGTATTAAAGATCATTAAAGATCTAGGACACAGGTAGAAACAGATAAAGACATGTATTCTTTAAAGAGTGAGAGGAGAGCTCCTACTCAAAATACCTTTCCTACCCCTCACCACACTGGGACTAGGTTATATGCTTTTTGCAAAGGAAGGGGAAGGAAGGGAGGTGTTTAGGTCTCACATATGCAGACTTCCAGGAAAAAGTGACAGGTTGTTCCAGAACCACAAATCAACACCTGTTCCTAGTCCTACTTTGATCTGAACCAGGACTATCATGGCGTGGAATCTTCCTTAATCTTTCTCTTCTTCACCTCCATTTTGTCTGTCTAGTTCCCATAGTTCTCCACAGACACATTTGGAGCCACCATTATTTTTTCCTATCCTTGTATTGCTGTTGATGCCTCTCTTTAATTCTTTTAACAACTACTTTATGTATCTTGATGCTCCTTTATTTGGTGTATATATTAATAGGAGTTTTGTCTTCTTGTTCAATTGACCCCTTAGTCATTATGTAATGTCCATCCCTGTCTTTTGTTATCTTCTTTAGTTGGAAGTTTATCTGATATAGTATGATCTTGCTTTTTGTGGATTACCATTTGTTATAGGATTTTCTTTTAATCTTTGACTTTGAGCCTCTGTCTTTCAAAATTAGGTAAGTTTCCTATATGCAACAGAAAACTGGATTATATTTTTAATTCAGTCACTCTAAATATGTCTTTTCATTGGGAGTCCAATTCATTAACACTTAGAGTTATTATTGATAAGTAAATGTTTATTGCCATTTTGGTAGTCATCTTCTGGGTGCTGTTGTAGACTCTACCTTTGTTCTCTTACTCTCTTCTTAGATGTTTTGAAAATATTCATGTTGTGTTTGGTTTTACTTTTTATTTTCTTTTTTTTATTTTTCAATGGATGTATGCTTTGAGGTTACCCTGGGGTTTACATAAAAATTCCTAGGCTTATAACTTATTTTAACTTTAAAGCAAGTTAGTCTTGCGCTCAGTCTAATAGTCACATTTTCACTATTCTACATTTTATTTTTGATGTCTTGCTGCTTCTAGGTGGGATTTCTTTTCATTTTATAGAGCTTCCTTTAGTATTTCTTGTAAGACTGGTTTCATGGTGATGAATTTTATTAGCTTTTGTTTGTCTAAGTCTTTATCATTCCTTCAATTCTAAGTGGTAATCTAGCAGGGTAGAGGATCCAAGGTTGGAAATCCTTTTCATTCAGCAATTTGAATATATCACGCCATTTCTTCTGGCCTATAAAGTTTCACCTGAGAAATATGCCAGCAGTCTTATGGGGGCTTGTTTTTGTATGTAACTAGCTGCTTTATTTTATTTTATTTTATTTTTTTTAAGACAGGTGTATGCAGGAATGAAGTTGAGCAGGAGGACAGGCAGGAAGAGAGAGGAGGAAGAGCATTCCACCTTATTTCCATTTTAGTTGTTCACACTAGTTGTTTTCTCCCAGATCCGGGACTCAACCCAGATGTATGTGGCCTACATCCTCTAGAGGGGATTGACCTAATCACTGCTCCACCAGGGTGTGCTTCTAGCTGATTTTAAGATTCTTTATTTTATATATATATACAGCGTGTTTGTGTACATCTGTTTAGGTTTCTTTTGTTTAGAATTCTTTGAGCTTTTTGGGTCTAGAAATCTGTTTCCTTCTTCGGGTTAGGGAAATTTTAAGCTACTATTTCTGCAAAGATGATTTTTACTGCCTTCTCTCTCTCTTCTCCTTCTGGGATCCCTATGATACAAATGTTGTTCCTCTTGATGTTATCCCATAATTCTCATATGCTATCTTCATCTTTAAAATTCTTTTTTCTCTCTGTTGGTCTGCTTGGATGCAGTCTTCTCCTCTATCTTCTAGCTTGCTGATTCTATTGGTGGCTTCTTCCAGCCTATTGTTGAAAACTTTTGTTGTGTTCATTAGCTCCATGAATTCTGCTTGGAGCTCCCTCATATTTTCTCTCTCTTTGTTGTAGTTCTCTTTTTGTTCCTCCATTGTTTTCTTTATTTCAGTGAGTATTATTAAAACCATTGCTTTGAAGTATTCATCAGGTAGTTTACTTCTGTAGCATTCAGATTTTCCCGTGGGATGTTCTGCTTTTGTTTTTGGTGCAATATTTCAAATATATTTCTCTGTGTATTCATTCTTTTTAGCATTCTGTGTTTATTCCTATGGGATAGGCTTCCCCAATGTCAAGGCCTTGTATTAGGTACACCAGGGGTATAGGACTTGGTGTTGCTATGGAATGCTGGGCTTCTTTTAGTTGTGTGATCTCAGCACTAGTTAATATTATTGAGCCAGCCCTGTGTTGAGGCCTGAGAGTCTAACCTACAGGCTTGGAATTTGGTTAGGGCATGTAGACCTTTCCCCCAGAGTCACAGGAATGAACAACAAGGTACAAGGAGAGTGATCCAAGAATTGTGAACCCAGTCCACAAGCAGGCCATCGTCCCAACAGAGGCCACAGGAGAGAGAGAACTGGGAAATGGTCATAGTAAAGCATAATTAACTGTGAAAAATCCCTGTCTCTCAACTCAGCAAAGGGGCAGCGAATGAGTCCTGGTGTGTGAGGGTAGAAGTTCTAGGAAGTACCAAGTGACAACAAAACTGTTCAGCAGTAGCCTCAGGTAGGCAGAAACTTCTGTCTCAAGGGAACCCCTCCAATGATCTTCTCTGAGAAAGCTGGAGAATGGAGTGTTCTTGTTGGGAACTATCCAGCTATCTGCATGGTGATTACAGATCTGTCTGTCTCTGGCAGTCAGAAGAAGGGTAACTGTGAGCACCTACAGTTTGGAACAAATACACTAATGGAATAGGGGGTAGGTGTTTCAGCCTGGGGCCTTCTTGCAATGTCAGCCTCCAGTTCCCACACCTTTTGGAAGAAGCATCTTGATTAACATGGAAGCTATCCCTCTTTTCACTCTAGGTCAAGGTTTCACAGTTGTGGCGGCACCTGCTGAGGGGTCAGGCCCTTCAGTGATCTTTCCCTCTGGCCTCAGGAACTCCAAAGAGAGCAGCGTGATGCCAAGACAGATCAGCTTTTCCTACTGTTTATGAAGATGTGTGTCCTTTCTCTTTGTGGAGTTGCTTGTCCCCATTCCTTCTCAAAGGTCATATTTGATAAAAGGGTATAGCTTTTTTGTGTCTGTGGATAGGAAGCAAGCTCAAAATTTTAATAGTCTTCTATCTTGGAATCAGAAACCCATCATTATTTTCTAATCTGAGGTTGTATATTCCATTTTCCTCTGTAATTTGTCAGTTATACAGAGCTCTGATGATTCCTAAAAGTAAGTACAGCTGAGCCATATATTAGCCTTGGTTTAACCATTTTGAGGAAATGGCCAAACACCAGGTGACAATAATAAGAAAAAGGAGATCAAGGTGGGATGAATGGGGATGGTTTGGGGGTAGGAGAATGGGGTTGGGTTGTATATTAAATATGGTGGTCAAGGTGTAGGTCTCATTGAGAAAGTGGCATTTGAAAATTTGACTGCAGTGAGAAATAAAGTCATAAACATATCTGAGGAAAGAGTATTTCAGGCAGGTAGACAGCTAGTGAAAAGGCTGTAAGGTGGGAGGAACAAGGAGTCGACATTATATATAATAATGTTTTTAGGACCTCTGAAATGTGTAGTCTAAATAACTCCAATATCAATTCTCAATCTTTTAAAAAATTTTGGTTAACCTCCCCCAATATCATGTATGTTACCCTCTTAAACTTTTTAAAGGTTCTGTTTAGTAGTGTTCATTATTTTCACATTTTTGCATAACAGATCTGTAGAACTTTTTCATCCTACAAAACTGACACTCTGTGCCCATGAGTGATAGTTCAATATTGCCCCTTCCCAGCACCTAGCATCACCATTCCACTTTCTGTTTTTCTGATTTTGACTACTCTAGATTTTTTACATAAGTGCAATCACATAATACGTTTGCCCTTTTGTGAATGGCTAAACTTTCTGAGTTCTTGTATTTCAACTTTATTCTGGCTCCAGCCTTATTCTCTTGCTCTCAGCTATTATAGAGCAGTCCCCACTTACACATGCTGTACACATTCCAGGACCCCTCGTGGATGAAACTGAAACTGCAGGTAGTAGCACAACCTGAATATACTATGTATTTTTCCTATACATACCTACCTATGATAAACTTTATAAATTAGGCAAGTAAGAGATGAACAACAATAGTAATAAAATAGAACATTATAACAATATTCTGTAATAAAAGTTCTGTGAATATGGTCTTCAAAATAGCTTATGGTGTAATATTTTCAGACCTCGGTCAACAGCGGGTAACTAAAACTGAGGAAAGTGAAACCACAGATAAGTGTAGACTGCTGTACTTCTCTAATGCCTGTGTATACAAATCTTAGTACCCCATTTGCCAGCTGAATCGAATATACTACAGGAAGAAAAACCCTGACTCAGAGTGTTTTAAACAGTAAAGAAACATATTCTTCACCTTGTACAAAGTTTAGAAGATGGTAGAGTTCAGGTTTGGTTGATAAGTCATTCAGTACTGTCATCAAGGTTTCATCCTCAGGCTGGTAGCAAGATAATTGTAGCTAATTTAGGCATTATAGTCACTCATGACAACATAAAGGAAGAAAAGAGATCCCATACCTTCTTATACCTCTCTCTTAGACACATAAATCTTTCCTCACAGTCTCTGCATGACACTTTCCTTCCCAGAATTGGATCACATGCCTAGACCTGAACCAGTTATTGGGATAGTCTGGGAGTACTGCTTCCACTGGATGCGTGGGATCAATGGGACATGCAGCGGAGAGAGGTGGATATCTGAACGAAATCAGATTCTCTTAGAAAGGAGAAAAGAAAGAATGGATTCTGAGCAGACCGCTATGACAATGTGATATACTAGTTAATGTATATTTAGTCCTCTTCTCTGGTTTCTGGCATGGAGCTTCTAAAAGTTTTGGAATTTATTGAGTGATAGAGGTGATCTCTTTTGTTATTTATAATAAACCCTCTTCAACCACACCTGAGTTTACACTGATGAAATGAAAAAGCCCTGAGATAGCTCCTGGGTGGGGGCTGGTTGCCAGAGAAACAACTGTGTGTTTTGAGTTGGAACTTTCAGCCCCATTCCCAACCTCTGGGGAAAGGAGATGGGCTGGGAACTGAATTAATGGCCAATGATTCAATCACTAGTGGGCAATGATTTAATCAATTATACCTACATTCTGGAATCTCCATACAAGCCCTAAATGAAAGAATTTGGACAGCTTTTGTGTTGGTGACCATATCTATGTGCCAAGAGGATATACTGCAAACTCCATGGAATAGAAGCACTTGTGCTCAGGACCCTTCTGGACCTTGCCTTATGTACCTCTTAATCTGGTCATTCAATTGTATTCTTTATATTATCCTTCATAATAAAACTGTAATAGTAAGTAATAGTAAAAGTAAGCTCTGTGAGCTGTTATAGCAAATTAGCAAAACTGAGGGGGGTGGATCGTGGGAACCCTTGATTTGTAGTCAAGTGAGACAGAAATGTGAGAAATCTCAGTATTCACTACTTTCTACTGCACATGGAGTGGGGGCAGTCTTATAGAACTGAGTCTTTAACTTGGGCAGTCTGCACTAATTCCAGGTTGTTAGTCTCAGAATTGAACGGAATTGGCATCTGTAGGGAGCCAGAGAATTGCTTGGTGTGGAAAACCTATATATTTGGTGTCAGAAATATTGTGGTTAGAAACAGATCATAGTGGTGAGACAGGGACAGAATAGGAATAGAACAGCAGCAAGGCAAACAAAGCTCCTAACATTTGCACAAGAAGCCCCTAACCTGTTAAATCCATAGTAGCTGTTACCAAAGTAACAGCTGAAGATCCAACATCACCTGATAATCAGGTCAACTCGATAAAAGATCAGCTCAATCATTTGGCATTTTTGCTAATTACAACTTCCTCTAACCTGAAAAGCAGAGAAATCCATTGTCCTCGGATTAACCTTTACCTCTGCTTCATTTTAATAGTAAATAAATGATGCCCAGGGGTGGGGATTTTAAATGCTAAGGAGATGTACAAAATAGTATATAGACCCACCACAAAAGACTACAGGAGAAATCTGAGAATCAATTCTTAGAGCAGACAAGGGTAGTACAAGGTTGGAACCCAACATTATCAAAAGCGAATGCCATCTTAACCACCTTACACTGCAGCATGAACATGTAAGAACCTTGCGTAAAGGCATAAAAACCTGTGCATTCTTAAAGATTGGCTTTTTATCTTTTTCTAAATTCAAGTGGTCAAGTACCTGGATAAGGTCTGGTAATAGTAATACTAGTGCAGCCACACTGCCCACTATACCATCTGTATGATTTGAAGAAAGTCATTAAATATCTCCAATTCTCAATTTTTCTGAGAAAATGTGGATATGGCATTTTTTCTTATGTGAGAATTAAATGATATAATTGAAAGGAGAACACATACATAAAAGCACTTAAGAAAAGCCAGGAGGCATAGAATTACCTAGCTTAGTAGTTTTGGAGTTGTGGTCCTTGGATCAATAATATCAATATCAGCATCACCTCATATTATGGGCTGAATTGTGTGTCTCCCTTTCCTCCCATTCATATGTTGAAGCCCTTATTTCCAGTACCTCAGAAGGTGATTATTTTTGGAGACTGAACCTTAAAGGAGGTAGGCCCAAGTCTAATATGATTGCCATTCTTAGAAAAAGAGGGCACAGACACACAGAAGATGACCATGTGAAGATGTCACCTGATGCTTGGCCATTACCTCAAAAAGTTAAAGTAAAGCTAACGTAAGTTGTACTTATTTTTAGGAAACTGCCAAATCACTAGAGCTGAAAAACTAGTCAGTTTTACAGAAGATGATGGAATTTTCAATCATAGATTAGAAAATAATGGCAGTTGAATTGTCTCGACTTTTGAATGTACACTGGGAATTGGGTGATAGGAAGGCAGAGATGAGACAAGGATTAAAGAAGGACACATTAAATCCCCACCCCTCTGGATCACCTCCAGTCCTAATTAAGTATGATCCCTGGTCCTGAAATGCTCCATCTCTTTTTCTAGAAGTCTGAAGACTCAGAGACCCAAATACCACCCCTTTCCTTCCCTTCCTTTGCGTATCACTTTTGGGTTCATGTGCATGAAAGAACTTTAGAGGACCAGCTCCTTCTCCCTCTTGGGCCAAAGAATAAATTTCTTTTTACTGGTTGCTATATGGTCCTTGAGCTTTATTAACTGGTATGAAAAAGAACTAAGAGGATATAGTAACAAAGATACAGGAAGAAGACAGATACCTTCAAGTAAAGAAGAGAGACCTCAGAAAAACCCAACCTTGCCTACACCTTGATTTCAGACTTTAAGCTTCCAGAAATGTGGGAAAACAAATTCTATTGTTTAAATCACTCAGTCTATGGTATTTTGTTTTAGCAGCCCTAGAAAACTAATGTATCTGGAAACATAAAGTCTCTGGCCCTATCTCAGACCTACTGAATCATAAACTTGGAGGGTGTAGCTCAGTGTATATATTTAAAAAATCTGTTAAATGATTATGATGCACACTCCTATATGAGAAGTGCTGGTTGTTAAGGACGTAAGAACCTAACCAACTGGTTCAGTTTCCAACTCTACCACTTACTTGCTGTTCGATTGGGTGCTTTATTCAAACCTTTCTGTTTTGGTCTTCTCATCTGTAAAATGGGGATAATCCTAGTTCCTATCTTAGGTTGTTGTGGTGATAAATAAGTCCATCCAGATAGAATTTAGAACAGCATTTGGTACATAGTTAAGGCTCAACTCATGTGAACTATTATTGTAGTAGAATATATGTAAACGTTAAATCTGAGTCTCATTGTAAATGCTTGGGTTTGGAAAAAAAGGGATAGTAGCTAAGCTTATTGGATATTGAAAAATGAGGACTTAGGGTTGCTTTTCAGTATAGTTGAATAATCCAACCCCTGTTTTGGCTGCTTGAAACCCTTTTATTTTTATTTTTTTCTTACTTCCTGGTATATGATTGTGACATGGAAAACGTAGATGGTTCCAAGTTCTTTGGAGTTTATGCAAATAATACATAACACACATTGTTATGTTGCTCTTCATCCTCTATGAAGGCCTATTGTCATCAATTTTACATCCTGTTCCCATGAGAACTTTACCTTTTTCTCCTCTTTGCATTCTGTTCTTGATGGATTATCTAGTTTCTCACTTGGACAACTTATCCTCTGTCCCTGACGGGCCATTTAAAACCACCTTCTATTAAAAAAAATTTCCCATCAAAGCATCTAGATGCTCATTTCCCTTGTTTTTTATTTGCCTTCTATCTGAGGCGATTCCAATTGTTTTACAGTGTGCAGCTGCCACTAGATACTAATGACATTTTCACCAGGCGCGTTGCATTTCCTAGTCTTGTTTCTGTATATTTGATTGTCTTCAGTATTTTATGTGAGTTGTAAACACACAGAGTAGAAACAACTCAATAAATGACAAAGAGTAAAATGAATAATAAAAAGTTATAGTCTCATAAAAGGAGAATGAGTAGGGTACCTCTCCCAAATAGAAGTAAGCCGGAGATATCAGTATGTTATGAAAATGCTGGCTAGCTGTTATTTTGCCTTAAAATATTCTTTCAGTAACAAATGTGTTTTTGCAATACTCTCCTGCAATACCCAATTCACTTTCCCTTCTACTCACGTTCTTAATCACTCTAGGAAGCATAACTGTTCATTTATCATTTAGGACCCAAATCTTTGTGTCATTTATTATTGCTTTCTCCTCTCCCCCAAATTGAAAAATCTACCAAAATATTTATGCTGCTTCCTGTTTAACCTTATCTATTTCTAACTTATCTCAAAGACCAGACTTTCTGCAATTGTGGGGAACTGGAGAGTATAGGGTAAATAATTCATTTGGCTAGATTATCTCTAATCTTATTTTATAATTCCACATGTGACTGTAGTCATATCCAGAATTTCTGTAAAAGTTTTTAAGCCTCCTCTCCCTAATAAATTGAAATGTAAAATTCAGAGCAACTGTTAAGTATACTGCACTTTTAAAAGATTGTACATATGCCAGGGTGTGGGGGAAAAAAATCAAAACCTCAGTGGCCGCGATTCCAGGATCTTTCCGGCTTTGCCTGACTTTTCCTATTCATGATTCAGGTGCCCTTTTGCTATTTTCTGCTGTGTTCGCTTTAACGTAATACCCTTCAGTTTTTCATGGTAAGTTCACCATTGTCACTATTCAGGTAGTGTATGTTGTTATTATTTTTTTTAAACGTAGTTCTTTATATAAAGCTCTTTGTAAAAACAAAGCAGAAAAGAAACAAACCAAAACAAGAGAGGCAGGACATAATCTAAAAAAGAAAAAGGGAAAGGAAACAAGGAAAGATGACATGTTGCTATTCTTCTGCTTTCTCCTTGATCTCATCTCCTGACTCCTTGCTCCTCTCCCTCACTGAAAAAGCATCCAGCATTTCTTGATATTACTGGTATTATTGTTTCTGCCAATCCTGCAAGAGCACCAGGGATGCATGAGAGAATAAAATAACCACCTACCCAGCAATTATGCAGCAGGTACATTCCCTACAGGACAGACTGTCCATGGGCTCATACCAGGATCTTAGGCAGCTCATGAGGTCTGGTCACCTGTCACAGCAGCCCTCGGTGGGCCTCAGGGACCATGAGGACCTCTGGAAGCCTCTCAGATGTATTCTAGTTAGTCTTTGTGACTTGACTGTGAGGTAAGGCTAGCTAGTATTGATAGGGCCCTAACAACTGTCTTGCTTTCCACTGTTCTGGGCCATACCATGTGTCCTGGGCAGCTGTTCCATTCCTTTTTTAAAAAAATTATATTAATTTATATGCTTTCTTAAAATTTATATGCATTTCAAAACAGGTAAAATTGAATAATATGGTGGACTGCACCACTCTTAACAGATCAAGCTGGTCCAGCACCCCAGAATGTTTCTGTGGTAGACGGAAAAAGGACATACCTAGAGCTACAGCTGGGTGCAGAGTGAGACTGAGAATGTGGTTTTATCATCAACCTTTTCTTTAAGGAAAAGTTTTACTTTTAGAAATGCAATTCACCAATAATTATATTCTGTAACTGAATGTTCTTTACCCTCATTAATTTTTTGAATATGACTTTAGACTGACAGGAACTGTTTTCCATATTCTGAAGAATAACTCTAAATCATATATTAATAAATTGTATTACATGAAAACACTTAATTCCACTTATTTCTTCATTTTAGTAGGCAACACTGATCCAAATTCAGACTAGTCTTTCTAATTGAGTCACTCAATCCAAACATTAGGAAAATCTAGTTTCTCATGAGTCTCTGAAGGTTGTTAGTAGGTCATATTTCTAAAGATGGCTGCAACAGAATCTTCCACTCCATGTGTTCTTCAGCATTTGTGACCATGCCACTCCCTTATCAAGAAGTAGCGTCTATTTTACTCCCTTTGCATCTGGGGTCAATGACCTATTTTGACCAAAAGGAGGCAGCAGAAATGCTGCTGCTCAATCTTCAAGGCTGAACCTTCAGAAACCTACAGCTTCTTCTTCATGTCAAACAATGTTCTTTCTTGGATTCAGCCACCATGCTATGAAGAAGTCCAAGAAGTTATATGAGGAGACCTCACAGAGTACAAACAAACAGCTTAGCCAACAACCTATCTTTGATATGAACGAGGTCATTTTGGACATTCCAGTCAGCTCAGAACCTTAGCCAACACTCTGTCAAATAGAACTGAACAACACATAGAAACACAAAAAATAATAAAATGCTGCTGTTTTAAACCACAATATTTTGAGATGGTTTTAAGGCAGAAATATCCAACTGGACCATGGGGCTTTCATTCTTTTTTTTAAGGTATTTCACCAAATTACCCTGCTTTACCTTACCATGGTCAGACCTCTGCAAGGAAATATACTTTTCTGGGTCTTGATAATCTCTTCTTGGCTCTACGGACAAAATGGTTCACTCACCCATGAGTGATTGTGAAAAGAGCCAAATGTTAATCACAATACTGATTGATGCTTTTTGAATGCTTATGATATACCAGGCACCGTTTTAAGTATAATATATTAATATATTTAATCTTTATAATAAATTATTCCCATTTATTTATTCTGTTTTAAGTAATTATTTTTATTTTTACACATTAAAATAAACTCGTATGTATAGGTTCCCCATTCTTCATATATATGTCAACACAACCTACCCTCCACTAAACCACCAGTGTTCTTCACTATTGTCCAGTGGGCTCTGCCACCACTTGACCTTCTCCCTTCCTTCCCATTCCCAGTTGGTAACCTCAGTTCTCTTCCAAGTGTTCAAGGGTTGGTTTTGTTTCATCTGTTCCTTTGTTCTTTTTCTATTCGAATTCCAACTATGAGTGAGATCATCTGGGATCTTTCTTCTTTTGACTTATTTTACTTAACATAATCCCCTCATCCATCCATGTTAATTCAAATGATAGGATTCATTTCTTCTAAGGCTGTGTAGTAGTGCATTGTGTTTATATACCACATCTTTGTCCATTCATCTGGTGTTGGGCATTTAGGTAGTTTCCAGTTCTTAGCTATTGTGAATAGAGCTGCAATAAATATGGGGGTGCGTAAATCTCTGCAAATGAGTGTTTTTCTATCTTTTGGGTAAACACCCAGAAGTGGGATGCAGGATCATATGAAATTGCCCGTTTTTTTCAGTTTTCTCATCACAATGTGGCCACCACAATGGGTAACTGAGTGACTAGCAGGCTACCGAGGAGTTGGGGACAGAGAAACAGAGTTATATGTGTGGAGCTGTCTGGTGCAGGCATGGTGTGGAGCTCTTTACCTGTCCTTTGGTATCTTCGGGTGGTGAGAGCTGAGCAGGAGAATGTTCAAAGTCCCTCATCAGACTGAAGGAAAGAATAACTTCTGATAAAGAGGGATCAGGGGCAGTGACAACCTTGCCGGTCCATCCGACTTACAGGGGAGGGGAGCCTCTGTATTTGTTATGTAATTGCTGCTTTTAGAGGAGTTCCCAGCGCCACTTTTCAACTGCACTCCTGCCTTCTTCCCTGCTTGGCAACTATTCTAGAACTCCACTGCCAAGGGGTGTGATTTTCTCCACATAGCCTTCATCCTTCTGCTTCCTACTTGCTTGTTGTCTGCTGTAAGAACTCTAAGGGAAATAAAAAACTTATTTACGCTAACCAGCAGGTCTACATTTTCAAGTTGTATTCAAGCAAGACCTTTGGAGACAGATAGCCTTGGGGACAGAGCCTGGTTTCTGTTGCTTAATTGCTGTGTAACTTTGGAAAAGTTGTTTCCTCTCTGAGCCTGTGGATGCCATGAGGAATGATTAAATCCTGTAGGCAAAACTCTTGGTCTCATTTACACCAAGCAGAGATTAAAGTAGTTATTCTTTACATATATAGTATGGATATGCATATCTATATTTATATACGTATTTACACACATATGAAAAATAGAATTCTAATTATGCCATACAGTCTTAGAGTGTAAGCTGCAAAGGGTAGAACTCATGTTTCATGCTCTACCATAAAATGTAGGCTAAGAAAAAAGACAACTGCCCTAATCTATTTTAGAAAAGTACTCTCTTTAGATTTTTCATTTATTTTTATTTTCCTTCCCTAAACAGTTTGGAGATATATGGTATAAAAATGACTTCGATTTGTTTAAAAAGTATCGAAGTCTCAATGGAATTGTCTTAATCTGAGGGTACCTCTTTCTAAGAGTCCATGACCCAAATGAAATGGTGCATAACATTTTGTGTGTCTATATGTATGTGTATTTTTGGGGGGGAGGGGTATATGATTCATAATTATTAACAGACTCTCAAAGGGATCTACGCTTGGACAAAAGACTAAAAAAGCTCTAATACAGAAACAGTCTTTTAAATAATCTACGAAAGTAAGTTGGAAGACTTCCTTGACTTAAGACAAAGCAGGCACAGCTTTGGAAAGCACTGGAAATGGATCCGTCTTTCAGCCAAGGCCCAGGCTCTTGTCCCCAGTGTGTCTCTAACAGGTGGGAGGCTGACTATTCCCACTGGTCCAGGTAATGCTATAAAGAGAGGACCAAGCAGATGAAGAGGTGTTACCTTCTCTAATTACAGCTAACAAAGACCAAAGGCTAACTCAACTTTCTGTCTCTGGGAAGTCACTTATAGAGTAGACATAATTAGGATTTGCTACCTGAAACATAATTCTCAGGATGACGAATGTCTAAATTATGTCCCTAGACACATACCTGAGGCAAAGCCCTAGGGCTAATGGCCATAAGAGGGGCATGTGGTATTCCTCACTCAGTGGGAATTAATAAATGAGGATGATATCACTCAGAATCTTAGAAGGGGCAGGTGTCCAAGAGGCCCTTTTGGCTTCTGCACTGAAGCCTGACAGTCCATGCACTGGGCTCTATTTATGCCTCCGGCACAGATTCTGCACAAAGCAGGAATGGTCACATCAGCATTTTGGAATTTAAAGCCAGTTTCTCTTATGCACAGCACCTCTCTGCCAAATTAAAGGATGATCCAGCTAATCAATTCTACTTTACTTTTAAAGAAAAGTACTATTAGTTTGTGAAAATGAAAATACAATTCTGGAGGAGGAGGTTGAAAGTAATTTGAAAGTTCAGTGAATGATAATTCATTTTGCAGTGGTTATTATTACATTTCTTTAAGTAACAGGTATTTCATGAATTACAGAGTGCACAACATAATAAGCCTCATGGACTTTACTAGGAAGCATTTTGATCTGGGTAAATAAGGGGAGCGTGCACCTGCTCCTAGCCTGTATGAAAGTCTGGCACAGGATGAACGTCTGTTGGTGTCAGTGTGACAATAACAAAACAAAGCTGGCACTGGGGTCAGGAAGTCTTTGGTGGGCGGGGAGGCTCTGTCTGCAGCCGGAGCGCACAACGACTGTGTGTTCTGATGTCCATTGACCAGGAAAGGGAGTCTAAGGTTTCCAAATGATTTTCCCTCCTCACAAACCTGTTGTAAAAGAAAATACAAATCCTTCCTGAATGTTCCTAGCTTTCCTTCCTTTAGGAAGTTTTAGGTCAATGGGAAACAAAGCCTTATTCAAAGGATTAAAGCCATAGTCATGCTATTGTTTATAGCATCAATAACGTGGCTTTCCTTCCACGGACAAAATTTTCAATTCACAAATCATCTAAAAAACAGGATATTTTGGGGAAACACGTACTAATGATAAATAAGAAATCTATCATGTTGTATAGAATGTTAAGCAAAGAGGTATCTGATTTTAAGTTTTTTTTTTTTAGTGCGTTGTGCTTCTGGATGTATTCTAGGAAGATTATGCTTTAAAAGAAGAAGCCATACAGCTTATAACATAATATCCTCAAGTCCCACCTCTGTCTCTACCAGAGAGGAATGGGTAGGAGAGGGAGCAGAATCTGACTGTACTTTCAGGGTTGCAGTAATATAGTAGAGGCAACAGGCCTTTGCAATACACTTCTTAGTCCTCCACCTTTCCTCTCACTCCAGTCAAGTCCCAGAAATTCCCAGGCCCTTCCCTGCTGATGGAGGAGGACTGGCAACATTGATGAGCAGGGCTGGAGAGAATGTGGAAGAGAGACAGTGCCAGGTGGCTCTGAGCTCAGGCTGTGGGCGATGGCCATAGGGAGCCATAGAAGATTAAAGACGCTATGAGAATAGTTACTACATGTGCAAGCAGAGGGAAAACAAAGCTTGTGGGGGGTCAAGCATGAAGCAGCAGTGCTAACGTGGGAGGAAACCAACTCACTTTGGAAATCTAGTCTATATAAACTACCAGGATAATAATTACTTTATTTAGTTTATTTATTTGTTTTTTTGATGACACTCCTTTAATATTTTTATCTGTGTGCTAACAGTAACACCACAGATCCTTCTGAAAAGAATGTTTAGTGTCTGGAATTCCAATTCCCTAGCATCATGATTTTTCCTCAGTACCCATCTCCTCCCAATCTCTTTAACTTTTATCTATACTTGCAGGAAAGATACTAATTTTCCCTATTGAAGGATGAGAGTTACTTCCTATTTTCTTCTATGCCTTTTCTACTCGTGTGGTGTGGATCTCAGCAACTGCTTCTAGCTTATCTGGTCCTCCCCTATGACAACTGGCCAAAATTTGCCTTTAATGGGATCCTCAGTGATTTGCAGGAACATTACAGTTTGAGAAGGCTGGTCCGTGCAGACCTGACTCATCACTGATGCTCCCAAGTCTGGCGGGACTGCATTCTCTGATCCTGCCTCATCTGTTCCACTCTACTGCTCTTCACTAGTTCTGTTCTCCTAGGTTTTACACTCACTATTCCCTCTGACTAGCGTGATATTGCCCCATCTTAGTATGATTAACTCCCTATTTAATTGCAATAGCTTAAATGCTGCTTCCTTAGAGGAGACTTCCCTGAGTATTTGACATGAAAACTTATTCCCAGCCCACTCATTCTTTATACCATCACACTGTTGTATTTCTTTTTAACGGCACTTATTGTTCTCTGGAATCATTTTATAAAGTCACTGTTGGGTCTGTTTTGTTGAAGGCTTTGTTTATAGTGCCCAAAGCAATGTCTGGCACATCAAAGGTCTCAGTAAATGTTTATAGGATAAATGATTAAGTTTTGGGGATTGCGAACAGTGATCCAGACAATTCTAAGGTAAGATCAGGAACCAACTGAACCAACTCAACAACTTTCAGTTAATTAGCTTAACATCAATGCTTTTAAGTCCCAGATCAGTGGTTCTCATATCCTGGTCCCCAGATCAGCAGCATCAGAATCCTCTGGCAACTTAACAGAAAGGTTATATCTTGAGTCCCTCTCCAGGCTTACTTAGTCAGAAACCTAGACAATGGTTTCAGCAATCTGTCTTAATAAGCTTTCCAGATTATTCTTTTTTTCTTTTTTTTAAAGGGAAGGCGTAGACAGGAAAAAGGGTGAGTAGGCAGGCAAGAAGAGAGAAAAGGAAAAAGCTTTATATTCATTTAGTTGTTCATCTTGCTTGTTCCTCCCAGCACTGGGTCACAATCCCAGGTCCTATGTCCGGCAGACTTATCTACTAAGCCACTGACTCCAGATGATTCTGATGCATGGCCCTAGCCAATACCAGCATCTTACCTGTGTAAAGAACCCACAATATTTAGAACCGTAGTTCCAGATTTCAAAAAAATCCTAAGAATGAATGGATACAGAAGACATGATATATATATACATATATATATGTATATATATATAATGGGATATTATTCAGCCATGAGAAAGAAGGAAATCATGACATTTCCAACAGCATGGATGTATCCTGAGGATATTATGCTCAATGGAATAAGTCAGACAGAAAAAGAAAACTGTTGCATGATCTCATTTACAGATAGACTCTAAAAATGCCAAACTTATAAAAATAGTAGAATGGTATTTACCAGGGGCTAGGGAGTGGGGACTTGGGGAGATGTTTAAGGGTGCAACTGGCATCAAGTAGATAAATAAGTTCTGGAGAGCCAATGTACAACACAGTGACTGAGTCAATAATAATGTATTATAAACTTCAAAGTCATTGAGACTAGATCTTAACTGGTCTCTCAACAAAAAAGAAATAATACTTATGTGACATGATAGAGGTGTTAGCTAACACTATACTATGTGGTATCCATATTGCAATATATAAATGTGTAATATCTACATATTGTATACCTCAAATGTATGCAATAGTATATGTAAATTATAGCTCAATAAAATCAATGAATCTGTAATTTAAAAAAAAATCACTTAACAGTACATGAAGAAACTGAGCCGTAAGAAATGATTGTTTGCCTACAACTAGTTTTAATCACCTAATTTAATCCAAACATGTTGAATCAGTATCTCTGGGGCTCTGAAATCTGGATTTAAAAACTAAATGAGCTTCCTAAAGATTCTGAAGCTCCCTCAAATGTAAGAATCAATTATACTAGAGAATAGCAGAACGGGAATTAAAACTCATAGCTCCTTGTTCTTGATGTGCTGCTCTTACAGGTTCTTGAGAAGAATAAGTACAAATGATAGTGATTCTGAGTGAAAATAGTTAAACCAAATTCTCACTAATTCTGTCACTTGCATTAGACCCTAACCCTGCATTGTACCCTCTTAAGCTAGGAAGAATCAAAACCTATGACAATGGAATGGGTTTTATATATAATTGAGTTGTCATTATGGAATTAACTAAATGAAGCATCAAGGAAGGGTTTTGTTAGCTGGTGATACAGGAATTTTAAAAAGTTGTTGTTTTTTGCTGTGGGAATTGTTAGAAGATCTTTGACCTGTTTGATGTACGTTAGCAATCCTTTACCAACTGCTGGGCTTTCTTTCCTTTGCTTTCATCTTCTAATTAAGAAGAAATATTTAGAAAAAATTCTTTCACGCCAAAAGCTACAACTGTTTAAGCAATCATTGCACTCTCAGACATCATTTATATACTTGGCTAGCCTGGAAAAGATGAACTTTTAAGAAGACTTCTCCAAATTAGCAGGTAACTCCCAAATCTCTGTCTCTTGCCCCACCAGCTCCTACAAAGCCCAAACTCATAAATTCAACTGCATGTGGAACAAGTCTCTCCTGAATGTCCTGCTGACGCTGTAAACTCGATGTTTCCAAAACCAAGTTAATTACTACACTACCCATTCTTCCTCCTGGATACACTCTATAAGCTAATGATTATACCATCCATTGCATCATCCTAGGCAGAAATATAGACATTGTCTATGGATTGCTTCCTTCCTTCCTTCCTTAGATACCCAATCAGTTCATTCATTTTACTGTTTCTCTCTCTCTCTCTCTCTCTCTCTCTCTCTCTCTCTCTCTCTCTCTCTCTCCTCCCCTCTTCTTAATCTCCACCACAACTCTACCTCAGGTGTTGCTCTGGCCATCCTGATAGCTTTCAGAGTGATTTTCTTGTCTATGCATCTACCTGACTTTATTTCCTGTTTTTCCTAACATCGTGCTAAGTCATAAACCCTGGTCCACAGGCTTTACATGGCCTGCGCTTTAGCTGCCTTAGCTGCCTTAGCCAGAGTTGTGCCTGTTTTCACTTCTCAGTGGTGTTTTATGCTCTTGTGCCTTTACACTTGCTTCATCTTCTCTACTGATTTCCCTTCCCAACTCATGCATATGGCAAACTCCTATCTGCTCTTCAGGATAGAGCTCAGTATTCTCTTCTATGTGAATCCTTCCCTGGAATCCTCTATAAAGTGGACAGTCCCTTCATTGTGCTCCCAAACTAGCAAGTAATCTGCCTTTATTTTATACCTCACTTACTAAATTGCATGGATACATATGTACTTTCTTCTCCCTTATCAGAGCATGAGCTCCTTGAAGGAAAGGAACATGTCTTAACATTTGAATCATCACCTCCTGGTATAGAACCTAGCCCATCAGATGTACTCAAACATATGTTAAGTGAATACTTGGATAGATTTCTGGATTCTAGAGACAAGTGAGAGTAAAAGCAACTAAAATGTATTGAGCAGCTATGTGTGAATGGCTTAACAACTATTATTTACCTAATTTTATTGATGATACTTTGAAGTAGATGTTATTCTAATTATGTACATGTTGAAATTCAAAGTAATTAAATTACTTGCTTGAGGTCTCATAGTTAGTAAATGACAGAGCCTGGAGTTGAATTCAGGCATTTCTAACTCCAAACTATTTCCATTCATCCCATGTGGTCCCAGTATTACCCTAGCATAAACCATTGGTTTTAGAATGACAATTCACCCTTTTTCTTTTTTATAACTCTTTTTTTAAAGGAAAGGTACAGGCAGGAATGAAGGTGAGCAAGCAAGCAGGCAAAAAAGAAAGAGGAAGAAGAAGCACTTTATTTTGTTTAGTTGTTCAAACCTGGGTCCTGGGGATGTGTATGTACTATGTCTAATGGCCTGATCCACTAGGCCACCAGGGAGAGTTGATTTGTCACTCTTTATTTGTAAAATATGAAAACATCTCTAAAGTGAAGTGTTATCATGTGTTATAGGTAATCTCCAAAATGGTCCCCAATGAGCCCACCTTCTGGTATTTATGACCTTTTATAGTCCTTCCTTCCATGGATCTAGACTGGTCCTGAGTAGCCAATAAAATGTAGCATTAGTTGGATCATAAGGAGCCTGGAAATGTTCACTTGGAACCCTTGTTCTTGGGAAAGCAGGCTGCCATGCAATAGATCTGATTCCTTGGGACCACCATGCTTTCAGAAGTCCAACCGACTTAACATAGAGATATGGAAACATCTATAAAAACTCTCAGCTTTTCCAGCCAATTGAACTCAGATACCAGACATGTGAATGAGAAAGCCATGCTGGATGTCCAGCCCTTGCCACTAAGGGACTCAACTGTGTGAGACGCCAAGTGAGAACTGCCTAGAGGAGCCATGTTACTCTCTCTCACAAAACTGTGACAGTATTCTTTGAAGCCATCGAATCTTGCAGCGGTTAGGCAGCAGTTGGAAACTAGGACACCATGGTTTTTTTTATTTTCAGAAAATAGCCTAACATTCATAAACCCAGCTTTTTCAATCTTCCTTTTATTATTTTCCCTTTTATGCAACTACACTCTACAATATAAGTAGATTTCTAGCTTAGCCCTTAACAAGACTTACAACCTTCAGCAAGTCTCTATAATGATGTCAATGAGTTTCACTCGTCTCAGTTCTAAAATGAAGGGTTGGACTAGTTAATCATGAAGATCCTTTCTCATTCCAAAATCCTATCATTCTGTTCAAACTATCAGAGAAAGATGGAGTCTTTGACAAGTTCTAACTTGCAGTAAAATTTTACGGGCGCACGAATTTTTAGTGAAGCAATGAATGCAGGGGAAGTCCTGACTCAGCACAATGCAGTCTGTTAGCAGAGGGAAAAGTCAGGAGCAACTATAAAATTTGATCCTGTAGCTCCTTCTCCCTGAAGCAAAATTCAATGAGTTGATTATCTTTGAAAAAAAAGAAAGAAAGAAAAAAAAAAACTTGGCAGGTTCTTACTTTCTCCTTAAAAAATCTGTGGATGGTTTCAGGACTTTTGACAGGCTCTCCAGTGCTGTATGTGAATCAGTCTCCGGAAACTCCCCATGCACGAATGCTAAGTTTAGGGCCAGTGAACTGAGTGATTCCTAGAGGAAATAAACTCTCGCCTGAGAACAACAGCTGAAGTAAAATCCCATAAGCCAGGAAAACAGCCACACAATCACAGTAACAGGTGGTCGGTTTCAAAACAAATTTCAAGGTCTGACTAGTGCAGCACCTGCTGTTGAACCACAGACGGCAGTGTAACTCTGTCTGGGTCTGAGTTAGGTCATCCCTGTTGCGCTATGAGGAAGATTAACTACCTCGATTAGGTGAGATAAGTCATGGTGGGTTAGATGCTGTCTCTCCATAGTAATAATCCTTGTGTTCCCTGTAAGAAAGGAACAGGGAATGAAAAGATTTGGGAACTGGAAGGGACCTTGGAGATTAACCAGTTCAACCCCTTTGATTGCTGAGCACAGTGAAGCCCATAGATATACTCAAGGTCATGCAACCTATGGACGCAGACACCCCCCTGGCCCTCAGTTTTATTATGTAAAATTATAACCATAGTAAAATTGAAAGAACTTTGAAAGGGAACACCTGTACACTCATTACTTAGAATCTATAGCTACCATTTTATTAAGCTTATTTATCACATACCTATCTGTTCCTCTATTATTTTATCTTAGTTTTTGGATGCATTTCAAAGTGAACTGCAGACATCTGTAGTAATTTCCCTTGAAGCAACATTATGTTTCATCATGATTTGCCTCAATATTTGATACCTCAATTTTGTAAACATTATGAAATTAGAAAAAATTACAAAATCAATCAGTGGACCCAATACATGCAAATTAGCATCAGTTAGCCTGAAATGGCACCCATCTTTCTAATTCACAGTACCTTGAGGATTCTTACTAAGGAGTAAATTTCGGAGGAAGCAGAAATGCTAGTCATTCCACATCACTGCTATGTTGTTCTCTTTACGTGGAATCTCATTCTTTCCACTTCCCATTCCTCCAAGAATGATCTCAGATAATAAGTAACACAAGCTACAGTTATGTATATATATTCCTGTTTTAGGGGAAAATTTATTTAAAAGAATCTAAAATGCCATTTCCTTTCCAATGTCTTTCCTGAATCATGAGTTTTAATCTTTCTCATTTCAACACTCACAGGACTTCTTTGCTCCTATTTCTACCTCATTCTACCTTACTACAGTTTTATGTGTATTTTTTTCCTCACTACGACTGCTACTGTTTCTGCTATTACTACAACTTACTCTTATGGGTAATTCTTTTCAGTAAGGGACTATATCTTAAGATTGATACTGGTATTTCCTATAGTTCCTTGCTTAGAGTCAACATGGAATGTTAAGTAACCTCAATTTCATATCAATGAAATTATGTTCAGGCAGCTTTCTGAAAGTGAAATTTTAAGGACCACCTATAACAGAGTCACCCGAGAGACTGATGTAATGTGCAGATATCTGGACCACCCATTTTCAGAAATGCTGATTTGGTAGGTTTGAGATAGGGTCCAGGAAGCTACAGCTTTAATAAGTGCTCCTGGCGATCTCAATGCAGGTAACACAGGGATTATACTTGAAAAATTTGCTCACAAGTCCACATCACCAACTTTATGTTAGTTCCTTAATCACTTTTAAACCAGCAACCTGAATCTGCCTGTCCCTTTGATGGATTCTTGATAAAGGTGTGGCAAAAAGGTGTCTATCACAGTGGGGTGTGACAGTCATAGTATCACTCCTCACCACATCATGTGCCACTAGTCACCACTTCTGCTGTTGCCACCAACCCCTGAATTTCCCTTTGTCACTTCCCCTTGCCACAAGCAACTGTCACTACCCTTCTTGCCCCTCACCGTCCAAGGCTGAGTCAGATTCACTGGGGAGCACTTGAAGAAACACATTTTGGCAGACAAACTGAGATTGTTCCATGCAACATTCATGATTTCATGTCATGTTTGCAGAGAAACATCTGTGCTGACCCCAGATTCTTAAGAAGTTCTGCAAACCTGGTTAAAAATTTAGGCCAATGGTTTGAAGTTCCTGCTGCCTTTGATTTTACAATGAGTAGAAACCAAAGTTGAGTAACAGGTCTCTTGCCCAAGCAGGGACTACCACAAAGCATAAAGCAATGAGACAGGAGTGATAAGATGTGGTTGCTTCCCTCCTGTAGGCCATACAAATATCTCGGTGCAGGGAATGCTGACTGCAGCCGCTTCCACTGCTAAGTTTTAACACAGTATTTCTTATAGATCGTGAAATTTACTTTCATTTGCATGCCAAGAGATTGTACTAAGAGATAATATTAAGAAAGACTATGGACCTTTTATGTTAACTGGTAACTATTTCATTGCTAAGTGTGCTGAAATATGTTTGTGTGGAATATACTTGAAATCAATTTCTCTAAGACACGCACGGCATTGTCATTTTTAGTTCAACATATGATTTCTATATTGTAGTGGTTCCCAAACTTTAACATGTATCAGTTTAACCTGGAGAACTGGATCTCATCCTCAGAGTTTCTGATTCTCAAGGCCTGGGGAGGTGCCGAGAATGCACATTTCTGAAACATTGCTGGATGGTGTGATGCTCCTGCTCCAGATACCACATTTTGAGAACCAGTGTTCTGAGAGAAAGCAAAATGGTAGTATGTATTAGGCCACTTGTCAATCTACCTGCTTATAATTTGTATCATCATAGCATATTGTTGTGATTCTCAGCCTTAGCTGTCCATTAGAATTACCTGCAAAACTTTTAAAACATAGAGTTTGAGTAGGATGTTCAGACCCTACCTTTTACACACATAATTTCATAGCTCTGGGCATGAGGACTGGGTTTTTGAAAAAGTTCTCCATGTGTTTCTGTGGACATCCAGGGCTGAGACCTACAAGCCTTTAGCAAACTCTGGCCTTATTCTCTGGTAACAGATGATCCTCATTTGACAAGTATTTATTGATTACCCAATATATGCCATAGAAAATGATAAAATGTCTAAGAAATGGTCTCTGACCTCTAACAGAGATAGATTACACACCCAAACCTTTAAACAAAAAGCTGGTGTGTGGCAAATGTCAATTAGAAAAATAAACCATTACTGAAAACAGAAGACTAGATGATGTAAGGTAAATCAGTGCTATACTAGACCCTCACATTGTTTGTGGTAAGCTATGTATGCCTTTGCCATACAGGAAACATATTCCGTTGGTGGGAGTAATTGCTCATTTATTGGTTCATTGAGTATGCTCCAACTGATTCACCATAGTAGGCGTGATTAAACCATGGAAATGATGGAATATTAAATCAATAGCTAGTCAGCTGGCAACTATTCCTGTGCTAAGTATGCTATTAAGGTTCTGATTTAGAAACCCTGTGCTCAGTAGAGGTGAATATTTCCAATGGAGAAATAAAATGAGTCATGTTTAGAAACTACTTCGACCTGGGATTTTAAATGAATTCATTAAATGTGTAAAAAAATCAGAATTTATTTGTGAACCAAAAGACAAATACCCTTAAATATACTTACTTATTTTCATCCACTGGAATACAAAATAATTTAGTGATTCCTTGACACTGGTCCACAAAGGTTTTAGAAAGCCTTTTTGGATGTTACTTTGTATTAAAGATATTGTTTACTTCATTAAGGTACTTAATTTGGTTATATCTTTCTTGAGATTTTGTTTACAGGTAGGGGAGTTTTTCCAAGAATAAGAAAGTCTAATGACAACAAAAGAGAATTTTTTTTTAAAGAAATGGAAATAAATACTTTAAAAACTGTTACATTTATTTCCATTCAAAAATTTTGGAGGCAGCATGTTGGGAATTACCAGAGATAACATGAATATGACAGAATAACTTGCTCTCAAGGAAACTTATAGCCTAGTAGAAGGGAAAGCTATGTACCAATTTGAAACAAGATATGAGAGATGCCTTTAGAGGAGAATTTTAATGAGGCTACAAAAAGCTGGAAGAAAAGGAGGTCAAGGTTCAAAGAGACTAAGCTAAGGCGTAGAACTGGGGTTCTGGTGCAGTGCATTACTGCAAGGCCAGTTTTCAAAGGCCAGCTGTTCCCAGTCAAATGAAGACAGAAGATGAGGGTAGATGCAATCAATGGGAAAATCAGACCACCTTCCCTTATTTTCCTGGAGATATAGTTTCAAGATCAATAGTTTTATAATCTCATTTCAGGAAGCAAAATGAAAATGAATCCGCTGTATACGTTTCACTTCTTATTAACAAAAACCAACTTAAAGGATTTTGTAATATGTTATCTTCATGGCCATGAATATTTGACAGAAATGTGTCTTCATTAGTAATAAAAGAAATAAAAATTAGAATGGTAATGGAATAATTGTTTGGGGATCTACCTAACTGATAAAGATTTAAAATGATTGCAAAGTGTTGGGGATGATAGGAGTAAGAAACCTCTGCTTGCTCTTTTGTTCACAATAGCTGGAGAACAATCCACATCTTACAGCTCATCTAGTCTCCTTCTAGAAATATTTTCCAAGGAAATAGCACAACAGAGCAAATACTTGTGTATGAAAGTATTTCTCAGTGCTTTATTATTGGGAAGAACCAGTAAAGAAATAAATGCTTAGCAATAGGGTAATAACTGCAGAGGGAATTATGCTAGAAAGAGAGGAGTGGTGGGCCACTCACCTGAAAACCTAAACACTATTGTCTGAAAAAGTCTTCCTGACTATTTTAGGTAAGTCCCTTCTATCCAAGGTCACCACCCTTCCCTCCATGTTCTTCTCTTCAAATATTCTGTACTCCTGTTAAATAGAACCACTTGCTTTGTGTCCTGAACTGATTCTATACATTTTCTTGCCTCCCAACCTTTGCTCATGTTTTTCCCACTTTCCGAATTAGATTCGTTAGTCTCTAAGTTCTCATATTCTTTAAGATCCAGTTTTGTTAAGACACATTTTGTTATAATGCTGTCCACCATCATCACCCAGCAGAGGGCTTTTTCCCTTTTCTGCAGGCTCATAACAATTTGATTGTCTTCTCTGACCTGTCTCACCCTCCGTCCTGTATTAGAATGATCTGAATATATATCCTGTTTTCTTTAACAGATTTTAAACAACTTGAGGATGGGAGCAATCTTGTTCAGATTTATATTCCCCATGGTTCTGAAGCATTGTGGGTAAATGGTTGTTGGATGAATGAATAAATGAACAAGTGAATAACTGCACAAGTACACTCGAAGCCAAATACCAATGTTCTCTATGGCTGACAAGTACAAAAGATGCTCTTTGGTGCCTCCCTTTTGTGAGGCAGGGGCTGAAAACTTCCGTGTGAGCCATGTGATTCAGAGAGTGAAGACTAAAATTGAACAAGTGTGATCTGAGAGGGGAGACTAAACTGTAATCTCTCCCTAATTCTCACAGCTCCCCACCCAACCAGTGGAAGAGGGGCAGATTGGTATACTTAACCAAGAGAGGGAACTGATGATGAACTCTGAAGAGGAAACTAAGCACTTCTGTTACTAGTTCTTTTACCTCACAAGAACTCGTGTTTTAATCAACAGGTCTTAAAGAGGGCACATTTGTCAACCAAATGAAGAGATGAGTATTATCTAGATAACTGCAGGGGAGGGAATAAAAATTTCCGTGGGTAGGGGGAGGAATTGTAAAGAGTTTGAATGGAGCACATTGATTTACATATTCCCAGATTTACTATACAGATATATGCCAGTCATGATAATGGTAAAAATACCTGACACTGTCAGTGAGGAAGTTAAACTGAGCAGTTGAACTGCTGTTCAGAATGTTAAGCTTAAGTCTTGCTAAAGAATTTTCTGTCACCACCTGGGAGCAACCCATATCTAGATGTCCTATTATGCTCAGCCATGCACCTGCTAGCCTTTCCTTCAGGAAATGTTTTTAGTTCCTAAAAAATGCAACAAAATACAACACCAAACACTATGCTATGAATTTCTGTCCCCTTCCTGACAGGTAATTGGGTTATTTTTATTTACAGATTGTGCTTCGTCTGAGTTCACAAAATTTTTTTTTTTTTTGTATTAAAGATAGAAAAAGATTTACATATTTGGAGAATTCACATGGTGATGATTCTACTATGTATGTGTGTATTAATCCATGTACTTACGTATGTATTTCTAATTTAGGGGGGGAGTGACCATTACTTTTTATTCTTTAGGTTTCCTAGTACGGCAAAATTAAGCCTCATCGAAGTGAATTATTTTTACCGGTAAGCAACAACAAAACTGCTTTGTGCCAGACAAAAGTCCTCTCCCTCTGCCAAATAGCAGTGATTTATAGACCAAACATGTGAGCAAATGGGAAATACTATATTTCCAGACTTGGGTAATGAATAACCTCTGAGGGCTTGAACTTTTCTCGGTTCCCACAGACTGCATCCACAGAGCGGTGCTCTTACCCTGAAAGGAAGGATTTGCCCCGGTTTGGAAGGAAGTGGAATAAATAGAACTGGAAGTGGCAAGGTCACCTTTAATATCATATGAAGGGCCTCTTAACAAGCTTCACAATTGCTTTGTTTCTTCCTCCCCCAGTGCTATAAACAGGCAAAGTCAAAGCAAACTCCTAGTGCACACAGAGCTGGAGGAAGCTCCCAGAGCTTGAGGAAGGGGAGGCTGCAGGCTCTATGGGACCCAGCAGGCACGCCAGGATTACAATTGTTTTATGTGTGGTGGCCAGAAGGGAAAGCTGCTTGTTTTTAAAGGAAGGAGTTATATTGTCCTAAATTCCTGTATATAAAATATAGGACAAACAAATTACAGTAGGAATATATAATTGATGTGTGTGAGATACATGGCATATTGATCTTTCATTTGTTTTTTTCCTACTAACTTCAAGTATTACATGGTGGTTGCCTAAGTTACCTAAAAACAAAAATGTTTTTTAGAAAATCCTTTTCTCAGAGGCATTTATAGGGCCTTTGTGGCTCAGGTGACTGAGACGGTGAGCAGACCAGGTAAAGCCCAAAGACCTGGGTTTGCCACCCTGCATTGGAGCTGGGTTAAAAACCCAAATAAATAAATAGAGATGGTTTTTCCTCCTCTCAAAAAAAAAAAAAAATTAAAAGATTTTTCCCAGAAATCAGTGCCGCTGGCAGGCTACAGGGCAGGGAAGGGGTCTTAAGGCTCCTGTAGCCCAGCGCTCCCCAACTCCCTGCCCACCAACTTCCTGGTGGCTATGGGGAATGGGAGACAGGCAGAAGGCTGGGAATTCTGAAGGATCACAACCAGCCCTTCTCCCCATCTAGTTGCTGGACCCCCATACCAAGGTTGCAGAAGGTAGGATGAAACTGGGGGCCCTATGGGGGCTTGGATGTAGAATGGGGTGACATCTTTCTGAATCAGGAGTCTCTCTGTCCGAGATCCTGACCCACTACCAGCCAATTTCTGCCAATTTGTTTTTCCCACCAAAACTCTCACTGGTTCCTTACAGCATTTGTTTATTAATAAATTTCTATTGACTGAAAAAAAAATCCATTTCTCTAGGACCCTGTTGGATTGGTATTCTCAACACTGTGAAATCTCTTTATGGGTATTCTGCTCCACAGAAAGAGTATGCTTTTCTAACATCCTGCTGGCATACGTAGCTGGATTTCCCTCTCTTTCTCCCTCTGTTCCTAGTCCTTCTTTTTGAATGTCTGCCTGCTGAGGGGAGTGGTGACTATCTAGGAGGTATGGATAAGTCACTAACAAGGTTGGTATATACAGGGTTACAGAGCAGACAGGCCTGGAATGTCAGTGACCTGGCTTTCTGTAATTCTTAGACAAGCTGACATGTAAGTCAGGTTGGAAAACCAATTTTGAGTAGAAATGTCATTATCAAAGCACAACAGAATTGTTTAGACCCAGGGCTTTGAGTCTGAGAGAGAACCCCACATGGCTTACATCCAGCTGGCTAAAGGGAGCTTGAACCCAACAAAATTGAATTGACACTTTGTAATTTGTTCCATAACTCTCCGTAGGAAGTCTTCACTTTCAGCAAAGATATACAGGAAAACTTCCACCCCTGTGTTTTGGAAGTCCCATAGAACTATAAACTGTAATAATTTCAAACAATGATTAAAAGGATGCAAGAAAGGTACAAGAAGAGTCTCTAAGAAGTAGAAAGAGAAACCTAATGGGAGTGTTTGTCTAATATGAATTTTACTTCTTTGTAATTCCAAGATAATGTAAACCCTTGGCATTGTAGAGAGTAGGTCAGAGCTGAGTTATTATTGTGGAAACTGCTAGATGGAGCTGGAGCTGTTTTATGACCAAATATTATGATCTGTGGATAACATGTAATATCAAGAGATTTTGATCTCTGGGAAGGTGTCTTAAATTAAGTGTCTGGGGAGCAGACATTGAGGCATCAGTCTAGAAATTCTAACAGATGTGCTCTGCTAAAATGCTCTGCTAGAATGGACCTGACCAGGCTAATCATCCTCTAAAGTGCCTCCTGCACTGTAATAGCTAGAAGACATTTTCTCTGGTCTGCATTAGGGTGGGATGAGGGTAGCATTCGCTTTTCCCTTTGTCCTCAAACCACCTAAAACAGCATGGCTGATTTGCTTTGTCTAGCAATAAGAATCCTGACAATATATTTAGCTGTGAGACTGGGTGCATGCATGGGCTCACACATGCTCACACTCACTTTTTATCTTTTTTAAAATATGAAAGCAGATTGAAACTTGCCTAAATTTTCAGCGGGACATTCCTTACATCCCTACCCCTCATTATAGTGGGACTTCATCTAAACCTGTCAGCTGTTCAGTGATCCTGCTTTTTTTTTTTTTTTTTCTTCTCCTAGGTGACAAAAATAGCAGCACATTTTATGATTATAAAACCCAGTTTTATTTATTTCTTTTCTCTTTTCATACCACTTGAACCAGGAATCTGACACTCTTTACTCTTAGGGCAGAAAGTCCCCCAAGTCTGAACTACGTGTTGTGCAAGCCCTGTTCTCTGTTCATTAAGACTGTCCCCTCTGAAACGGAATTGATGAGTTTTCAGCAGCCATTTGTAGCATTTGAGATCCATAGGCATCAGGACTTGATGCATGACCCTCATCTCCATGGACGCTTGTACAATGATTCTCATCTGTCTTGGTTAGAAAGTGAATTAATCTTGACCTTGGCCTCTAGGGTGTGGTTCTCTGTTCTCTCACACACCTTAAAATCACTTCTTTATCAAAAGCATTGCTTGTTTCAGGCCCCAGATGCCCCAGTCTCAATCATCTCTAGCCTTTCTCTTTAAATTTCATTGCTTTTGTTTTAAATAAAATCTATATTTGTAGTATTACATATTATAGTTCTAGAAAGTTTTCATTCTAAGTTATAATTTAATTACATGGATCATTAAACCTTTGAAGGATGCTAAAGGGCAAAAAGAGATTAACAAAATGAAAGTTATTAGTAGGAATTACACATCACTTAGCATTTCAACATCACGTGTCGGATGTGGGCTGTGGGCATTTTGTTGAAAGAGACCTTGTTTTGAACAGTGACGGTGCAGAAGACCTATGGAAGAAATGAGCTTCCAGTTTGATTTCTATTGTAAAAGCATGCATAAGAAATTATCAGTTATATTTTAAATTAATAAGCTAATAGATTTAGAAATATAATCAGCAGAAAACTTAATGTCAGTACTACATCACCTCAGTCCAGTCACACAATGACAATTTTATGCTTTGCATGTAAATAAAATTGGGATTTCACAATGAAAGTAAAATTGCTAGATGTTCTCGTTGATTCATTTGGTGGGCTGAAGAGTTATACCATGGTGATAAGACTGTTCATTAGGAAGGTAATGATAATTTCAAGTAGTTTAGGATACTATTAATAAGCACTAGTTAAAAGTTAAATTGAGGATGGTGTTCCATAAGTATTAGAAGTATTTGAATCATACGACACTGTGTAAGGTTAATAATGAAACACTGACTACATTCATATTTCTACCAAATTTTATTTAATTCTTGTGCCTTAGGTAGTGAAACATTGAAAGTGATGCTTGTCTGAAACCAGGAACAGAAAATATTTCTGGTACACTAAAAGTAGATATAACCGTAAGATCACTGGTAATGTATCATGTGTAAAGCTTTCAGCTTATGGTGACAGGCCATGCACGGCAAATGAAAGAAATAGAACAATTTCTAATAAGAACATTTATTATCACTGCATCCCCACCTAATCACTCAGCCTGCCCTTAGTTAATTGCTCTCCCTTTGGGCTATTGCAGGGAAGAGTCCTGAATAGTAAGAAGACACTTACCACTGTCTGGTCTTCACGCTAGACATTGGTTTCATCTGAAATGGCTACAAACTGATGTCTTTTGAAAACAGTGGAGATGATGGAGATTGTTAATATTGAATTGCAAGTTACTGGTTATGTTTCCCAAAGAAAGACCAGGTTCTGTAATAACATATCCATAGAGAGAAAGAACATAGATAAATGTAACGGCATGTAGAAAAATACCCTCACTTTGTACTATTGATTTTGTACCATCCAGACATATAAGTGGTAGAGAAATAAGATAAATTGTGTTACTGGAGAAGCAAGCATATGGGGAGAAGAGAAATAAAGGAATTGGGAAGGGGTCAGTGAAAGATTGGGGAGAAGTACAACTAAACCCCAAAGAGCAAAGGCCATCACTGTTAAGAGATTTTCTTTTGAATAAAAATGCAAGTACTTTTTTAGTATAAAATAAACGAGAAACCAAGGAAAATACATCAAAAGATAGTTATTCAAAAAGAGAGGCAGAAGGTAGAAAGAGACAAAGTGTGTAAAGACTAAACCAAATAACTTTCAACTTAGTGGAAGGCTGTTTTCATTTTTCTGCTTATGATTTATCCCTTAGAAAAAGGTCCCAGCTTTGTCCATCCAGCAATGAAGGAGCTAATTATAGATAGCTATCTCTGAGAAGACTTGAATTATCAGCCACCTTTCCTTTTACAATTTAGATAGTCTAAACACATTTAGAGATTGCCAGAATATATAATTTCCTCTAAATCCCAAGTTCTGGTAAACTACTTCAAGGAACTGAGAGTTAGATTTTTATGTAATTTACACACCAGAGTAATTTGTGGTGCCCTGCAAGGGAAATGTGAGTTCTGATGCTATCTCAGTTTGAAACACATGAAGGAACCTGAGGTCACATTCATAACCTATCAGGAATTAAAGGAAGTGATTCTACTTGAAAAACCCTAATGTATGTCAGGACCAGGGGAGATAGGTCCCTCCCTAAAGCAGGGAGAAAGGGAGAATAATGGCAAAGAGATGACCAAAAGGGAAAATAGTTAGAAGCATTGTCTCTGGGTAAGTGATTATCCTTTGTGTCCTAAATTCTGAATCTGGGTGTCATTGAGATCCTGTTCAAACTTCCCCTAAATTCTTTAAACCGTTGAAACCGCTACTTGGTTCCTGTACCAGGATCACAGTGAAGGTTAATATCTGTTTTTGTTGGACTTGCCTCTCAGTTGCCTCCAACGCTGGAAAGAGCTAGCTTAGGGAAGATGAAACTGAGTCTGGGCTGACTTTAACCCCTGGGGAGCACTGAGCTGCAAGCTGCATCTGCCACAAGAAACTTCCCTGGCAGCAGTCCTTTCTTTCAGTTATTTGTTTGAAGAGTGCAGTAGCATAGGTTTAAAATTACTTGTTCCTACTCTGCTTTATCTTTTGCACACCTCCCTGATCATGTCTCAAGACTTATGAAGAGGACGGCTTCTGGAACTAGACTGCCTATCTTCACATATGGGTCTTCCCCGTATTAGATGTATGACCTTGGGAAAGTGACTTAGATTCTCAGTTTCCACACAGGAAAATGGAGATAATATTAATTTCTACTTTCTAGAAAGAGTTGTTGGAATCAATGAGTTAATACGTGTGGCATTCTTGGAACACTAATTAAAATGTTGATAAATGTTAACTAAATGTTATAACTAAAATGTTATAAATCTGTCTTTTCTGCTAGAATGTAAAGTTCCAGGGGCAAATTTGTATATCCAATCCCTAGTATAATAGAATAATCACTATTTATTGAGGGTTACTAAGGTTTAGGTAGGTTTGGTTTAGAGCTATAATCCATAGTCTTTATTATTCACTTAGTCACTCACCAAATGTTTTGCTAGGTGCCAGGGGTCTTGTTAAGTATTGCATGAACCAGAGGGAGAAGATCTCTGCCGTCAGGTAGTTTACTGGTGGGAACTATTATGATAGAAGAAGCACTAGATTTATTGTGGTGATCATTTTGTACTACATGCAAATATTGAATCATTGTATTATACACCTGAAACAAATATAATGTTATATGTCAATTATATTTCAATAAAAAACCCCACAAAACTATAATTTTAATTATATTTATATACAACTATACAATTACATATACAAAATACAATTATAATGAGAAGTTAAGTGCTTTGAAGAGAAATCCTAAAGTACTATGAAAGAGAAGAAGCTTTTATTATCAAGTCCCCTGGTGTGTAATACAATGGGTAAAAGATACCACAAAATGGAAGAGAATTTGTATACTTATATACTCCTCATATTATGTTAACAAATATGAGAATCGTTGCTATAACTGATATTTTGTTGATTCTTCTATGCTTTGACTTAATCAACACATAATGCTCTCTGATGTCCATGGCTGGTTAGCTTATTTGGTTAGCTAATGAGGTCAAGGTCAGAGGTCAGCACGGGTCGGTGAGCTTTTCTCCTTTCTGTGGCCAGATTGCACTCTTAACCTCAGCCATCTTTCAAAAGTGTGTGTTTCGTCACAGGAAGGCTATGTCAAGAGAATGTAGATAGAGGATGCCCCAAATTATTCCAAATGCAAGTCTCATTGATAGCGGATCTCTGCTGGCATTTTCCTATACTAATGATAGTATCCTGTGATTTTATTGTTCTGTCACTGTAGAGGCCTAGTCTCATTTTTGACTGATGTCACCAATAATTTCTACAGTTTTTATCCCAGAAAACTGCCACTTCAAAATAATCAAATCATTTAAAAACTTCATCTCTACTGGATTGATGTTGTAGACTATTGCTTCTTCAGTAGTGATACTCACAAAAATCACCTGGGGATATTGTTAAAATGCAGTTCATGGCACAGTAGATGTGGGTGGGGCTCCAGATGCTGCATTTCTACTAAACTCTCAGGTGATGCCGTTGCTGCTGATACATGGACCACATGAAGGACAGAGGATGAAGAGTGATGAATCAAAGCTAAGTCTAGATTTTAGAGGAAGAGCAAATGCTAAGCAAATTCCAAGCAGAAGCATAGTGAGTTTGACCACTGGTACAACTTGCTGGTACTGTTTACTATTTAAGGCACTTCACTGTTTAGATAATTTCTCTCCAAATAATATTTCCTTACAGCTTTTTTTTTTTTTTTTCAGTGGTGTTGTATGTTCCTGGGAGGGTTAGTAAAAGAAAGAATGCAATATGTTTTCATCTTAGGTCATATATATATATATACACACACATGCAAAGCTCAAAGAACTGGAGCTGGAGCTAATTCCATGTTATGCAACATAAAATGCCTTTGAAATCCACACAAAGCTTTTTGTTTTATGGAGAAGATTTTAGTTTCATTTCAACTTACTCCACCACATGTGACAAGTATAGTAAAAATCTTTTGTGTTTTCTGTATTTATTTTTAGTAATAAAAAGATACAGCTTCTTTTTCACACTGCCCAGAGAGGTCTGTTCCCCTGCTGACATGTCTATGTAACTTCTATTGATACTAAGGTGATTGTGAACATAAAATTGCCAAAGAAACTGCTTCTCTGAGGAAATTTCAGTGAATGTGAAATCACAGGATGAAATACTGTATGGGAAAATATTTCCAAACTTGTGAAAATTGCCAGGATTCTTATAGAAAAGAGTCTTAAAATACCCTAATTATCTCCTTTACCATTTACCAAGATGCATTTCTATTACCTTTGGAGAAAAATGGTCAAACATTTTCTGCTTAGTATAAAATGTTTAATTTTTTTTTCAAAAGTTTTGGATGGATATATATTTGTAAAATTTGAATTTATGTATCTTTTTTAGTTGGGTCTCAGTATATTACAGGCAATGACATCCAAGTATAGAGGAATTAAATTATCTTTATAAGGTGTTACATTCAAGCTAGGGGCCATGCTCCGGTCTTCTGGTCTTTTCCATTGCACCTCCATACCTTCAGATAGCCACAAGGGCAGAAACTCGAAGACCTTGATTTAAAGATAAGTTTAGGATTTGCAGTTATCTTGGCTCTTTGTTTTATTTAAGCAGTCAGTCAATAAACATTCAATTAGTTTCTGCTATGTGCCTGTTTGACATAATGTAATTTAATATGTATGTGTTGGTTCAGATTCCTGTCAGTAAGCCACTTTGGTTTGAAGTAGGTCCTCTGGGTTGCTGAGTTAACTCTTGGAGCCCACTTGAGAGCTATTGATTATAACGAACTTCTGCAAATTTGAGAACTTCATCACTTTTTATTTCTTTGTCTCATATCCTATACAGAAATCAGTTGCCAAGATTCTTTCCTAAGAATCTTACATCACTTCTTTATTTTCTTCATCTTCTTGTCTCGAAGATCTTATTTCACAACCGTTACCTCTAGTCTGCTGTTGAGGCTTGGGGCCCTCCTCCTAGACAGTCCATATACCTGATATCCCTGTTCTCGTGTCTGTTTTTTTTTTTTTTTAAGGAATGGTACAAATAGACAGGAAAGCAGGAAGAGAGAGGAGGAAGAAGCATTAAAAAAAATTTATTTAGTTGTGAATCTTGGTTGTTCTCCCCAAGCCAGGATGTGAACCTATATCCTTGGGATGCATGTGGATTGCACTTCAGCTGAAGGCAGTTGATCAAACTACTTACTACTCCACCAAGGTGCACCTCTATTCTCTTTTCTTTCAGGACATACTTAACCTATATTTTCTGAATTTGCTAGGTAATTGAATTTAGTTATTATCATCACTCTTATGTTCTTTCGACAACCTTAGACCCAGCTTCTTCCAAACTTCTACTTAATGTAGATTGCAGTGTTTTCTCCTTCCTTTCCATCCTGCCCATGGTTACTAAATCTATGTTTCTGAAGTATGGTATTCTGTATGCATGCCCTATTGTGCCTGGAGTCATATCAGAAACACTGCAGACAATTAATAAGCGTACTCTTCTTTTTATTTATCTGACATATACAAAAGCTAGAGGAAGAAATCTCTCATGATTAAATCGCCATATATGTAAAGTGGTGATACTAACAGTACCAATAATTCCATAGGGTTGCTGTGAAGGTTTGACTATTATTATTACTGAGAAAAATTCCAAGCTATTAAGCTCATTTTATAAGTTTCTATGATTTTGCATCGCTTCATATATTCTAGCTTCATTTCACAAAATCCAAATAATACTTTGAGGAAAAGATAACAGTTCATCTTTTGGAATTCCTCTCACCCTGCTCCACCCAATTGCCTAGCAGGGGAGCTATAATTCCAGCGGGGGGTCAGCTGCAGAGTTCAGCTGTTTCACACCCTTGTGGGCGACTGGCCATGGTCCCTGCTCACTGCTAGGGCATCTGTTCTGATGGATCAGTATTTGTGCCACATTAGTTGATGAATAGTGGCACATCACCACCCCCATCTGACTTATTTATGATAACTGCAGCTTAATACTGACCAAGTGAAAAAAGTTAAAATAGAGGGAAGGTATACAGACTTTTACTCTCTCCCTTCCACCCTCATAATAGGAATTCTGTATGAAAAAATAAGTTACAGTTATATTGTTTGAATCCCTCTTAAGGCCTATTTTATTTTATTGTGTCCGAAGTTAGCCGTGTATTATGGGGAGAAGGACTAATGACGAATGAGAAAAACACAAAGAGATGGCAGAAGGCCGCAGGTGCAAGGTATACCAGGGTTTTCACAGGGCAGTAGCCAGTGTGTTGAGACACTGGGGAGCACATGGCTCCACGCCCCCATCCCCACCCCTTCAACCCCGCCTGAGGATAGCGCTGTGGGCTTAGCCAGTACTTTGGAAAGCCTAGTTGAGCAAACATTTCACATTGACAAGAAGGCAAACAAAGGCAGAGAACTTCATGCACTTTTCCCCTCAGCAAGTAAGGCTTGGTATCAAATAGCTGCTTCAATGCTTTATGTCTGTGTTACACTGTTGAGAGAGTTAGACTCACATCTTGGGATGATTTTCCTTTGGAGGGCGACTGCTTCCAAGTTTTACACGCAGTTGTTCCTAAGTGTGAACTTAACATTTCTCTTCCCAAATTCATCGCTGCATTTCTCCGAATCCGAGCACGACGCTGAACATCCGGCCAGGGAATAGAGTCCTGAATTAAATATAACTTTCCAGACTGGAGCCCGGGAGAGCGTTGGGAAACCCCAAGGTCTGTGCGCTGATTTCAGCCTCAGAAATATGGGGAGTTTGGCAGACACCATAGAAAAGCTCCTTTTCTTAAGTTGTTTGAATTCCTTGGCGACAATAGCCAAAGAAACCTGGGAGAGGGGAAGGGAGGGACAGGGGATGGTTGAGAAAGAGATAAGAAAAGATGACCGAATAGGCCTGGGTTTTTATATGCGGTGCTTGAGAGTGAGGGAAGTGAGTGGGGGAGAAAGCCCAAGACCGCTGCCAGAGTGATTTCATAGCAGCCGAAAGGCCAGGGCCTGGCAACCAGCTGAAAGGAACAAAGGCGGTAGGTGGGTGGACGCAGTCAGGGAGGGAGGGATACAGCACCCCCCACCCCCCCTCCCCAACTCCCCCGCTTGCGAAGCGCTTCAGCCTGCGTTTGACAGGCCCGGAGTTCTGACACTAGGAGGGGACACATCCCAGGCACAAAGGCTTTGGCCCAAAGAATGTCCTGGCTCGTTATTCAGTACCGGCCCTGTGACCACACAGGAGTTGTAGCCCTTTGTGTTAGTTGCAACAATGGAGAAGGAGAAAACAGGCCAAAGGCTCTCCGCGCGGAGGAACTGGTGCGGAGGTGTCCCGGCCCTGGCGGCAACGTAGGTTGTCGGTTAACCGTTGCCGGGCAACCGGACGCCGCCCGCCTTTGCCAGCCTAGACCATTGAAAGCTGTGGTTACCGGTTGAGCCCCGCTGTTCACAGGCTAGGCAGCGGGAAGAGGAAACAAAGGACTGGGAACTGGGGCAGGAATTGCATGGGACTAGAGCCTCACACCCTTAGAAGGGGGCCATTGGAAGCTCCCTTTTCTAAAGGGCCTGAGTTGGTATCCTGTCTTAGGCCAGCTGTAGGACTGCTTGAACAAATACAGCTCTTCCTCCATCTTCAAGTTTACAGTGTTCCTAGCCAGATGTTGTGTTAAATTGTCTGCTTATTGTGTAAAACATGTAAACAACCCCAAACAAAAACAAACCCTGTTCAAGTGGCCAGCTGACATTCATTCTTTCATTAAGCACGAATATTTTCCAAAGTAGGATCATGCACCTGGTAGATTCATAAAGGCTCTACATGCAAAAGTGCTTGCTAGATGCAATTTGCTATCCTGGATTGTATAATGAAACATTCCTGGAAAAACGAGTGATATAAAGTCAGGAGTTTAATGACAAGTGATGTAACAATGTTACTTTCTTAGCTTGGACCAGCAGTCAGCAAAATTTTTCTGTAAAAGACCAAAAAGGGAAAACTGGATTTTGTGAGCACTATGATCTCTGTTGCAACTACTCAACTTTGCCATAGTAGTAGCAGTTGCCGGACTTTATGTAAAGGAATGAGTGTGCTTGTGTACCAATAAAACTTTATTTATAACATGGAAATTTGAATTTCATACTTTTCATGTGTCATAAAATATTATTCTTTTGATTGTTTTCAACCATTTAAAAATATAAAAATTGTTCTTTGCAGGCCCTTAAAAACAGGGAACAGACTGAATCTGGCTTTGCAGACTGCTGGTTTTGCAGATTCCCTGGTTTAGACAAAGGCATCAAGGTTATAAAAGATGCTAATAAGAGGAGAAATTGATGAAAGGCATATGAGAATTCTGTGTACTTTCTTTGCAACTTTTCTGTAAATTAAGATTATTCTAAATTATAAAGTTTATTAGAATACTTAAATGGAGAGTTTTTAAGAGAGAAGCTTTGGAAAGGTGCTATCTTGTAGAGAGAAGAATAAATCATTTTGTAGATTGTGTGTGTGTGTGTGTGTGTGTGTGTGTGTGTGTGTAGTGTGCTAGAGCCATAAAGAAATGCTTTTCTTTGTATTTATTGACATATGATACAAAGATCGCCAAAAAGTAACTCCTTGCTACACCCCTCTATTGGTAATCAAGTCATTAACATCAAACAGCCTAAAAATAAAATGGTGTTCTAATAGCATAGAACTCTTTGACCCTGAGGGTTAGGCAAAGAATAATTTCAGCTCCCATGGAACCGGGATGAGAGACATATTTTGCTCTAATAGGAAACTAGGAAGTTCTTGGTTAGTTCATTTTTCACCACACACCTAGATTTATTTATTTATTTATTTATTTATTTATTTATTTATTTATTTATTTATTTATTTATTTATTTATTTATTTATTGTTTACACACCCACTTTCTTAATCTGGCTAATAATCTATATCAAGTAGAGCACACATAAGACTTTTCTTTACTAACTGGGATCTGTGTTTCTCTCCTGATCTTACTAGTTGTATGGATACAGATTAGTCTTCATATTTGCCTTGGAAGTGGTATGCTATTTATTATGAGGCCCTCTCCTTGCCTTTTTTCAATGATCTCTAAAACATTCAGTCTCAGGTTGTGTACTACTGATTAAGAACGGATGATGAGAAAGTAAGAAGGATACATAACATAAAAGACATATTTCTGACTGTCTTACTGAAAAGGGTGTGGATGCAGGATAAAGAAGCTATAGGTAACTGAATGGTGTAACACCAGACTTGGTGGGCAGAGAGAAGCTAAGTAATAGAGTTGGTGTTTGAAAGTGAAGGAGTATCTTGCAGAATTGTTCCATGGCAAATTGTGAAGCAACTGGAGATTGCCTGACACCTCTGTCTTCTAATTTCTTTCCCTGGTCTTACAGGCATACTAAACCACAGTAGACTTCATTTGACTTTTTTTTTTCCAGTCAGAGGTATTTTAGGACTCATTTATTCAATCACTTTTTTCAAGCATGGGCTTAATCCTGTCCCATAGATTGGTCCTGAATTGAGACTGGCGATATGAGGATGAATTAAGATAGCTTCTAGACTCAAATGTCAAGAGGCTGGAGTGTAGACAAGGCCAAATTTGAAATATTAATTGTGGACATAAGCATCAGAATCACTAGAGATTTTTTGTAATTTCCTAAACCTGTTCCACATTTACTGACTCAAAATCTCTGTATAGGGCAAGGGAATCTATATTTTTAGCAAATTCCTCAAATGAGTATTTTGCTCACTAGATGTGTGAGATTCACAGGAAATGTGGGCAGATGTGAAAATAACGTAAGTGCAATGATGCTGATATGAATTGTTTATTACAGACACACACAGAAAAGAGGTGAGGGTAAGGTAGGGTACCCCCAAAAGGATACCTGAGTCTAATTTGAAAGAAAAGGAAAATAAAAGTGGGGAGAAGGGTGAGGAATATCCTGATAAAGGGAACGGGGGTAGGGAATGGAATCCTGAAGTGTGAAAGAAGCACACTTCCTTGTATAGCTGAATCTTAAGAAGTAAGGAGGAATAAATGTCTAATGGTGAGTTTTCAAGCACTGTGATAGACAGTGGAAAGTTTATTTTGAGCAAGGGATCTTTTTTGTTACTCTGCCTAATCGTAAATTCAAGTTTACTCTCCAAATAAAGGTATATGGTTTTAGGTAAAGGCTTGGTCTTTTCCCTCATTTGCATTCTCTGTAACCCAGGGACATGGCATGAAAATGTATTCTGTGTCAAAGGGCAATAGAAGATAGCTTATCAGCTCATTTAGATCATTCAGCTTCCAGACTCAAACATTCTTGGAAATAAGAGCTATCTTCCTTTTGATTAGAATAGGGCTGTGAGCTCTGCAAAGTGTAACCAAGAGAGGATGTGGATTATCCTTTGGTACTTTTAAAAGAAAAGAGGCAATACCTGTGTTTGGGGGGATGGTTACAGTTATGAGTAGATGTGGTCTCCCCTAGTGCCCCAAAGTTTGGCCAACCAGTATTTCCTCATCAGTATATCTGTCTTCTTCTAATGTTTGTTTTCCTGGATTTTTAGCAGGTGACCTTGGCATTGAAATACTTTGATCCTCCTGAAAATGACAAAATTGGATAGTCAGCCTTATCTTTTTTTCCCATGGTTTCATGTTTCCTTCCAGGTTCATCTGGTTTCATTGACTTTCCTATTTTAGGAATGAGGCATTTTGCTTCGTCAAGTGCATAAATTAATTTAGCCAGGGTAGTTAATTGAGATAAAAAAAAAAAATACACAACACATGAACCTCCTGACAGCTGCAGAAACCATTATCTACATTATCTATGTTGTTTTCTTCACCAGCTAGAGAAGAGCCCCAATTCATCAAAACAGATGAAGACTCTTGAAAAGTTAACACTTAACATTTGGCTTCTGGAAAAGAGAATATATTTGTTTTGTGCTAACAGTGACCCTTGATGTCTTTCAGTAAGAAGTCATAGATTTAGGTAAAAGCAGAATTTATGCACCAGTTATTCAAAGGTAGAAAAGGGAACGCTGAGGGGTGGAGAAATGAAGGAACAAACAATTACATTGCTATCCAGTCCTTACACACCCATATCCATGCTCATTTTCATGGAGGCCATTGTGAAAAAATAATATACTAGTTCAGGATATCTCATCCTGGGCACTCTGGACATTTTGGCAAGACAATTCATTGCTGTGGGGGCTCTTTTGTGCTTTGTAGGATGTTTAGCAGTATATCTGGCCTCTACCTACCAAATGCCCGTAGTGGTACTCTCTCCCACTCCACAGTTGTGACTATCAAAAATGTTTCCAGACATTGCCAAATAGCCCCTGGGGACAAAATTAGGGGAACCACTGCTCTAGTAAAATCACATCACTTTCATATTACCAGCAGTATCCAAAGTGCAGTGATGGCAGGACAGGATCCTCCAGTTACTGCATATTTATGGTTGAGAGTTTTCACAGGCAGATTAGGCTTAAGTGGACATGGAACATATAACTTCACTTCAGGAATGTGACAGTCACAGCTGTGAGTTGCAGGGCAGTTGAAAGAAGCAAATCCTTTTAGATAGGATATCCTGTGAGCATAATATGTGACATTCATTAGTTTTCAGAAGTAGCTTTAAAGTTTGTTTTTTTTCCCCCTGAGGCTTTATGCTGCTGCTGTCCTCAAGCATATAATTTCAATTCTTTACAGTTCATAGGAGTTAAGGGAGAAACATTTTTCCTCCTTCATGTAGTCCATGGGTCTCCTTGACAATGTGTGGGTATCCTTAAAAGAGAAATTCGCTTGAACTTCTAACTAGTATATTTGTTTTACCCAAATCAAAGACTATTCCATAGACCAGACTCTGTAAATCCTATGGTGAAAATTAAGTGATAGGCTGGCATAGCCTTCAGTAGGAAATTCCCATGGTTCCAGGTCCAGGGGGTGGGTCCCGGCGCTGATTCTGGAGGAAATCCATGCTGCCTTCTCCAAACTGTGTTAAGCCTTCCCTTTGCTCTTATCAGTCTTGCCCTGCCTTTAAGTACAATAAGGCCAAAACAATGAAAAAGTAATGGTGGGATTTAGACCAAAGGAAAAAAAAAATCACAAAGGAAGGAAATTTTGAATTACTGCTTTCACTCCCGCACTCATTCAGCAGATCTCAGTGTTATCAAAAGATCAAGGAATCATTTTCTACATTCCATAACATATAATTATCCACAAATATGCCATTATAGGCTTAGAATCTTAAAATATCTCAACATCTGAACTAGTAGGTAAAAAATTCCAGAGTACTAACCAGAATGTCTTGGAGAGCTCAGAAATAAATTGTAGGTACGATTATGATTAAAATTAGCAAAATACTGTTAAAATTGGTAGTTACACTATATTGGACTTTGATCAAATTTAATTTGTTCTAAATTTTAATGCTGAGCTTAGATATGCTACCTTCTTCCACTTTTGTATTGCCATGATAGACAAAGGTGCATATATTGACATATTCCTGTCAATATCAACATATTGACATTAATATGCAGAGATCAAGTTGCATTTATCTTTCCAATCCTAACATTAGTTATGTCTCCTTTAAAGCACCAGTTTAAGTGTGTAGATTTTTTGTTGTTTTTGTAAGTCAGTTAAAAGTTGGTGACTGTAGTCTCACTCTATTCTCATAAGTGTAACTTAACACTGTTGGGTTTACCTTGGCATGTGAGCTAGTCATAACATTAAACTTCAAAAGCTCTAAGACAAAATCTAGGATTTGAGTTTCCCTAACTCTTTGCAGAGCTGTAGCTTAGCTGGAAAATTACATTTCAATTGAGCATTCTATAATGCTCTGAGGTATTGCAATAAATGAGTGTGAAAATTCTGAGCACACCCCATCCTGGCACTGCTTATTAAGTATATAACATTCTTGACTGAAAGTAATATCACAGAGTAATTTGGTTATTAAGGCAATAATAGCACATCTTGTCCTGGTGATAAAATTACCTTTTGTTAACAGTTTTTCTCCTCCATTTTAATAGCTATATTAAAAAAGATGCATAATGGATTTCTCTGAAGAAGACTGCCTATTTCAGACTATTTTCTTCAATCTGATTCTACCACTATGTCTAAGACTGGATGATAGTTTCACCTTTAGGGTTAGTAAATTCAAAGATTTCACATAAATAATTGATAAACTACATACTTTCTTAAGTGAAGCCTAGAAGGATATAGTCCAAGTACTTATTCATAGATGATAGGGTTATAGGTGATTTGTTAGGTTGTTTTTCATGTGCTTCTGTGGTTTCAAAACATTCTTCAATAATATGTATTATTTTGTATTTCAAAATCTTTATTGTAGAAAGGTCCAGTTTCCTAGCTGTTTCAAACTATTCAACCACAGAAATCCAATATACATTTCATTTCAATATATACTTCATTTCATGAAGATATTCTGATTGCTTAAAAATACATGAAGTCACTATTTTTACTCTGAAAATTTTAACAAAGAAAAGAGCAAATGATTCTTGGTTATTGGATTTAGGATATTTCTTTGGAGATGTGAATTTATTATGAATTCATTTAAGCATCTCAGGTGGATCAAATTGAAACAAATGAAAGTGTTCATTATATATTCAATTGACTTGCTTTTTTTTTAGGGTAAATGATGCTTGGAATGTATCCAGATACATTCCTGATAACTTTTTAATTTGATTAAATATAATTTAAGAGGTCATATCTACACAAGAGCAGCTTTGTATCATAAAGGTATGAGGAAATGAGCACAGTTAGCTGCCATTCAATTTGCTCCAGACTTACATGTTCTTTTGGTGCATCTATTATTTCTTAGTTTTTTTTTTTGTTTTTGTTTTTAAAGGAAAGGTGTTGGCAGGAATGAAGGCAAGCAAAGGCAGACAGACAGAATGTGAGCAGAGGAAGAAGTACTTTATTTTATGTATTCGTTCATCTTAGTTGTTCCTCTAAGCCCTGGAAACACACAGATATATAGAATGAAAAATCTGACTCTAGTCAAAGGTTTACAAGCATGAGTGTATATCAATAATTACTTGGGAAGCTTTTTAAAAATCTAAATTCCTAAGACCCCCTCCCCCAGAAGTTCTGATTCAGTACATCTTGATAGAGGCCCAGGAATTTACATTTTAAGTCAATGACTCCAGTTTATATTGACGACATATACATTTCATTTTTGAGAAATATGGCATCTAGAGATAAAAAAAGAAAAATACATCTCCAATTTAAACCAGACCAGCCAAGAACAGATCCTGTTACTTTGGAACTTCTCGTTTCTATTATTCTTACTGATTTTGACTTTTTTTCTTGGTGTTATACTAATTGCCTACTTTACTGGGTATATTTATTCTAAGAATATTGTTGAGGACAGTTATTAGTCACAAAGAACACAATTATCCTCTGCAGATGTTGGAGATAAATTTCTGCCTGTTCCTAGTAGAAATGATTGGGTTTATCCTGAGAAATTAAAAAAAAAAGAATCTTATTTATGCAATGATTCAAATATCAGATTATATAATCTCTTCATAACATACATTTTGTGAAACAATCTTACTCTTGGCTTCTCTTATTTTCTAACCATTATTATTCTCTCCCTTGTTCCAACTTCATGATCAACTTTTAAAAATTTTATTATATATATGTACATGTTTATATATATGTGTGTGTATATATATGTGTGTGTGTGTGTGTGTATATATAAAGAAAAATATATAGAGAGAAAGTCTTAGGAGTCCTCTAGTTGATGTGGTTCCTTTTTCAAATCTTTCATTGAAAGACTTCTTTTTTGTTTTCTACTTTTCTCCTTAAACTTCTTTCACTCCTTTCTGTCTTAATCTCACAGTTGAATAACTTCAGTTCTTAACTGCTCTTCTTTATTAATCTTTTTGTCTCTAGTTTGCCCTGAATGTATCCATATGTGTAATTTCATCAGACCACTCTTCCTAAAAATTGCTTTTTATCTTGTCTTTCCTCGTATTCTGTTTCAACCCTTTGAACTTACACAAGGGGACCTCTTCCAAATGATGTCATTTGACTTCTTTGGTGGCTTCACATATCCTTATATTTCCTGCAGGTCTAGCAGAATGTTAGGCATCAAGGGTTGGGGTCCATACATACTGATTGAAGATGATATAATTTGCTCAAATCCTACTGCCTTTTTAATACTTAACTGCTAAAGCATATTAAAAATAATATAAAGAGTTCAATAATGGTACTAGAATATTGACAGATATACAGATCACTGGAATAGAAATAAATCATCAGAAATAGACTTACACATATATATTCAGTTAATTTGCATCGAGATTGCTAAGAGCATGTGATGGAGAAAGGAAAGTGTTTTCAACAAATGGTGGTGGGAAAACTGGACAACTATGTACAAAAGAATGAAGCTAGACTACTTTCTAGCACCATAAAGAAAAATTAATTCAAATTAATTAGAGACTTGGATGTAAGACCAGAAATCATTAAATAATTAGAAGAAAACATAGCCAACATTCCATGACACTCACTTTAGAGAGGTCTTTGGGGACTTAACTCCAGCAGCAAGGGAAACAAAGGCAAAAACAAAAACAAATATATAGGGCTGCATGGAACTAAAAAGCTTCTGCACAGCAAAAGAAACTATCAACAAAACAAAAAGACACTTCTGACTGGGAGAAGATATTTGTGCATTATACATCTGATAAGGATTTAATATCCAAAATATATAAAAGACTCACAAAACTTAACAACAGAAAACAATTCAATCAAAAACTGGGCGGAAGAATTGGATAGATAGTTCTCCAAAGAAGACATATAAATGGCCAGTAGGTACATAAAAAGATGTTCTTCCTTTCTTGTTATTAAGGAAATGTAAATCAAAACAATGAGATATTACCTCATACCTGTGAGAATGGCTATTTCCAGACTGGAAACAACAAATGTTGGCAAGGATATGGAGAAAAGGGAACCCCTTCACATTGTTGGTTGGAGGGTAAGTTGGTGTAAACTTTATGGAAGATAGTATGGAGATTCCTTAAAGATTGAGAATGGAAATCCATATGATCCTGTCATCCCACTTCTTGGTACCCAGAAAACACAAATACACTAATTCACAGAGATATAGGTAACTCCATGTTTATTGTAGCATTATTTTAAATAGCTAAAAATTGAAAACTACCTAAGTGCCCATATCAGATGAATGGATAAAGAAGTGGTGTATATACCTAATGAAATACTACACAGTCCTAAAAAGATGAAATCCTGTCATTTATGACAAGATAAATGAAACCAGAGGGGATTATGTTAAGTGAAGTAAGTCAGGATGAGAAAGACAGGTATTGGATGATCTCATTCAGATGTGGAATATAAAGAAACAAAGCCAAAACCAGTCCCTGGTTTTTGTTTGAATTGAGGTTACCAGAAGGAGCAGGAGCAGGTAATGGTGGAGGTCCAATGAACAGTGGTAGAAGACTTTTGGTAATTTGGTGGTGGGCATGATATATTATCATATATTTGAGGAAAGGTAAACCTGTACATCTGGGTTTATATTAAATTATAAACCAGTTACCTAATAAATATTTTTTAAAAGTTAGTTATGTTCAATATCAAGATTCAAGGAGGTAGATACAGTCTCTGTCATTAGTAAATGTGCAACCTTGTTAGGCAGAAAAAATTAACAACATGGAAAATAAAAAATAACAATATTGAATACATTTGCTAAGGTCCATGTGAGAAGTTCTAACTATATTAAATCCATGTTCAGAATGAATAATGTTTACTGTCCTAGACAGAGTCTATAACTCTCTAACTGAGCCTTTCAATGGACACTCATCTTAAAGGTGTCAAGAAAGAAAAGGTAACTTATGGAAGAGAGAAATGTAGAAGTTGGTTCATTGGAAATAAATTTTTCATGTTAACTGTAAAAATGGAAACTTTTAGAAGCATTGCTTTATTTACTATCCATACTTAACTTACTAAGTATTTTTAATACATATTGTTTAACTCTTCTTTCTCAATATAGTAGAATATGCTTATATAAGATTAATTTAATAGTATCTAGAGGTGACAGGTTGAAGCAAGTTGAATGCTAAGTAATAATCTACCTTTTGGTTGAGAATTCATAACTAAAGAGATCAACAGGTTTACGGGAGTCTTCCATGAAAAACAAAGATCTATATACCCGCAAAGTGAACTTCATGATATTGAGATAGTATCTAAGAAAATGGGTTTTATCTGCTCATTTGCCTTTTTTAGAGTCCTAGCAGGCCTTATTTATTTTAAGCAAAAGCAGCAGAATAACTTAATAGATTTTTAGGGCAAAATCAAGATTTGGTAGGAATATCCTGGTTCTCATTAAATCGTATGTTTAAACCCCAGATGATCTATGAAGCACGAAGAGGAGGTGACATTGACAAAGATATTCACATTCACTCAGAGAAAGTATAGATGTAAAATATTTTGTAGAGATACAGTGTGCCGATTTTTGTATAAGATCATCGACCTCATCAACCATCATTTATTTTGAGATTCTTTTCTTTCTATACACGATCACCTTGGTAGCTTCATAACTAAACATATATTTATTGGAAGAAAAAAATCATTGAGCAAAAATAAATGAAACAGGCTATATGAAATTAGTTCATCACTCAAGCTTTTAGAATTTCAGTCATCTGTACTGGGTCAACTGAATTAACCAGTAAAATACACTTAGATTGTTAAATGACGTAACATGGTTCAGGGCAAAAGAAGTATTTGCAGCATATAAATTTCATTTTTCCTGAATTTTTGCATTATGTACATTAAAACATAGGTTTCTTGAAGTATAATTAGAAATAATAAGCTACACATATTTTAAGCTCACGATTTGATAAATTTTAACATATGTGTACACACATATAGCCATTGTACAATCAAGATAATGAAAGTATTCATTACTTCCTCAAATTTCCTTAAGCCCACTTGTAACCTCTCCTCTTCATCTCTCTGTACTCCTCCTCACAACCCTAACATCCTAAACCAACTACAGATTTCCTTTCTGTCATGGTTTTGGTTGTCTAGAATTTTATAAAAAAGTAACCAAACAATATGCATTCTTGTTTTTTCTTAAGTCTTATACTCAGGAATTATTTTGAGAGTCACCCAGGTTATAATATTCATTAATAGTTCATTTTTCTATATTACTGAAGAGTATTCCATGTATGGATATACTGTAATTGTTCACCCATACATCTATAGAGGAATATTTAAATTGTTTTCAGTGTTTGGGAAGTTGCACATAAAGCTGTTAGGTATATTCGTGTATGTCTTTGTAGAGATATATGCTTTATTTCTTTTGAGTAAATATTTACAAATGGAATGTTTAGATCATGAGATAAGAATTTATATAACCTGTTACAAAACTGAAACTATTTCTTAAGGTGATTTTTTACATTTCCATCACCATACACTAGAAATCTGATTCTACACATCACCAACACTTGGTGTTTTGAATCTTTTTAGAAGTGCGTTTTTTGATCTCCAAATATTTTAGGATTTTCCACTTACCTTTCTGTTATTGATTTCTAGTTTAATTACATTGTGGTCTGAGAACACACTCCAAACAATTTCTATTATTTTAGATGTATTAAGGTATGTCTTATAGTCCATAATATGGTCTATCATGGCAATTATTCCATGTGAGCTTGAAAAGAATGTGTATTCTTCTATTGTTAGGTGGAATATTCTATAAATGCAAATTAGATCCAGTTGATTGATGGTACTGTTTAGTTCAACTAAAACCTTGCTGATTTTCTGCTTTATGGATCTATCATTTACCAGAAGATGGATGCTAAAATCTCCAAGTATGATATTTGTCTTTTCGTTCTTGTAATTCTATCAGTTTTTACCTCATGTATTAGGATATACTCTGTTGTTAGATGCTTACATGTTAGAGATTGTTATATCATCTTGAATAATTGTCAGTATGTCATGACTGAAATTTTTCTTTTTTCTGAGTTCTGCTTTATCTGAAGTACAGTTATTTCAATATTCTTTTGATTACTATTAGCATGGTTTATTTTTTCATCCCATTTGTCTTTCTCCTCTTCTGCAATCTATAGTTTTATTTGAGTATTTAACATGACTCATCTCTTTCCCTCTCTAAGCACATTGATTATACTTTCTTAAATAATTTGTTTAGTGGTTGCTCTAGAGTTTTCAGTATACAATTAAAATGGACTAAAACTATCCACTTTCAAATAACACTATGCCATTTCATGGGTAATTAGTAATGAATTATTTCAGATTTTTTATGTATGAAAAATTTTTATTTTGTCTTTAGAAAGATATTTCCCTGAGGTATAGAAAGTTAGGTTGATAATTTGTTCTTTCAGTTCATTAAAGATGTTGCTCCACTATCTTCTTATTTGCATTATATCTTTCTTTTCACTGTTTAAGGTTTATTTGGTGTTTTCATTTGTATGACACTTGGATAGTTGGTTGCATATTTACATGCATATTTTCTCTTTTCATTTTATGACAATATACACTGTACTTCTAGTACACAAAATTATGCCCAAGACATGCAATGTTGGATTCACACATTGTATCCCAGTATATGATTGACAGGAGAAAAAAAAAGTGAACTAGGTATGTTGGGTGAAGGAACAGAAGTTATATGACACACGATAAACACACATCTTGTTTGAAGAGCAAATGCAACACGTGTAACATTGGCAGTGGTGCTTTCAAGTGGAATTGACCAGTTTAGTACTACATAAGATAAGTAACATCTAGCATCACAATACAGCTGTAGGGTTTTATGAACTGTTCTTATTTCTAACCTTAGAAAATTAGTGTTTTTCTTAGGCTGATTTAATACTGTTTTCATCACAGTTCAGATAAAAAGGACAATATGCACAATCTCCAACTAAAATAATGTTGTAGCCTTGACAGTGAAGCGGCACAGTGGTACATTAAAGGACTTTCATGTTACAGCTCTTTTTGGAGTCCCCAAAGCGTATTTGCTCTCTTCTTGAAATAGGCCTCTTCCTCCGTAATCAGATTTACCTTCATAACATCTGACATTCTCTTCTGTCCCAAGATGCAGGCCACACTAAGGAAGATATGATCTAGTATTTCACAGAGACCCTTAATCATGGTGGAAATTGGATGTACCTAAGAGTCTTCATACTATTTCCTGCCAAATCTGCCACAGACAGTTCAATGGCCCAAGACATGTAGGCTTTCAGTTTGAGCACCTCATTAGCAATGTCAACTACTTATTTGTGAACCTCTTCCCACTGCTCCTTATCTCTATCAGTGCCTAAATTGGGATGAAGAGTTTTTGGGGAGACACCAGCAACGTTAACTCCACTGCATTCAGGTACACTAGAATCTCCATGTTCCCCCAGGAACCACCCATAACAGCTAATGGATAAACTCGCAGATTTTTCCTCAGTAGTTAATGGAACTGAAAATTCAGATTGCAACTGCTTCTAATAATATGTTTTTTAGGAAAACCTTCCAAATCATGTATGTCAAGATTTCCACTGGATTGTAAACAATAAGCAACTTGCAGTTTGGGCTATATTTTACAACACTAGAAATGATGAATTTAATATGTTAATATTACACTGAACCAAATTAAAATGACTTTCTCCCTCTCACTGATGTACCCCAGTTGTTATACTAACCACTTGGAGATTGTGGTTTCACTATAATCTTTGCCAGAGACAGTCTTTGGTGTTGTAAGGAAAAGGCTGCCATGTTAGAGATCCATCACCTCTCCAGCTTCATTTTGTCTTCCATGACAACAACAAGAGCAAGTTCATCTGCCAAGTCTTTCAGTAAGCTACTGATGGCACCGGCCATGCCAACAGCACCAACTCCAACAACTGTTATCTTATTCTGGGGAATAAGTTCTTCCTTAAGAAGATTCTGAATCAGCTGATTTTGACAGTTGCTTAGAACTGAAGTGCATGTCAGGTGGACCGGCACCTGCAAATGCAGAGATGGATCGGGACTTGGCGACACATCCTTGGGTAATCTCATTTGCATTATTTCTAGTGAAAATTCTGCTGCCATCCTTATTTTTATTCTTTGTATGTAATGTGTCTTTTTGTCTCCCTTTATGATTTATCTCTTCATATTTTGACCAATATAATTATCATGTCTGTGAATTTATAGTTTACATCAAATTTGCAAAAATTTTGTCTGTAAGTTCTACACATTTTTCCCTATTCTTCTACACCATTTCAGGAAGTCCAGTCACATGTATATTATGTACCTTGAAGTTGTCCCACAACTTACTGGTTCCTCCCCATCCTAAACCCACTGCCTTTTTTTGATTTCTCTTTCTCTCTGCATTTCATTTGTTGCTGTTGATGTTTTCAAGCTTACTGATTTTTTCTTCTGCCATGTCTCAACTGTTAATCCCATCCACTATATTTTAATTTCAATCATTATAACTTTCATCTCTTGAAGTTTTATTTATTTTAATGTATCTTTTCTATGACCCTGCTTAATATTTTTCAGTATAAATACAGTTACGATATTTGTTTTACTATTGCTGTCTGCTAATTCTAACATCTGTGTCAGTTTCAATTGACTGATTTGTTCTCCTCGTCATTATGGGTTATATTTTCCTGCTTCTTTATATGTGTGGTAATTTTGACTAGATGCTAAACTGTGAATTTTACCTTGTTGGAGTGTGAATAGTCTGAATCATCTTGCTGGTAGAAAGAGGCACTATCCTCTACTGAATGTGAACACTAGGCGTTGGTCCCTCTAATCCTTTTTGGTGGCTTTTTCCTTTATCTTGAGCTTAGGTAGCTTCCATACATCATGTTCTTATTGGTACTCAGGTGAATTCTCAAGGGGAAACCTCTGCATATCTCTAGAGTTCTCATCTTTTCTATATTCTGCATTATGAAATCTAACTATCTTGATACCCTAGAATTTTAACTCGATGTCCTCAACTTGGTGGGTAAGACAGGAGTCATTGGGCTCTGCCTGGAATCACTATCTGTGTGCTGCAGCATGAAACTCTTAATTTGGGGTTAATCATTGACACGATTGACATTTGGGATCAATAATTATTTGTTGTAAGGAACTGTAATGATTTGAAGGATATTTAACACCACTCCTGGCTTCTCCTTATTAACAGTATCACTTAGTTGTAACAGCCCAAAATACCTTCAGATTATCAAGTGTCTCCTAAGGGCCCAAACTGCTCCCAACTGAAGACCACTCTTCCCTTTCTATGTCATTTAAAAAAATCATTGTGGTAACTTAGATGATATAGTAATATAAACCCCTATGTTCTGGTTCACCATTTGTCAAATATATAATCACAATCTATCTTTAAATTTTCAGAATATGTGTCCATCTAACCTCTTCCAGCTTCGTTTAGAATTTTTGTCATTCTGTTCTCTAGTCAACTACTTGTGGTTTTCCTTTCATTTCTTGAACACTTGTGCTCCTATGCCCTCATGCTATTCTCTCTACCTGAAATGCCCTGCCCTATATGTCTGTCTTTAAAATTCTCCTAGCTTTAAAAAACCCACTGCAAAAACATTTCTATGAAGCAGCCCTTTATGATTTTCTAATTAGTACATCTCTATTAGTAGATTTGCTAATCTTAGTAATTTTAAGCTTTGTTTCATCTATTCCTTACTTGCACACTTATCTCTAAACTGCATATATCAGGTACTCATTATATACTTATTGAATCATTAAAGTTTATGTTTTTACACCTTCATTTTTAAAACAGAAGCTATAACTCAAAAATAAAAAAGACAATCCAATTTTTAAAATGGACAAAAGATCTGAATTGATATTTCTCCAAAGAAAATATACATTTAATAACCACATGAAAAAATTTTTCAGCATCATTAGTCATAAGGAAATGCAAATCAAAGTGACCATGAGATTGCGCTCATACTCATTAGACCGGCAGTGAAAAGAAGATGAATAATAGCAAGTGTATAATAGCAACAAGGATATAAAAAATTGGAACCCACACATACTTGGGTGGGAATATAAAATCACACAGCTGCTTCGGTAAGCAGTTTGGTAGTTCCTCAAATGGTTAAACATAGCGTTACCATGATTGCATAGTTCCACTCCTACCTATGAAAGATACAAGAGAACTGAAACCTATCTCCTCATAAAATCTTGTATGGAATGTTCATAGAAGCATTATTGAAAATAACTCGAATGTTCATCAACTGATGAATGGATAAATAAAATGTGGTATATCCACACAATGAAATACTATTCTTTCAATACAAATAAAATACCGATACCTTCTGCAACATGGTTGAATTTTAAAAGCATAGAGTAATCTCTCAGTATCCATAGAAAACTGAGAATTCCATGGAGTACCTATAGATGCCAAAATCTATAGATGCTCAAGTCTGTTATAAAAAATGGCATAGTATGCACACATATTCCCTCAAACTTCAATATAGAATATACAAATCATCTGTAGATTGTCTATAATACTTAATGCAATATAAATGCTATATAAATAGCTGTGCTGCATTGTTTACAGAATAATGACGAGGAAAATTGTATGTATATGTTCAGCACAACACGATCATTTCAGTAGTTACTGCACAGTACTTAATTTCATTCCACAGTTGGTTAAATTTGCAGATATAGACACTGATTGTATTCTAAGTGCAAGAAGTTACAAAGGAGTACAAATGGAATGACTCCATTTGTATGAAATGTTCAAATAGTAAACTTATAGATACAGAAAGTAGATTGATGGTTGCCTAGATCTTGAAGGGATGGGAAGATTATGGAATGATAGGGAGTGTGGAATGTCTTTTTGGACTGTGAAAACAAAAATTGATTGGGGTAATGGATGCATGGCTCTGTGAATATGTTAAAAGTCATTGAATCACGCACTTCAAAGGAGTGAATTGTGTGGTATGGTGAATTATATCTCAATACAACTTTTTGGAAGTATATTTGTAATTAAGATTCAAAAGAGAAATATGCAATATTTAAAATATGAACTACATTAAATATAAATACATATGAACTGTTAATAAAAATAAATCTTTTTCTATGAGAAAACAAATGGACAGCAAAGCCAGATTTTTGGCAAGAAGAAAATTGTTCCAGCTCTCACAATCTGCCGATGGACAAAACAGATGAATCCTGCTAGGATGGTTGCCATTATATTTTGCTAAAATATCATACTTTTTGGCACATGGTTATTACTTCACACAAAATTGATTAGGTTTCCTGAGCATATTCCGTTTCTGCATTTAATCCTGCATTGTGTTATTAGAATATGCATCCAAGATTTGTCTTCAGTTTTTGCAAATAGCCAGAGTAGCCATTACTTTCTGCATTTGTAATATGATCATCCTGAGTTGAATAAGACAAGCTTTACATGCATAAGGAACAGTGCTTGAGGCAGACTAATTAAGAGGCAAACTTGAAGATCAAAGCTGATATATACCTCTCTGCTTTCCCAATAGGCTCTTCAGAATAAGACTATACCCCTTAAGATATAGTTATTCTTAGATGTCCGTTGTGAAATCTCTAGTAGATTTATGTCTTGAGTTTCATGGTAGAAACACTCAGAGAAATAAGAAGTGTTTCAGAAGACTGAAAACCAATTTTCAGAGTAATAAACCTGTTGAAAAAAGTTTTTTGTATGGAAAGTATGATAGAGTTCATCAGATACTTAAAGTATTGTAAGCTCACATTTGTGGTATTATGGCTTAATTAGTGTAAATAACCAGTTATTAACACTTTTTTTTATCATTCCTTTATAATAAATAGAACAGACACACCAAATAACTCTTGCTTCTAGGAATACTTTAGGTTATTATTTGGGATATTTTTCAGATCCCAAAATAAATACTATTATATAGTATATAAATACATATATTTTCTTATTCAGGCATTTTGAAGACCACATGTTAATAGTCAACTGAAAGAGAATCATGTTAATGCTAATAATTTTTCCAGGAAAAATGCACTTTGCTGTAAATCATCTTGTGTTTGTATATAAATGTGTCTGTATGTTTGTGTGCATTTCAGTGCATGATTGAAGAGATTATTGTGCCTCTCTAATGGTCAATTAATTTTAGGTGAGCTGACATTTTTATTAGAAGAGCCAAATATTTAAGTGAAAAAAGTCTGAATTTTTAAAAATAGTTTTTTATCCTTGTGTATAAGTAGTAAAAAGCAAACAAAACCAAAGGACTGGCTATAACCTCTTGGTAAAATAGTCAGCTTTGATGTTAGTTTTTGATAACTCACATTTTTTTAAAGAAAAAGTACAGGCAGAAATGAAGGAAAGTAGGCAGACAAGCAGGAAGAGAGAGGAGGAAGAAACATTTTGTTTTATTTCCATTTTAGTTGTTCACATTGTTTGCCACATCCCACCTCCGCTACACCCCACCTCGCCTCCCAGACTCGGGACTCAAACCCAGTGTTCTGTGACCTGCTTCCTTTGGAGGCAATTGACCTAACCACTGTTCCATCAGGGCACACTGATATCCCACATTTGAGTAAAGGAAAACACCAACTCTTCAGGATTATGTCCATTGACCAGGGTCTAATAAATTTGCAAATTCTAACTTTATATGGTAAAACCTATAGTGCTGAGCTTTGCCTATGAGCAGGAAAGTAATTACCAATAGGAAAAATATGTGTTATTCACTGGAAAATATGAAAACAAAAAAATTGAACAGAAAATAAATAGGACATATTTGAGTTTTGAATTGGAAAATAATTTAGAGACAAACTTATTCAGCATTTGAATTTTGGTCATGGAGAAAAATGAGTCCCAAAGAGATTAAATGAAATATCTAAGACCAATAGAGAGTCATTGGAACCAAAATTGGCACCCAACATTTTTCAGTGTTTGTAATCCTGCACTAATCATTTATTTACTTGGCTATTCATTTTTCCCACAAATATTTATTGATTGCACAGGGAATTCTAAGTTCTTTTGTGGATAGGTATGGGTTTAAAATAGTGAATTAAGCATAAAATGGCTCAACCCTTCTGAATCTTATAGTTTGGTAATGGAGACTGATATTAATCTTTCTTTCTTACGTGTATACATAATTATAAACTCTGGAGGCTAGAGACAGGGTGCAATAAGAACACATGGAGGACTGGTTAGTGGGAGTCATCAGGATGTGACCCTTTCTATATACAAATATACACCTTCATTTTTTTGTCCTTCAAATCAACCTTTCCATTTGACTTATAGACTTGATTGTGACTGTTCACATTCTTTCTACCTGAAAGGAATTCTCTTCACTTTTTGAAATGACAAGCATCTATTTGTCCTTCTGGGTCCTTACATGTCCCTGACCTCCCAGATTCGATTTCCTGCTTCATTATACATTCTCACATCACCATAGACTTTTCCATAGCAACACTTTCCACAGTTGTACAGGTGTTTATTTAAGACTTGGCCTCCTCATTAGACTGAAATTTCCTCAAAGGTATCAACCATATTTGCCTTGCTCAGTCCTGTGAAACTTCTTGCTGCATAGTAGATACTTAACAAATACTTATTGAATAGTTGAGCGAATGAGTAACTCTGTCGCTGGGCTGTCATTAACAGTGTTTTCTTAAAACCTGAAAAAGTCCCAGAAGCAGCTTGATTCATATAAGGTAACACCTCTGTTGCCCGCTTTCCTTGATCTTCTGTCTATCCTGAATTTTTATACTTCTTGATATAAAATAATCCACTCCCTAGACCTTGTTTTCCTTGTATAGTCTTTGGAAGAATTAGCTAAAATTAGCCCAGGTATCCAGTTAGTTTGTGTTGTCAATAGTTCCCTTATCTGAAGTTTGTACACATGGCTTTCCTTGTGTAGTTGACCAACCTGCTCTAGAATAAAGAACATTTCTGCTGATGGTGTTGTCAACATTCCTTCAAGATACACATTTCCTTGACATGTGTGGGCAGGGGCCTTCTGATGATAAGCTGTATACTGGTTCATGCTTTCCTGCAGTGGCCCAACTTCCTGGTTCAGATAGAGACACAAAGGAAGAGTGGTTCAGAACAAAAATAAATTTGAAAAATGAGAAAAGTTAATAATTACAGAAATCTAGAGGGGAAAACCATTGAAGAGATGGTGTGGTAATGTAGAAAGCAACATATGGTACTGAAAAAAAGAAAAAGAAAAATGAATTTTCATAGGCTCTCTAGACTTTGCTTATTGACTATGCTTATTAAGGGGAACACATTCATGCGTCTTGTTTGTTCCTTCATCTCAGTCCCACATATTAATAAAGAAGTATTGAATATCTACTCTGTGTAAATCTAACAGGATTTTAGACGTAAGATTAAACATAGCTTCCTTCAGAAAAACAGCAATTGAGTAGGGGCTGTAGATATGTTTATGACAATGCCAGATATAAACAGTGTGCTTCAACAAGAGTCATATACAAACGTAGATGTCCTTCAGTTTCATGTAAAGATGATTGGTTTGGCTTCAAGTAGGTTGGAGTTTTCTGGAAGTTCATGTCAAAGTGCTCAATCATCCTCCAAACTCCAAAACTACTATGGACATCTACTTTATGTTTAGTTTATCCCTTTCATGATTTCAAGGAATAATTTTGCTAGATATTTGTCTTTATTAATTTCTATATTTCTGGCACTTAACACATGATCTAGCTCACATAGGCATTCGGTGAATCTGTTGAGTGTTACTCACTTTCCCTTGGGCCTTTTTTATACACAAATTTAAACATTCAATCATAATAGATCAACTGAATTCCATACAAGTGACCAATCTAGACCATTCAGGTTAAAGGAAACTTCCCCACTAGTCTGTATTGTAACCAGTCTGAATAATCAAGTTAGATTTCTAAATTGTTTTGCTTTGTTGACATAGCCAACCTAACATTCTTTGGGGATTTTCTTTTGGATTGCCAACATTCTATTTGGTAAGAAGATAGCCAAACTGGATATTGAAGACAAAAAAGAAAAATCATTTTTACATCATGAGATGTCCTTCATTTCCTCTTAATTTCCTTGATAATTGCTTTAACCCTAAACTTCAAGTTGCCTAATTTAGTTTCTATATTTCAAGGTCCGATGCACAATTCAGAATTCACTTGACATGTTAACTTTGAACCTTCAAAGAAGAAAAGCTTTCACTCCTGCATTGTCACATATGCCTGAGCAGCTTACTTCTTTCCATACAAAACAAGCTTGGCCGCCTTTGCAGAAAATTAAATAACTCATCCTTTTTATGCCAGTGCCAAACATCAAAAGGGCCAACTACCTACTGAGTAGTGTTCAAAGACCAGCTTAAAAAAATCAAGAGAGGAATGAAAGCCAAGTTTTCTGCAAAGCAAATGCTTGCAAGAAACTTCTGGTAGTCATGGAGTAAAATCCCATTTTCATAGTTATACCCTGTGCTTTCAGATACATTGGTGTAGGTTTTCCCATTGCTTGTCTTATTCCCAGGAGTAAATAGGGTACTTTTACCCTTTTAGAAATAGGATTAATTCAATCCTCTGTGATGATATGTGCAGTAAAAAATGTATCAGAATGCCAGTGATTCAGAGTGGAGATGAAACTCTTGGGAGAAGAATTGTTTGACCCACAGCATGGTTGAGCCCATGAAATGCTTTCCGTAGGTTGGGATTGTACCACAGGAACCTCTTGGATTAGTTGAGTTTATGTCACCACTGAAACTTCTGTCTTCCCTGAAACCCTCTCTGTTTTCGATTGGTTCTGGGCTGAGTTGGAAGCAGACTTGGACCTTACTGCTCCATGGCTTTGCTTTCTGACTCCTTTGCTTGTTAATCTGCCAAGTCTTTATCATCAACACTTGTCTGTGCCTATCAAAGACAAAAGCCTTTTATTCTATTTTCCTTCCTTCTCTCTTTCTCCTTCCCTCCCTCCCTCCTTTCCTCTCTCCCTTTCTTTCCTTTTATTTTCGTTTTCCCTTTCTCTTTCTCTTTTTCTCTCCCTTCCTCTTCCTCGTAGCAGTAACCAAATGTTTATTTGGATACTTTTTTTTTTTTTTTAAATTTGTGTGAGGCAGTAATGTTTCTAGTAATAACAAACAGACAAAAATATCTTAGAACCAGACTAATTTGGTGGGAGAGGGATAGAGATGAGGGATAAGAGTACGGTGTATTGATAACTCCATCTTTCTGCTCCCAGCTGTGGCTCTGTTAGACCCTATGAGTCACTGCCTGACCAACCCACAGTTCCATGCATAGTCCTGTGGAAAGGGTCACTGCATTTGACTCAGTGTTACCCTATGTGACCTTGTTCTTCCAAGCACAATTGATTGGACCAGTACAGAATACTTGTCCCAAAGACATTCTGGAGGCTGGCCAGTGACCTGCAGTATGACCTGGCAGAAAAATATGTGTTTAGCCAATTATATTCTCTCTCTGAAGGATTTCAACAGACATCTGTAGAGAATTTCTAGTGGAAGCTGAAGCTGAAAGAGCGTTAAGTTAGAAGAGACTTCAGATGTTCTAAGTGAGCTGTATTTGTAAGAAAGCAGAAGACATGAGGCAGAGAAAAAGATTTAGAGAATCAACTGCTGGAGTGAAGTCTTCTAAAATTGCTAGTGATGGGGGTCCTGCCTTGGACTTAGAACTATTATTCAGTTCAGGCTCTGAGGCCTAGAACTGATATTAAAAGTTTGATAAGATTCTGTCTCATTGTAGGCCATGTGAATCTTTATAGTCCTTTTCTTGTGGCAGCCTGAGTGCTTTCAGCTGCAAGTAATACAAAACTCAGCTGGCAGTGTCTCTACATAGGGCATTTATTGTTTATATAGCAAGAATTCCAGTTATAGGGTTGGTTCTACATGAAAGGGCTGCAGTTTCAGGCATCACATCAAAGTGTCTGCAACAGATAGGGAGAAATGGGCAGGGAAAACTTTCTCCTCGAATATGTACTATGCTTTTTCTTTCACCAAGGAGAAAAGTCTTCCCAGAAAGTTCTTGGCAGATGTCTCCTTTCACCTCTTTTTTTTTTTTTTTTTTTTTTTTTAAAGCATAACTGGGTCCAAAGCTGTAATTGGTCTCCTTAAATAATTTTTATATAACCCGAGAGAAGGGTTGCTTCTATGTCAGTGAACAACATCACGTTAGAACAATAGGAAGCAAGTTGGGTTTTGTGTATACATTGTTTCTGATCCTGGTATCTGATGGCCATTTACTATGTCCAAAAAAACCCAAAAAACAAAAAGCAAAGAAAAGGAACTGTGGAGTCACCTATTCAAACCAGTTTCTGTTGGCAGGCACAGTTCTCAATAACATTGAGAGATAACAGTGTAGGTCTTCTTCAGAACAGACAGTGTACTCCAGCATCTGTGAAGATTTGCTCTATATAAGTCGCTGTGAATAATGGGGATTTCCAGAAACATACACTATAATATAACCAGAGATACTGAGCTGACTAATACAACTCCCTGCTCTGGGGGCTTTTCCTGTGTTTCATCTGGCCTCACTCAAATTCTCATTGTGTGTCTCCTAGTAAGTTTGTGCATGGGTTCTTAAAATCTTTTAAATCTCAAATGTGTTTTGGACAGGAGGTTTTTAGATAATGATTTTTAAAAGTGGATGAAATAGTAAAAATCATTGATAAAGCAGAATTACATTGAGTATTTCACAACCATGCCACCCTCTCATTTTTTTCTCACTAGCCTCACATGCAAAGAGATGTCAGTTCTTTTCCTTTAGGTGTGTGTGTATCAGTTCTCATATTTATCTAAGTTTACAGTCAGCATAAAAATGCAGTAAACTCGTGAGTTTAGTGTGAATGTAAGACTCAGGGCCAGAGAGCTGACTTGTGGTGGTAGAAATTATGAAGATGGATCTTAGGCTACTTTTATCATCTCTGGGGGCCTGAGCTCCTAATCTGTAAAGTGGAACAACTTCCAAAATTAAGATGATCCCTGACAGCTTTAAAGTGATAGGATTCTATTTAGACTCTTCTGCAATAAGGCTAAGACTATTCATTACTTTTTTTTCTAAAAAATTTTTTTTGAACTCCGGAAATGATTTCAAAGGAACAAATCTCTTGTAACTTCAAAAAGATTGTGAGTAATTGCTCTTTCACACACTTTTTCTGTTGGCCATGTACATCTTAAACAAGTTCTCACTATATTCCTTTAGTACTTGGTTTCTCTTTTAAAATAGTGATGACTGCTGCTGCTATAAGATGATAACCACTTTTAGGAGACTACTGAAATCAAGCCTTTATTTTGGAAAATGGTTTTAGAATCATGGTTCAATCATTATAATGAAACCCAGGACTGTGTTTAAAATATAAAAGGATGCAAAAATTGTTTTTAGTGGAAGCAGGAGGAATCTTTGGGAAGTGATGGATATGTTTATGGCACAGATTGTGGTGAGGATTTCATGAGTATATTCTTATCTCTATGCTCATTGGGCTGCATATGTTAAATATGTACAACTTTTAATATGTCAGTCATACTTCAATACACTGGTTTAACAATTATTTTTAGATTTCTCTAGCTTATTGTGAATTGGTAGGAAGCATTAGAATTACATGATAACATGTTTATGGAGCCCTTGTATATGAGAAGTTGTGAATTCTCTGGTATAAAACTTAAAAACTTCAATAATATAAGTAAGAACTATTTTTTTAAAAACAAGTTCTACTAGTAGGGCAGTACTCTATGGAATATGAGAGAAACTCAAGTCATGATGATGACAATGATGAAAGCTGTTATCTTAATTGGGTGCCTACTATGTGCTGATTATAATCCAGCATTATTTCTAATTTTTATAACAGTGTTAGGAGGAGAGTATTATTAGCCACCTTTTACAAATAAAGAAATAGAGACTCAGAAATACTAGGGAATAACACTGGCATTTACACTAAGCTCAGGCAAATTCCTTCCATCATGCCAGATTGAAAGGCATTTCTGCTAACCGCATTCACAAAAACGATTCATATACATTTAAAGGAGGCCTATCTGATCCAAAGCACGATATTCAAAACTAAGAGAAGCCGTTTGAATGAAAGCCTCAGTTCAGTAGAAAAGAAACACAGATGAAAAGGTAGGTATGTAAAAAATAGTAGCAAGTGCTTGTTGGAGTCACTTTGTATAAGGTGCTGTTCTGTGTGCTTTATGAATATCAATACATTTAAAGGCTGTGACAAACTTATGAGATTGTTATCATCGCCCCAGTTTTCCAGATTAAGAAGCAGAGGCATGAAGAGGTTAAGTAGCTCCCCAATTTATCCTTAAAACAGGAAGTAACCAGGGTCTGATGGGTTTTATAGTATTTGTCACTAGGTTTATATAAGTAGAAAATATTATCCCTGCCATTCGGAAGTTCATAATCTAGTATGAAAAAGAGAACTGAAAACAACCACATAACAATTAGATTCAATTTGATGAGGAACAATTATGAGCTTCAGTGTCCATGAGAGCTTCACAGAAGATGGAAAATTAAACTGGACTTTGAAGAAGGCTTACAGTTTGGCCAGGCTTGTAGGGAAAGGAAGGATGATCAGAAGATAGAATGAAGAGAGTAAAGAGGCACTGTGACTGAAGTGGGGCATCTTTCCTATTCCCCCTGCATCTGTTAATGGCCTATATTCTGCTCCTGGTGCTGAGTGTCTCTGATTTACCTTCCTCGGAGTTCCAGCCCTTCCTCAGGCTAAAGAAGATGAATGTGCAATATATTCCTGTGTGTAAAATGGGAGATCTGGGTTCAATGAGTCATGATCTTCCAGTGAGTTCTCTTAGAACAAATACAGACTCTGTATTTGAAGAAAGTCAAGGACTTAGACTAGGCATTGACATAATGGCTGGGTGGATTGAAGCTGTAGGCTACTGGAGATCTAATAACTACATAGTGCAATAACATACAATGGGGCAAAGTCTACAGTTTGCTCTGTACATAAGAGCTCAGAAAGTCACATTATTCCTTTGCAGAGGTGCACAAAGACCTGTATATGTGGCACAATGTTTTCATCTACAAAATGAGTGCAATAAGTCTTTCTACCTTGCTAGGTGGTTATGAAGATAGTTAAGTTAATATACATAAAGTGCTTAGATCAATCTCTGTGGATTTATATTATATACATGGAGAAATGTCCTTAGGAGGAAGAGCAGAGATGATAGCTCATAAGTGAAAAATGTACGGTGAAGGAGGTAAATTTTAGAAAAGAGGACCAGATTCTTTGTCAGGGCCTAGTAGGGGATATTTAAGAGAAGACATGCTAAGTATCCATTGTTTTAGGATGTTAAAGAAATGACCTTCTCTAAGAAATTTGTGTGAACCTGGTGTGACTCATTCCTGCATAGTAGGGTGTATAAGAAATAGAAATTGCTTTATTTTACAAAAATATTTAGCCAACTGGTTGTTTAATAAAGCTTTATTAACTTTAATATGTAGCGAAACTCAGTAAAATGTAAAAATGACATGATGACTCAATAACTCAATTAAAAAAAATATCTGTGCTTTGGGGAAGTGGGGGGAATAAGATCAGGATGACTACAAAGGGGGCTTCCATTTGATCTGCAACATCTTATTTCTTAAAATCAAGAAATTGAACCAAAAAGACAATGGTAACTTTTTTCTTAATTTGAGCTGTTAGATTATTTTCTCTTCTGTTCTGCATACTTGAGACTTTGTGTTTTTCAGCTAAAGAGATGTAGCTCCTACTCACTTTCTTTTGCAAATTATGAATTTGCACCATGTTTCCACCCGCTTCTCCACTTCGGCCCTACAAATCTTTCTGCCATCCCTACTAGACACAGTAGAGTTTTGTCTCTCTCTCTTCGGGGATTTCCACTTAAGTCTGACCAGTTTCCGTAAATACTGACCCCATTTTTCCTTTCATCTCAGTCAGTCTACTTGGTAGCAACTATTTGCAGGGCTTCATTATGAGGCTAAAATGTCTGCACCCAGACCCTACTGATGCAACAGACATGTGAAACCTAGTAAAAACGAAACTCAAGGGCAACCTTGATCATGAGTATCAACACCAGATACAGCTGTGGTATATGTGTTGTTGGGGGAAGCAGGACAGTCGAGTGGGGGAGATGAGGGAAATGTTATCATAGGGGCAGATGACTGGGAGTGGGGGCACTTGGCAGCCAGTTTCAGGCTTATTTCTGTAGTTTCGGTGATTGAAAAGCAAGTGGGAAGGTAATGTGTTGATGGGATAAGAGTGAGTTGGATGCCTTGTTAGCCCAGCTGGCCCTCTACCCGATGCTGACTTGAGTCATCATGCAACTTGAGTTTGTTAGTTTCTAAAGAGGAATGAGATCTCTTGAGTTGGCTAAACTCTATGGCGAGCTCTCTATGATGGCGAATTTGTAACTAGCACTGAGTCCATCACTAGTAAGACCTCCCACATGCTAACTGATTGAATGACCATTGTCAATGCAGAGGCACCCTTAATTATAAACATTAAAATAGATAGTAGCCTTTCAGTTCCTATAGACTTAATGATAACCCTGGTGGCTCCTTGTACAAAAGGGCCAGGTCTGTGTTCCCTGGTGGAAATGTTAAGGCATGTGAAAACATGCTCCAAAGCTTCTCCTTTCACCCTCACCAGATCACTTTCGCCCTGAATTCTCATGGTGCATCCTTTTAAAATACAGGATCCTGAAACAGACTCCCCATGTCTTCTGTATGCTCTCGTATGCCCTGACAGGACCTTGTGCTCTTTCAGTAAGTCATTTGATGGGTTCCAGTTGGTTGGCAGACATAAAAAACAGCTGTGATTTCCAGAGAGAGAGATCGAGGACTGCTGTAATCTGTTATCTTTGACTCTGCACTGTCTTTTATCTCTTGATTTACATAACAGGCCTGACTCTTTTGCAATTTACAGTCAAATAAACTAAAGCTCAGCCTTGGACTGTTTTGCTCTCTCAGTGTACTCACTTTACATTGCTCCCTTCACATAATTTGTTTCCAATACTTTAATTATGAATTAAAAATGGCATTTTAAACTTGCTTGATAAAGGTGAAAAGGATATTTTTGAAAATGGTCGTATTGCTAATCATTGGTTTATTCTTTTATTAGGTTAAAAGTCATTCCCTACTTATATCATTCTAGATTAGTTGCTTATCTCTCTCTGTCTCAATTTCCTCCTAAGGCAAAATAAAATCAGTAACAGAATAGACAGTTCATAGGTTGTCATAAAGATTAAATGCTTAACACAAAATCTTGCCCTCAAGAATATGATCATCTTGGTTGGAGAGAGGCTGCTTATAAATGACATTAAATTACAGTAAAGAGTTGAGTCACCAAGTTAATTGCATTTAGCCCTTCTTTCTAATTCAGTTTTCATCTTTCATCTGTCCTTGTTCTACTCCCAGATCAGGCAGAGCCTCTTACAGAACCCCCACCAGTTGAACTCCTAGCTCACCCAAAAGCCCTTTCTACTCCCATTTCTGCTTCCCAGCTCACCTAAGCAAGCAGGATTCCTGGCCTAAATCCTGAGTTTCAAGGTTGGTGGTTGAAAGGTTTTTTTCTGAGCTCCACGAGGAAAGAAAGTCAATCAGACAAAAAGTCGAATAGCCAGGGCTTTATTGGGGTTTGCAAACCCGGGCGAGGTTCTCCGGGCCGCAGAACGAGGGCCGGGGAAGTCGCGCCCAAACAAAGGGAAGAGCGATCTTTAAGCAGAAGAATTTCGCGGGCTTCATACGTCGCGATTGGGGATTGGTCCTGTGATTCCAGGTGTGGTTTCGTCAGCTTCCTTTTTCCCGGGTATGGCCGCCATTTTGTCCTTCTGGGCCGCCATTTTGTCCTTCTGGGCCAGCCTAACAGTGGTAACGACCGTCCTCTCAACCAGCACAGAGGTTGCCTTTTCTAAGAAAATCACCTTCTTCCTCTCACTCGGACTTAGGCTTATGTTAATAAAAAAAAGAAACAATAGGTTCAAAATGGAGTCTTCCATGCCAAGCCCCAACAAGACTTAATACTTAGCCTACCGGCAGTTTCAGCCTCTTCCCAAAATGGAATTTTAAACCAGTCATTCTGGAGTTTACTGAATAGCACTAGTAATGCCATCTACATTATCCCCACACCTCTCCTTAAGCTAAAGGAAAGCTTTCCCTTAGATAATCTTTCTTTTCTGATAACCTTGTCCCACCCTTTTTCTGACTGTAAGAACCTTCCATTTTGTACAACCCTTTGCAGAGCTTTTTACTTGTTTGATGGGATGCTGACAGATTAGCCAATTAGATCTCTAAATTGTATTTGTATATATTTTGTTTTTTAATACTTGCCTAGTTAGAACATTTCTCCTTGGGTTGTCAGAAACAAAATTCTTGCTGGTTCTTCACTAAAAACTTGAAGACAGCTTTAACTACTACAGATGACAGCCTGAGAACACAGGTTATAAAGCATAATACTGGGCAAAATGGGTTTTATTTATCCTACTCTTGGCAAAGGACAATCAGACTTTGACCATCAAATTTAATCAATAATAAGTTCCTATATAGTCTAACTTTGTTCAGTCTAACCTTACGCTTATTTTTTCTGTTGTTCTATGTCTTTGAGGTTGCCAATTTTAGATATTTCTATACTTTGCCCTTTCAGCCCAAACTACATCAATTTCATGCACTTTTCTATTTTTAGCTTATAATTTTATTCCCTATGATATCCCTAAATATATTCATAGTGATCTTTAATGCTTACCCCAGGGCACTCTATACCAATATTTTTATTACTTGCTGTAATGGGGTTTCTGCCACTTTTTTAAGGTTTACAAAATGAGCTAACCTTGTTTAAGATCTTTGGAATGATAGATGTTAAGTGAGTTTCTTTTTTTTTTTAATCACTGAAGCATTGAGAAGGTATAGTGAATGACAGCTGCAGTCTAAAAATTAAGTGTTTTTGTGGCACTTGTCTTTCCATCAGAATCCAGCAACAACACACAGTGTTTCCTCTGGAGACGGAGCATCAGGCAAAGGCATAGATCTGCCACTCAACTATATCGTGGCTATGAGACAAGCAGCACTCTTCCAGTGTATTAATTTAAAATAGGAAAAGTGAGTTAATTCCTACCCCAATCACAGTCATCCAGAATAGAGATGATGTACCCTTCCCAGATGCCTGGAACTGGAAGGAGGCCATCCTAGGAGGGTGGGGTTATATCTCTTCATTGATGTCCTCCCACTGCCAAATACAGGCACACTCTAGTTAAGAAGAAACTTTCAGGATAAAGAAGTCTTGAAATCTGAAAAGGAAATGAGCTGAAGAATGGGCAAAGGCTCTTACAGGCATCTGCCTGGGCGAGAGTGAGATGGTGGCAGCCAATTTGTGAGTATTTTGGTTCTTCCCTTCAGATTCTCCATGGGAGGTCTGGACTCAGGGTACTCAGCTTCCACATATTTTGACAAGGCGTGTCAGTTCAAAGGCATCCAGCAGAGCTTTAGCACTGGAGGAAATTGAACTCTTAATATATTCTAGTATACACACATTGGAAGGCCCATAAGATGATTTGCATGCCTAATGACTGTACTTAAACTTCACTGTCCCAGTAGGTACTTCTGTCATTTTTAAGCCCTTCTTGATCACTTCCATTTCTGATTCCCTCTAGAATATGATCTGAATCATATACCCTCCTTTAGTTATTCACAGCTCTAGCTCTGGAAATGCTCAGGGTCAAGTGGGTTTAGCTAGTGTAAATGGATATTTGTGTACAAATCACTGCACCCAACCAGATAACACATTAATTGAGTAGAGGTAGGATCCCTCTATCTTTGTATGCCTGAAGTACCTAACACAATGCGTAGGAGAGTGAAAAGAGACTTCTAGCATTAATCCCTGTCTCCTGTATGAGATAACTTGAATGAAGGAAAGAAGAATAGAGAAAGTCCTGTTGTTTTCAGGGGGACAACCTTTCAAGTGACAACCAGCCTGAAAGGTATCCTTCCAAAGCCACTGTGCTAGAAAATGGTTCAAGAGATGAGATCTGAGAATGGGTGTTTTCCAAGGGTTGGGTTATAGCAAAAGACAGCATAGAAATTTATTTAAAGATTAGTTAGAAAGATGTATAGTCAAAGTTCACTTGGTGATGGGACTACAAGCATCAAGGGGACATTTAGTGCTGCCCAGTGATCCATTTTCAGTCAATTCACTCTTTCTTCTCTTATACTCCTTTTTCATGCTTTCTCTCTCCTAAAACGATCATCAACAATTTCTTCCCTTTTCTCACTCTTAGTGGATGAGTTTGCTTCTTATTTTTTATTAAGAAAATAGAAGCATTTGAAAGAGAGCTTCTGCAAGTCATCACTTTAACTAGTTACCCTTGTGTATCAGCATTCATCTTCCTGTCTTCCTTCTTGTAACCCTGAAAAAACTGTCTGTGCTCCCATCGAAAGCCAATCCTTCTCTGCTACATAATTGGTTTCTTTCTTTTCCCCAGATTATTATTATTTTTCCCTCTCCACTGGATTGTTCTCATCAGCCTACAAATCTAAACAGTTTTCCTTGATCTTATGTCCTCTTCTAGCTACTGTCTCTATTTTCTATTTATGACAGTAAAATATTCAAAGACTTAGATTTCATCCTTGACTCCATTTCTTTTCCTCCCAATCTTCTCTTGCACCCATTTAAGCCAAGTTTCATCTACACCACTCGACCAAGTCAGTTCACTTCAAGGTCATCAGTGAGCTCCATATTGCTAAATCTGATGATTTAGCAGAGACTTAATCATTGAGACTTAATCTAATATTATTCCCCCCACACATACCGTTTTTGAAATGTTTTCTTCTCTTAGCCATCTGGGGGCACTCTCTAAATCACCTCCTACCTCATTTATTCACTTTTGTTGGATCCTCTGAACTCTGAATTATGTTAGCTCTTGTGCTCAGCCCTTGGACCTCTTCATCTGTCTCAGCATTCACTCACAAGATGATGTCATACAGATCCATGACATCAAATACCATACACAAACTGATAATTTCTTAATTTATAATTTTAGTCCTAAAGCTCTTTGAACGTCAGAGCTGAAAATCCATTTCCTACGTGTCATCATCACTTGCATATAGAATAAGCATTTCAAGTTAACATGAAAAGAAACTTCTGACATCCCACCACCTCTGTATTTTATTCCAAGCTGCTATCATGGCCTGCCTAGACCACTGGAATTGCATGTCAATATGGTTTTCTCTGCTTTTACTTTTAGCCCTTTGTAGTATATTCTCCACAAGCAGAGTGATCCTTTAAAAAGATAAATTCATATCATGTTATTTCTCTGCGCTCAAACACTCCCACAGCTTCCTATATCTTGCAGAATGAATTCTAAAGTCCTTACAAGACTATCTTAGTATGTCTGATCACTGTAACAAAGTAACATAGATCAGCTGGTTTATACAGATCAAATATTTATTTCTCACAATTCAAGAGGCTGGAAGTCCAAGACGAGGGTGCCAACATGGCCAAGTCTGGTGATGTCTCTCTTTCAGATTGCAGGCTGTCAACTTCTTACATGGAGGAAGGGGCAAGGGAGCTCTCTGCATTCTCTTTTGTAAAGGAACTAATCCTATTTATAATGGTTCCACCCTCAAGACTTAATCACCTACTGAAGTCCCCTACCAACTAATACCTGCACATTGAGGGCTATCATTTCAACATATGAATTTGGGGGCAAGCACATTCATTTCACAACAAATACACTACCTAATCTAGTCTTCTACTACTTCTCTTATTTCATTTCCTACCTTGTACCCATCCTCCCTTCACTCCAGCATCCTGGACCTCTGTGACCCTTCAAGCACTTTAAATTAATTCCCTCCTCACAACCTTTGCATTTGCTGCTCCCTCTGCTAGAAGGACTTTTCTCCAGACATCATAAATATACATATATATATATATGTATAAAACTCCTTATTCCGTCAGGTCTCTGCTCAAATGCCGTATTTTCAGAGGTGTCTTCCCTGACTACTGTCCACTCTATACCATCATCCCTCCCTTCCCCTCATTTCTTTATCATTTGACATTTGTACAGAACAGGATCTGGCAGGAAAGAGATGACATGCTCATGGGGGAAATTTAATAAAAGAACTGTTATCAAGGATGTGGGCAGAGTTTAAAGAACCAACTAGGGATAGTTAAGGATTCAGGGTTTGGCAATAGTGGGAAGCTCTCTTAAAGAAAGTTTGGTGACCTTGAAGAGCTAAGAGAAAGAAGGAACCTGGGGATAGAGCTATAGCCATGGTGAAAGACCTTTTGTCAGTAGAGTTGGCCTTAGTTAGAGGTAAACAGATACTGCCAAATGACCTGGGAAGGGTAGGTGGGGGGCAGGCATGTACATACCTTCTTTTTTGTTATTACTTCTCTTCTCCAACTGGTGTCCAACACTGGCCAATTCAACCAAAAGTCAGAGGTCAAAAATACCTAACTGATGAAACAGGAGAAGCCAGTTCCTGGGGGGGCACAGGACAAGGTGGAACAGGTTGGGAAGAGGATCTGGAGCAGCCAAGAGAGACTGTCTGGCAGTCTGTTTATTTGTTTATGGTCTTTGTCTCATTATATTAAAAGCCCCCTCAGAAGCAAGAAATAAAACAGCGCCAGACACAACAGTGTTCAATAGCCATTTTAAAGTGAATGAATGTATGACATGTGGGCATTTGGAGAGACAGCAGCAAGGAAAGAAGAACACATGACATTCAGGCCAGGACCCTGTAGCTTGTGGCTAAGGTTCAGGAGTCACTTGGACAATCAGGAAAACTGGCAGCCATATTCTGGGGCAAATGGTCAGGACTGGACGCAAAGCACAGCCCAGATTAGGCACCACAAAACTTAGCCAACTATATAGGACACACAAATGTGCTGAGAATGTAAGATGCCACCAGCTGCAGCAGCAGCAGCTACAACAGAGAAAATTCGCAGGTGAAAGGAAAAGTTCTTGCTTTATAATCATTAGAAACTGAAAAGCACAGAGAGATGCCAGAGAGGCCTATAGTCGTTAGGATAATTAACATAAAAGACAAGAAGCTGATAAACTGAGTCTCCCTCTTGGTCGCTTGGCGGGGGTGTACAGGGTCCCCTCATTTACATGGATTTGGCTCTGTAGCAGGCATGCACAGTATGGAACTCACTGTGAGTGGGTGAAGTGATGGAAGTCAAATTCCTTTAAGATGAAATACCACTTTAGACTTCTAAGAGCACTAGATAAATCTGAATTTTGGCCTGGAGATACTCTTGATGAAGTTTCAGCAAACACTGCCTTGAATTATTGGGCGTGTCTGAGGCAGCAAGCAGAGGGCAGCTGGGTAGGCACTGTAACCTGATGGTAGGGTGCTTCCAAGCTCTGCCTTGCACACAACTGCTCAGCCCAGAGCAGCTGTTCAGAAAGGCAAAAATAATTAAATACCACGAAGCTCCCTTATGATTTGAAATTCTTTTCACCTCCTGGTCTAACACAGCCCCTCTGGTATGTGGTGCTTTGGGCTCTGGTTCTTGAGTGTCAGCCTCATTCAAGATGTCTTTGAAGTTAGACTCAGCTTAAGCCAGGCTGAGGTAGCAGGGCAGGTTGGAGCTTGATTGCCATGCACATTGACAAAGTTTGCTTGAAAAAGAAAAACTATTTGCAGTATCCCAATACCCAGGTGAAGTGAACACAGCTACAAATCACTTCCCGGGACTTAGTGGTGCTGGCTGGCCTGCTAGCCTTTATCCAAGCTTCACCCTATCAATTCTTTTAGACCATTTTTCTTCTTTTCCTCCTCTCTATTTTCCTTTCTCCTCTCCTCTCCTCTCTATTCCTTTCTATTTTCCCTCTTTCTTACATACACATTTTGCATAGAGCCTGACCCTGTCACCATCTCAGGTTTGATTAACTTAGGCCAACCCTTCATCGTACCCAGCTGCTGATTTCAGATGCAGACTGGGGAGATAAAAAACTGTCAAGAGGGGAAAATGGATGAGCAGCAGATAAATGGGGGGAACCGCAATTTGCTCAGGCAGGGCCTGCCTCTTGTCTGGCTTATAATTAGAAGCATAAGAAATGTGTTTTTCCTCCCAATTTTGGACTCTGTTTTTCTTTTTCACAAAAACATCTGAATCCCGTCTTTAGTGTGATTTTGCACTATTTTGCTGGCAGTTCCACAATAACCACCAACTTAGGGACTGCGGAGAGAAGCCAGCTATATCTGCCAGAGAAAATGCATTCCTAAACCTGACATCTGGGTCTTGCAGCTGGAGGGAAGGAGGAAACAAAAAAGAAACAGTCCTGAGTGTCATCAAAGGCAGTTGATGGTGCCAAGAGAGTATGGAAATTACATATAGTACAGATGCCATTTTCAACATCAGACAAATAATGTGGCTATTTAGGAAAAACAAAGATGTGCTTAGAAATTGATCATCCATGTACGTGCAATGAAAATGTTCATAGCTTCCAGAGTGTTATAGAAATGGGCCGAGTGCTCTTTTCCAAGTTACTCACATTCTTTTCTGTGATTCTGAAAGAGTAAGGCTGAAGTAGTCGAATTTCTCTCCCCCCCGTATGAAACCAGGAGAAAAAAATAACTTGAAATTGAACTCTCCATGGGTGTTTAAAATTTTCAGATTCATGCCAGTTTTCCTTGTAGTATTTTAGATTGTAGTAGATGTAGTATTTTAGATCGCCTTGTATTACAGAAAAGGGAATATGAAAGCAAGAAAGTGCACCCTGTTATCTACAGGGCATGATCAATCACAAAGAATTAGCTCATTGTGCCACAATTTAAGGGAAGAGGAGGAGTGGTGAAAGAGGAAATTGGAAATGCTAATGAGCAGGAAAGCACCTTGTCTGCTTTCCTTTCTTTCCTTGAGTCAGATCTATTCAAGATTAGAGGCTCCAGGCTTCCTAGAACCACCAAAATGCAGGGTAGAGAACTGTTCAGTCACTATTGGGCAGGCAGAGTGCCTTTCAGATTAAGTGTGGGGCAGAGACTAGCTCCAGGCCCAGCAACACACACTTCAGGAAAAGAGTCTATTACCTTTCCAACTTCTTGTCATTTGCAAACCATATATAAACGGAGTAGAGGTTTTGTTCTTTGTAAAGGTGTCTTTGCCCAGAAGCCTGGCCTGAGAAAGGATTCTTTTAATCTAAAAGACTTGATTCCAGAATGACTTGAAACTAGGAATCTAGTGTTTCTTTTGGAACAGCAAGTGGTCTAAGTTAAGTGGTTCTTGTTTTTTAACTATGCCTTAAAAAAAATCTTATTTGTATCTAGGTTCAAAGATAAACCACAATTTGGCAGTCACAAATGATGCTCTAGAACTTCTGGCTATTGAGTGCTGAGCAAGCGCATCTCTAATTTCTTAATAGGAGGGTTTGGTGAAGGGGTGGTGATCTCTTAGAATAGGTGAGACTGAGGGGTTTGCCTTGAAGGTGTGTTTGAATTGTTGTTTGTGTTTGAAATGTTGAAGCATTCGGTTGTCACTTAGTTTGTATAATTCTTTGTAGTGACTTGGAAAACTGTTTATGACAAGCTTCTAAGCCTCACCCTTGACATTGCCACTGACTTTGTCCTGAGCCTGTGTTTCTCATTGGGTGCCAGTGGCATTTTGGAATGGACCATTTTTCTTTACATGGGACTATTCTGTGCTGTAGGATTTTCAGTATTCTTGGCCCTAAGTCACTAAATGTCAGAGAATAGGGGATAGCTTTGATGATAGTCAAACAAATCATTCCCATATTTCCAATGTTCTTATTAAAAATCAATTTCAATTCTCACATAGATACTTGTTTTTTAGAGGCACATTTGGTTGAAAATGAATAAACATAAGCATAAACAAGGCAGAGTCATAGAGAGTGTTATCTGCAAGAGTGATTCTGAACATCCCCTCACCCCACAACCTCTATACCATTTGCTTGAACCATACATGCCCAACAGTAACAACTTTCATTAAAAGGAATTGTTTTCATTTTTCTTAAAGAAAGGCATGGGGATTCAGCTTGGAAAAAAATTCTTCCTTAGATTCACCATCCATAGGGAGCCATACCTACCCTCTACCCCTTAATCCCTGTCTCTGGTCAGTCAAAAGTGCATTGGACTAGGAAGCCAATTTGTCATGAAATAGTTCTTTTCATGCAAACTATTTAACCTCTTTATGCCTCAACTATCTTGTCTACAAGATGGGGATAATAACCTATGTTCTGCTTACTTCACAGAGTTGTGAAGACAAAACCATAAATATAGAAGTCCTCTGAGGAGTTAAAAGCATAGTAGACAAAGCAGTATGGAAGCTGTGGTAAATGGGGTGAAAGTTTAAAAAAAACAGAACTATCACATGGTCAACTAGTTCCACATCCGGGCATTTATCCAGAAGAATAAAAAGTAGAGTATCAAAGAGATATATGTGCGCCTATTTTCATAGTGGCACTATTCACAATAACCAAGAGGAGGAAGACACCCAAATGTCTATCAATGCATAAATGGATGCAAAAACTGAAATAGGAGTATAATTTAGCTTTAAAAAGGAAGTCAATTCTGGCACATGTTATAATATGAGTGAACCTTGAGGACATTCTACTAAATGAAATAAACCAGTTGCAAAAAGACAAATATCATATGATTCTACTTATCTGAGGTATCTAAAATAGTGAAATTCATACAAACAGAAGGTAAAATGGTGGCTACCAGGGGAGATGGGGAGGGGAAAAATGAGAGGTAATTGTTCAATGCATGTAGAGTTTCAGATTTACAAGATAAAAAAGTTCTAGAGATCTTTTTCACAACAATATAAATATACTTAGCACTATTAAACTGTATTCTTCAAAGTGGTTAAGATGGTAGATATTATTAGGTGTTATTTTAACCACAATATTTAAAAAAGCATGATAGAAAATGAAGGGATTCTTATCAATTATGTTCTGGAGGCTAGAGAACTAGCAGGAACATTTACTTATTTCTCAAGTTGGACAAATTTTATTAGTAGGTCAGTTGCCTTTGTATTCCTCCCAAACATTGTTATAAAGGAATGCATATGGACTAAAGATGCAGAGAATTAAATTAGAAACATAATTCTTAAAGTAGAAAATTTGGAATTCCCAAAGGAAGACTTTTTTTCAAAATATACAGGTCAGGACTCCTGACTACAAATAACAGAAGTCACTCTGGTTAGCTATATTAGTCAGGATCCTTCAGAGAAGCAGAGCCAATAGAACCAAAAGAAAGTATTTATATGTACAAAGAGATTTAAGAACTGATTTACAAGATTAAGGAAGTTAGCAGCTCCAAATCTGAAGGCTGGGCCAACAAGCTGGAGACCCAAAGAAGGGCCATTATTACAAGTGCAAGCTGGAAGGTGACCTCGGGGGCACAGATTGCAGTATGTCACTTTTTGTTCTATTCAGGCCTTCAAATGGTGAGCTATACAGCCCACACGCATTGGGAAAAGCAATCTAAGTCCATCCATTTCAATGTACATCTCATTCAAATACACCCTTAGAGAAACAATGTTTGTCCTATTTCTGGGTGGTGCAACCCAATCAATATGACACTTAAAATTAACCATCACATTAGCTTAAGCTGAAAAGGAATTTACTAGAGATGTATCCCCACCCTGCCCCCTAGTCCCTGGGAAGTCTGAAGAACCAGTTTGGAAAATAGGCAGGAACAAACATGGCCTAGGAAGTCAGCATCCTCATCTCATGCCTAACTGTACAGTTGCTATTGCCTGTAACTGCTCTTGAACAGTGAACTCGCAGCCTGACCGCTGCCCCACTGCCTCTGGACCTGATAATTCTGAACTGTAAATCTGCTTTCTGTCTCTTGTTTCAGATCCAAGGGCTTGGTAGGAGAACCTGATGGACTGAGTCTAGTTCCTGCATAACAGCTACAAGGGGGTAGAATAGTTAATGTCTGATATTTTAAGTTCTGTGGTGGGAGACAGGCCCTACTTTCCATGAAGTTACATGTTTGGGAGTTTCCCAAACAGAGGAAAGGGACTCGGATATTGTACAAAGAAATGACAAAGGTCCACTACACATATTTCTACTCTCAAGCTGACATAAGCACATAAGCTTAGGTAGGCAAAAATCTTTCCCCAGGTGATTCTAAGTCACTTTCCCTCCACATCCACTCCTATTATTGTATATTCGTGCCATCTTAGAAATAATGACTTGGACAACCACTGTGTTCTGTTTTCTTATATCCTAATAACTGAAGCCATCCTCAAGCTTCTTTCTAACAGTAAGAGAAGCTGCCTGAATTCTGACTATACCTGCAGATCCTACTCTAACATGAGCTCCAATGAGGATGCTCTTAGATCCAAAAATCTGTGACAAATTATACTATCTTAATTAATTTGTTGGGAGTGTATCAGGGCTTATGGAACCAATAAGAGGCCAAAAGTGCGGATTTGGGAGTGGGCAGCAAACAAGAGTCTGGAGGCCTGAGAAGCTGGTGTTTCAGCATGAATGGTCAGGCGCTGACATCACCTCTGAGACTGCTGCACACCATGGATTCCACAACCATGAGGAGATTCTAACTACCTCTTCTTAGTCAACATTGAAATGTCACAAGACTTGTCTAGACCACTTGCCTGTCCTTGATTCCAGAGGGTGGCAAGATAGAAGATCTGGTCTCAGGATCTCTTTTTTGCTTAGACTACACATGAAATGGAAATCCTCTCAAGTAGGAAGAGAAGCCAGATGTTATACAGTAGACCACTTCCCCAACCCAAAATAACATAAGATGCAGACAGATCTGTACACACATACACACACACACACACACGTTCTTGACTACTCTTCTAATAATCAGAGCAGTGACTGGTCCTGTTTTTATTTTGCATGACCTCTTTGATATGCCATTGCCCTGTCTCATGATCTATGTCTAGAAGTTAGAGTTCAAATGATCTTACCCTGTCTTTTAGTTTGGTTTCTTCCTTTTGTCTCTTGTGGTTGTTATTAATGCAGTTCACCTAATATTTCTATCCCTGTTGGGTACATGACAGGATTATACTTTCTCATCCCCTTGAGGTTGAGTATATCCATTGGGCCAATGTCCATTTTGGCCAATAGGAAAAAAGTGAATGAACTTCCAAAAGTGAATGTTTACTATAGTTAAAAATATTGTATGGTATATTTGAAAGCTGCTAACACAGTAACTACATAGGAAAGGAGCAGGCAGGAATGAAGGTGAGCAGAGGCAGGAAGGAAGAGAGGGGAAGAAGCAGTATTTTGTTGATTTTATTTAGTTGTTCATCCTGGTTGTTCCCGTTGACCCTGGGACTTGAATCTGGGGCCTTGGGATGCTTGTGGACTGCGCCTAAGTGCTACTCCACCAGTATACACTGATAGTAAATCTTAAAAAAAAAAAAAAAAAAAGAATAAGAAGAAGATTGGAAGTGAACTCTGCATGGAAGCTGTAAGAGTGTGCGTCTGTTATGGTTGGTGATCACTGAAGAGCCTGTCCAGGGGGATTCTCTGTCAGTCTGTGTCCCTGAGGGATTGCTGTGAGTGGAACCACTACCCCGCCCAAAGGACATAAATCGGGGAGGAAAGAAATCTTTACTGCCATTAACATTTAGCTTGTTTGCTACTTGAGCATAATTTAGACTATCCTAATGGATCTAACTGATATATTCCTTCTTCTTATGCCCAGATGAGCATTTCTCACAATTGTGGATCTCCTTCTCTCCTCCTCAAACAGTATCTCTTGCTGTTGAGCTTTTAGGTCCACACACTAGAGTTAAATTGTATGACCTTGCTTGCAATTTCCACGTAGATTCTCTGTTTTCAAACTGTGAACACTTACACTCTTCCTAGAGTGAACTTTTTGTGCAACTTTTCTGTCTCTAATGTCACGAACTTTTTCAGTCACTGAGTTCTAAATCTCTGCTTTCCTCCCCATTTGTAATAGTCACCAAATTCTCTTTTACTTTCATTTGTGAGATCTCTTGAATCCATTCTTAGTGATACTACCTGCAACTCCCCAGACTCTTTTGCAACGTAGGAAACACATATGAATAAGTCCACCGTATTCATTCACTAAGGCTGTCATAACAAAATACCACAGAACGGGGGATGCCTTAAGCCAAATAAATGTATCTTCTCATAGCTCTGGACACTGGAAGTCCAAAATCAAGATGTTATCAGCTTTGATTTTGTCTGAGATCTCACTCCTTGATTAGCAGATGACTGCTTCTTACAGCCTCACATGGTCTTTTTCCTGTTTGTGCTGATCTTTAGTGTCTCTCCATCATAAAAGGACAACATTCATATGGGATTAGGGACCCATCCTTATAGCCTCACTTGTTAATTGCCTCTTAAAATCCTTATCTCCAGATATAGCCACTTTGGGAGTTAGGTTTCAACATACGAATTTTGAGGTAAAGGAGAGATAAAATTTAGTCCTTAACAACCCATCAATCAGCCATATTGATTCAAGAATTAGTGAAGGAGGGATGACATGCCAGTAACTATGGCAGAAGCCAAAATTTTATGAGCTGCTCGTTCAAAAGTCACAATAAGGCTTATAGCAGCAGCGATTGATCTAAATTTCAGTTCTAGCCTCATAATTTGTTCAGGAATGGGTAAAAATATAAAGTTAAAGTTAAAGGGCTAGTACTTGGATAGTAGATGTTACAATGATCACATCAGATCAGTTCTACAATGAATTCTAAATTCTAGAAATTTAACTTCAAGGGTGCTTCTCCAGTCTTCTAAATTCACTTTGCTTTATGTATATGGTATCTATGGTATGTTAGTAAAAACAGGTAGCTCTTGTAGTTTATTTGGTATAAATATTCCATATGACTTGTATGTCGTGAATATGTCTACTGAAAATGTTTTGTTTCAAATGTTTTTATGCCCATTAAAATAATAGTAACTTGGATACTTTTAAGAACAGGAAAACATCTTTGTGATTGAGGTCATCTACATGTTATAGTTTGGCCAAGATGTAGAGCCTGGTTCCCCCATATCCTTTACATACACTTTGTTTCTACCTTATCACTTAGAGTTGACTTCCATTCTTGAAATGAAAAATCCAAATGCCTAGTTTATAGGTATAGGGTCCTAACCTTCTGCCTAGACTTCAATTTATTTTAAAAACCATTGTCAAATAAATATTCCTAAAACTGCTTTCATCATGTTTATCTCTGTCTACAAATTATTAGGGAAACTTTAATGTTAGTATCTTAGATTTTTGTCCAGTAAGTTGCAAGTGCCAGAAGTAAAATTCAAACTAGCATTAGCAAAAATGTTGTTTATTGGACTGACATAGCTATAAGGTCCAAAGGGGCAGCTAAAACTTTTGGCATTCAGGTATAGTTGCTTTCAGGTCTCCGGTTATATCTTTAGGGCTGCGTATTTCTTAATTTCCAACTCCTTCCCATGTGTCAGCAAAGATGGATACTGGCTACTTGGCTACCTGACCTTGAAGGAAAAAGAGATAGAGATATTCTCTCTCTCTCTCTCTCATTTTTCTCCCTCCCCCCTCTCTCTTCCTACCTCCCTCCATCCCTCTCTTCCCAACTCCCAACAGAAGTCTGATTCACCTGTATGTATTATGCGTTCTTCGTTGAACCAATCACTGTCCAGAGGAATGGATTCTAATGGGCCACCTGGGCTGTGTATCAGCTGCTAAGGTGGGAGAGGTGGCCAAATTTCCTCTGGGTTAGGAAATGCCAGTTGCCCAAAAGGAAAAAAATGTCTCAGCAGAACAACTTCAGAAACACACCAGCTTGTGGGGATGGTGTATTTTCTACGTCTCCAAGTCATGCTGGTTGTTTTCCTGTTTTGTCAGGGCATGTGAGGCTTCTTGGTATTCTGGACACTGGTGATGACCCTGTGTTTTCCCAGGAATATGTTTCCCGTAACTGAGGGGAACAAGCTTCCTTTGAAAGTAAGTGAAGATTGTCCTCCCGGGCCAGAGGGCTAAGTGCTGCATTTCTGCTTTGCTGCTCTATCCCATTGCTTTTGAAGCTAGCCTAATTCACTTTTCACTAGGACTGGCAACATCATCAGCCTCTCTTTCTCCTCACATCCCTACAGGATGCTCTGTGTGGTCTTTTGACAGCCCACTCCCTGCACCCAGGGTGAATTGGATCCATTGTTTCATGGGGTTTCCTTTAGGCTAATCTGAGGAGTGTGAAAGAACCCATTTTAAAAGGCCAGATGAATAAGAACAAAATAAAGATCAAACTCAGGCACAATCAAAAGCTGTTTGTTAACAGGCAAGATGTTCTTCAAAGCCTTTATCAGGAGCCAGGGGAGACTTATCTTGCAGTACTATGGGGAGAAAGTAGGCGGGTCTGGGACATTCATTTGAAGTTCTGAACAGATGATTGCTGGCTTGGCAGCTGGGCACAGAATTATCAGTATTTTTTTTGGGTTAAGTGGGCAGTACTGGTAGATAAGGGTCTGGGAAAAATAGCATGTCTTGTAGTGGGTTTACTGGAAAAGTCCTTCAAACCCTTCTGTCCTAGCACCCACTTCCAGGAAAGACCCATGTGCTACAGGTTAGAGATTCTCTTTCCTAATCGTGGACCTCTGGCTTAGGCAATGGAACTATACTGTTGTCATATAGGCTTTGTAGCTGCATAGAACATTAATTTTCTTAAAGCAGCACTAGACTGGGGGCATGATGGTGCTTCCAGGGCTGTCTCTCTAATGCTTGCTATTAGTGGTAACAGTTAACATTTATTGAATGTTTATTATAGACCAGCCAGGACTATATCCATATGATCTCATTTGATTCCCACCATTTCTTACACTCTTATTATCCCCATTTTATAGATGCAAGAACTGAGAAGGTCATGTAATTCACATAATGTTTCCTAGCTAGTACTTAACAGTGTGGAGAGCTGAACCTTTATATGTCTTGCTGTATTTAAAGTCTATGCATTAACTAGACTCACCAAGGACTTCATCTTTCTTTCCTTAAACAATGTGAACTAAGTTGTTCTTGTTTTGAAGTTCAGGTCTAGTTGTAGGGACTGAGAACCATGGAGGCTAAAGTGACTCCTTTGGACCTATAATGATTCACAGAATTGACCATAAGGAATGTACATTTTTTTCTTACTTTATAAGAAAACTATGAGTAAAACATCAACAGATTTAAAGATGTGGGGGTGATGTTGGCAGAAAGGCTACCCAGAATCCAGAGTTACTCAGGTACCCATTTGAATTAATATGTGTAATGGTTGATATCTGCATATGTGTTTCTTCATATCACTCCTTAAAGGAACAACAACTGCAAATTGTGCTGCCCCAGTGTCCATCAGTTATATGTAGCTCTTCAAATTAAAATTAGTTAAGATTAAAGTTTAGCTTTCTCAATGCCATCAGCCACTTTTCAACAGAAAAACATTCCTATTATTGCAGAGAGTTCTATTGGACAGAACAGCTACAAAACCTCCCTTGATCCAATTCTCCATGCAATTTACTGTTCCATTTCTCTGTGGTTCTTTGTTGTAAAACCTGAGACAGATTTCCTTGTCAGCTCGACTTCATCAACTCCTTTTCTTTCCTTAGTCCACACCGTTCCAGCTATTAATGTCAACCACTTCATTGAACTGTCTTCAGCGTTAATGACCTACACTTTACCATTGCCAGTGACCAGTGGCCTCACGTTTTCCAGCATCTCAGCTTCGTTGGATGCTGCAGGTCAACTCTTCTCTTCGAACACTCTCTTGTAGGAGCTTCCTGAAGATCACCATGTCTTGGTTCCCCTCCGACCTAAGTGGGACACATGGCAGTCTGCTTTATGTCTTTCTTCCCAAAAAACCCTTCATTGAAAGGTTCCTGAGGTTCAGTCCTCAGATCCCCTGTCTTAGGTAACTACACCCCTCCACAAGTGATCTCAACAGCCAGAAAGCAGAAAGCACAGCATGCAGTTCCAGGCTAAAACACTTCAGTTGCTTTCTATTCTAACCAGAATGAAATCTGAGGTCCCCGTTGTGGCTTTCAAAGCCCCATATAATACAGCCTCTGCCTACCTCTCCCTTTGTTCTATCTGTCCTTGTTGTCTCTCTGTTCTTTGGCCGGGTTACTTATTCCTGGCTTAGCAATTGGATTAGACTAATTTCTTCTAGATATTTCAACAGCTGTTCCTTTTCATCATTTGGCTATTTAAAAAATGTATTTAGTGGTTCACACTGATAATTTCCCCCCGGACCAAGGACGTGAACCTAGGAGTATGTGACTTGAGCTCCTTCGGAGGCAATGAACTTAACCACTACTCCACCAGGGTGCACCAGATTTCTTAGTAATAAAATGTAGAAACAACCTAAACAATCAATAGTAAGAAAGATTAAATATAGTAGACTATTTCTATGTTTGAATATATTAACAGTTGAAATACCTTCGAATATTGGAATAAGATTTTCAAGAACAACTGGAAATAATTTCCAAAATAAATGACAATGGGGAAAATTTGAAAATTCAGTGTTAAACTGTTTAACATCTCAATCTATAAAATACATATGCTCATGAGAAGAAAGCTAGGTCATAAGATGAGTCTTTTTTAAAAAAAACTGTAATTAATTTTCCTATTCATGTGCTTTGAATATTTAATTCTTTTGCAGCCAATATTTTAGGCAGGAATAAATTCCGGTGCTATGAGTTTGGAATCAGAAGTCTTGGGTTTAGTAGAGTTTAGCTCAAAAAAATGTCTTGGATGCTTTTAATGAGTCGTAGTTCTTTGTCATGAGCTGGGGATAAAACATAGGTAAGGCCAAGTCTGGACTAAGAGGCAGATTGAAAATTGAAAATCTGTCATGGAGATAATCTCAGGGCACTGTGGAACACAGGGAAGGAGAGGGTGCTTGGGAAGAGGGATAAGTGGGACATGGAGCATCATAAACAGTGTCTTGATGGTCCTGTGTCCTGGTTCTGGTTCCACTTACTTGCTGGTGACCTTGGATTTATTTAACTTTTTAGTCTGCCAGTTCCCCTTCTGTAAATGGCCTACCATCTTACAGCCTCTCTGACTACCAGCCCTCTCCACTAAACCAAATTATGATTTTTAACAGACCATATAGAGACAGAGCATAGAAACGTTTTGGGTATCTGGGAAGTCCTATTACAGGCTAAAGCCCTAACCTAAAGACAGCAGGAAGTGTAAGTCTTGGTGTAATGATTAACAGAACAGAAGGGCCTGGGGATAGTTGGATGACAATTCTCTTGTGTGTTGGGTGAGGTTGCCACTTCTCCCTTTCTCTGAGTCTAGCAGCTATTTTGTGGTGTGTTATTGCTTTAAAGGAAGTGAAAAAAATCTGATAGGGGTAAAATGGTACTACAGGAGATTCTCAGCTTCCACATTGTAGCATTCCCTTCCTCGCTTTCCTGGTTTTAGCTCTGGCGGCTTGGGGGCCGGGTTGGGGAGGGGGCGCGGTGACCTTCTGAAATCATCATGTTTTATGACCCAGAGGAAATTGTGCTGCAATTGAAGACCCAAGGCCCTATTATCTTAAATTAACAAGCCTAGGTATTGTCTGGAAAATTAGATTGGAGGACTTGTGGGGCTGGTGGCATTGATGTTCAGTTCGTAGCTGTTTAAACCAGCTTCTTAAAAAATATAGAATACATATATATGTTATATATGTTTTGGTTTATATTGGTATAAGATATTAAGCCAGTTCCTTTGTATGAGTAGCATCTCCCATTGGTCCCAGTCCCTGGGTTACTATACATTTCAGAACAAAGGGGAAAGACTGAATTTCCTCCTGTCATGGCCAGATCTCAAATCTGTTTACTCAGAAAGTCAGTGACACCAGAGATGGGAATCAGTGGTCAGGTCACGGCTTCTTCTACAGCTCTTTTGAGGCAGTGCTGGCTCTCTCCTAGGAATCCTTGCATTCAGAGTATTTGGATCATTCTCTTCCAGTACCTCCCTTTCATTTTCACAAATATTTATTGAAGATCTATTTTGCATTTGTTTTTATGTTCGGAGCTGTGGTGAAAACAGATTGAAAATGCCACCAAAAGTTTTAGATAAATACTATGTGGTACCTAAGGGGAATGATGGCTGCCAGGCCAGATAATCTGGTAAAACTTCACTGGAATCTTTTCGGTAAGGTTTCATGGAAAAGGGGTCTTTGCAGCTGTGTTTATAATAAAGCTGGAAAATGTGCATGCTGAAAGAACATGGAGAGAATGGGCCAAAGAGGGGTATAGAATTGGAAATGGTGCAAGGTATCTCAAGTGCTATGGAAGGTGAGGTACCATAGCATACACAGGTAACATTCCTCAGTTTTTTGTGTCTCACAGAGAATGTCTCAGCCACAAGATTTCCAGTTGTTACCACACAACCTTCCTCTTCTCTGATTCTGAAGGAATAATCTTTGTACAGGTAGGCTCTTCCAAAATGCTTAATTCTCTGACTGATGAATTTTGTCATAAGTAGATGACAATGGAAACATGAATACCTGAAGTTTAAAGAGAAGCTGTCACTCTGAGTTACATAAAGCATCATCATAATGAGCAATGCCATTTTTTAAAAACAACAGATCTGCTCTCTCAGTGTGACACTAAGTAAAACTATTTTTTAATTATTATCCTGGACCTTAAGATGCTTCATTATACACTGCTACAAGCCAACAAGTTCCTTGAGGACAAGAGCTGGGTTTTATGTATTCTTATAACTCTGATATGGTGCTTCGTAAAAGTTTGTTGACTGACATACTAACGTGAACAACCACGTAAGGCCATATATTCCGAGAAAGTGGGAATAAGACTGAAGTGGTACAACCCCATTTTCCAGGATAATAAATGAAGACAGAGCACATAAAGAGTTTTGCTTAGCCTTTCTGCCAGAATTTGACAAGTTTCTCTTCTGAATTTTGAGGCATGGTGAGCTCTGCATGGCCTTGGCAGAGTGGGGCCTGTTGTGTCTACCACATGGTTGCTCCCCTGCAGTGCCAAAGGATGAGGCCATTTGGAGACAATCACCTTCTGTCTCTGGGCATTGACATCTGGAAGGTGGACGACCAACAGGCCTTGGCCAGGCCTCCTGGCCCTTCAGCTTGCCGCATGTTTGTTGGAAGCCATTTTTCAGGAGAAAGCCATGATGGCGAAGGTCGCCTTCTGGACAAATAATTCTGGTCCATGGGCACCAGATGCAATAGGGAGTCTGAGGCAATGACCAAATGAACAAATGACTGTCTCAAAAGAAAATAAGATTTTGACAGAGCTGTGGCTGTTCTTTGCTCAATAGAATTGGCACTCTGTAGAGAAGTGACCAAGGATGGCTTGGTTAGAATCCAATTTTAGTAATTAGTTCTATTCATAATAAGGCATGTTAATAGGTCCCATGTTGGGTAGGCAGTATCCCCTGTCTCACGTGCCAAGAGCCAATTAATGAAATCAACATTCAGGTCCCACAGGTAAAGAAGCATCCTGTGTCCATTCTCTTAGAGATATAGGCAGTCCTTTCTTTTACTAGTGCAGATCATAGAATGTAATTTCCAGGAAGATAGGGGTTATGCCTGTTTTGCTCACCACTACATTCTTAGTTGTCTGTTCTAAGGGTAACTTAGAATCTTTTTTTTTTTTTAATGTTGTTGAGTCTATATTGAATTGCACAAACACCCAATAACACTTCCCCTCCTTCTATCCTTGCCTGTTGTGATTTGACTTTGCAGTTTCTGAACTTGGGTGTTGCATTGGCTACATAATGTGGCAGGTGCTATGGTGTCTGTCCTGGGCCTGAACTTCAAGAGCTCTCGCTCATTTCTGCTCTTCTTTGTGGATCTTACAGAGCCTCCGTATGAGCAAATTCAGGCTGGTTTTCTGGAGAGTGAGAGACACAAGGCCCAGTTACCCTTATATCACCCCAGTGATAACCAGCTAATTTTTGGAAGGATAGCTGCTGGGATGACCAGTAGCTGTCCACTGATGTATGAGTGACTCTAACTGAGGCCAGAATTGCTCTGCTGGGTCAAACCCCAAATGTCACCTATGAACTGAAGAAATGGTGATTGTTTTAAGCCACTAAGTTTGGGGTAGTTTGTTTATGCTGTAAAAACTAACCAATTAAGCAGCTAATATATATTTGCTAAGAGATGGATGAGTTATTGATTAGATGTCACCCAATCTTAAATAGCTTGCCCAATAATTCTTTTATATTGTTATTTTATTTGCTTCCTAAATCCACATGTGGAAATGATCCTGTTTCCTTATTGGCCTGTTTATTTATTTTTATCTTTCTGTCTAGTATGTAAGCTCTGTGAAGGTAGGCGATCTTACCTAACTTACCTTTAATTTCTGTGACCTAGAATCGTTCTTGGCACATAGTGGGCTTTCAATTAACACTTACTGAGTGAAAGAGTGAATGAGTTTCATTAATATCACTTATAGTGAGGTTAGATTAGCAAAAAAACTTGAGAAGTAGATACCACATACTTTGGCTAATGTGTCCTTTATTCTTTGTATGTTTTCCTTAACTCTCTTAGTATCCCGAGTTGAGTCTGAAAATTTAACTGACAAAGACCTTAACAAGACAAAAGCATACACTTTTATTTAATATAAGTTGTACATGACACAGAAGCCATCATAAGGAAATGAAGACCCATAGAAATGGTTACACCAGAGTGTTTTTATACTAGGTTTGATGAAGAATGGACTGTCGTGTAGATATGTGATAGGGTAAGGAGTATGAGGCAAGTGTAGCCAACTGGGGGAGACAGTAAGGTTTGTTAGGATGCTTTGAAAAATCTCTTTGTTTTCAAAGATAAGGCTGCTTCTTTATCCTGGGTATAAGAGAACACCGCTCTCTCGTGGGGATTTTATGACCTATTTCAGGGGAAAAGAGGGTCGGGGAAGGTCAGAGTGAACAAATTCCTTCAACATAAAATATTCAGTATTGCTAATGTGCCTTCGTCTTAAAATGTTTAATATGCCAAGGTGCCATATTTTGGGATAGTGTTTCCTAAACCACCCCATAATTAGATATTGTAAACACTTTTGTTATCATCATAGTTATGGACATTTTTACTTTAGAAGAAGGGCAAAGATTGTGGGAGCAATTCCCTTTTTTGCTTCTCAGATTATCCTTCCAGATAACTGCCAACATAGCTTTTCTTCACACCTGGTTCTGACCATGAGCCACACATGCCAGAGATGACATAAAATACGTGACTGGCATGTTGCCCAGTGCTTGGTAAACCTTGTATAGATGGATTCAGCTGGGTCGGGTAAATCTCTTGATTTTTAAAAGATAGTGTGTGCTGCTTTCCTTGGAAATTTATGGTTTGCTAGGATCCTTCTTTTCACTTTTCTTTTCCACACCTGGGACGCGCGCACGTCACGTTTCTCTTCCTTAATCTGTCATTAGGGCCATTTCTTTGGCTTTCAAATCAACCCATCAGGGCACTGACTTCAGGGGGTGAATAAAATGAAAGGAATCCAGGGGAAGCCCCACCTGCACCTCTCGCTGTCATTGACATCATCAAAAGGGATTTATTAGGCACTGCCTTGTGCCCCATCTCCCCTGGAGTTGAATTTTATTGTTTATCTCAGTGCTGAAGTGCTTTGGATCCATTTACAGATGAACCTTAATGGCAATTCAGGTATTTGAAGACAATGTTCCACAAATTCTTCTCATGCTTTTATTCAGTTACTACCTATTACTACGGGTTGAGTGCATTAGACTTACACTTGCAGAGCAAATTTTTTTAAAGGCCTCGTTCCACAAGTCAGTGGAGGAGGCATTTTTTAAGCTAGCTCTTTTGCTCTGGACGGCACACATAGCTCTGCTCTCCATTTGCCCACATCTGTGTCCTGAGCCTTGTTTGCATGTAGCCAGGATATCAGATCTTGGAAAGCCCAAGGACAGGGATCAAAATGTGGATGACAGGAAGCTCAGCAGGAGGATATTAACACTAATTAGAATACTTTTTCCTGACCACAGATAATGATGGCTTTCTTTGTTCAGCATCCTGAGTAAATCCCCTCACTACAGATTTCCATACTCTGGACCAATCTGAGCATCTGGATGGAACTGCTGTTATGGATGAATTAGCCATTCCAATTAGAGAGAGTAGAGAATCGCCTCCGTGTTTCGATTCCCCAATCATCTGTGATAACTAGACTTAAAGGGGTTTATGAAGCGGTTCCTAGAAGGGAGAAGCATTAACTATGACATGACCTATTAAGCATGTGCGGAAGTTACGAGCTCAGGAAGGGTAGGGACACACATAAGTATTTTGAATTGACAATTTTTTTTCCCTCACTGTGCTGAATTAATTCCACTTTTATCGTGCGCTTAAATAAAAATGTATGAATGACAGCTGAGGTCCTTCTTAGCGTCTATATGATTTGGGATTAAGATCCTTAAGTGTCTGGGCAACTCATTAGCATGGGTACACTAGCCACTTGTATGGAGTCAGTGGAGGAAGGGAAAGGAGGGAGAAGGATGGGGACAAAGAACAAAGAAAAAAGATAATATTTTTATCTGCCTGGTTATAATGATGATCGTTATTACTAAAGTATTATTATTATTTTGCTGGACCAATTAAAAGACCTCCTTTAAACACTAAAGGTTGCTTGTTACTCCCCAAGTTAGCATAGTATAAGCTTCTTGGCCAAAATTTAAATTAATTTTGCAAGTTTGATATATAATTCAAGCCCTATACCTTAAATTAGCAATTTTTTAAATAAAAAAAAAAAATTAAACATACAAACAACATTCTACCACACAAAATCCATTCCAGCTAGTTGGATTTGTATTTGTTGGGCAGGATTGAGTGGATATAAAGGACAATGTGTGACCTTGAGTGCTTAACCAAAATCCACATCCTGACACTTCTGCTTCAGTGTCCTTTTCACTTCCACCAATGACGAGGAACCAAAGCAGGTGAGTCCTAGCATGCCCTTTCCTCAGCAGACTTTCTGCCATGGCTATCACCTGCTGGGGCAACCCAAGGCGAATTCATCATGTAGAATCCTTTATCTGCAGAATGCTAGTTTTTATAAGGCGGCTCTTTAAGCAGGCCTACCCCTGACCTTTGGGGATGGGAGCAAAATGCAAATGGTGGCTACAGGTCAACCTTTTCTTTTCATTCTCAGCTCCATCCCATACTTTGAAGACTCTCTCTCCTTTGGAGCTGGGGACACCCCAGCTGGCACATCCAAGATCCATTCCCCACCTTCACCTCAGTAGCTATACTTTGGCTGCCCTTGGATCTAAGAATGTGCATACTGGTGAAAACGTTCTGTCCTCAGGAGGGTGACCCAGAGAAAAGGCCTTTGGGCCTTTGGCAGTAGACTCAGGGATGTTGGGGCATGAACTTATATAAGGTCTTAGGTGCTGACAGCATTGCTGAGGGCACCAGAAGCACAGGTTCTGCTGAGCACAGGCGTCCTACAGGGCAGGAGCTCCCAGTACCCCTGTTGTAAGGGTGATACTGGATTTGAGAGCTACCTCTCTGCTAGCACCCTGTCTATTTTCTGTGAACTGCACAGCTGGGTAAATGTAAACTGGCCCCACACAGTTTTCGAATAGCTTCTTGAAATGCTCATAAGGATTTCCCCCAAAGAAGCGTCCTTGACACTTTCCCAGTGTTTAATAATCCTTCTTTTATCTCTGAGCAGCACCTGCCCTGCAATGGCTCTTTCACAGTGCTGAAAACAAATGCTGAGATGATTTAAAAGCTGATTCAGAACATCCCTGGCCCACAGCAAACATCTCAAACATCTATTTATAAATCATTATACGGATGATTGACTTATTTCAGCAAGATTTACATAGGGCTATTTTAATTTAAGAAGAAACCAATACCTCCAAATGTTAAATATATTTATTTACTCAATATAGTTTACAACTAAATTTGACACAAATTTCATCATAATTTAGCAGAGGGATTGTAATCAGGCAGGTAAGTCAGTTCATGCAGGTGAACCCCTTGTTATTAACTGGATTAGTCAAGACGGGTCTTCATTTTATGTCTATGTGTCTCTGTCTTTGCTTTAGTGTTCCTTGCAAAGTGGTGCATAACTAGGCATCATTTCCTGCCTTTATCCTCTCCAAACATACACTCATCCTTCAGATGAGTTCAGCCCAGTTATCACTTCCCAGGGACTCTTTCTTTGACTTAGACTAAGCCATTTTAGGTCAGATTCCTTTGTTTCTTTCAGAGTACTAAGTTCAGTTCACAAATCTGCACTTAATGCCCTGGTTATTTGTTTAATGTTAGCTCTTCTACTCTAGGTTCCATATGAGCAATGACTATATATGTTTTATTGTGTTCAGCACCTACTACAACACTTGGTATGTAGTAATTGAATGAACCAATAAAAGTCATACTCTAAATATTTGACTTATTTAAATTCCAAATCTTAATGTTGCATTCAAAAGCACAGCTTTTTATTCCTCAAACCCTGATTTGGCTTATTGGACTATATAATACTGGGACAGAAATTTAAAATTTAAATCTTCTTTCCATTAAATATTTCTCAAATTAAAGTTATATTGGGCATGAAGGAATGCATTTCTTTAAAGATCTTGATTTTAAGAAGGGATTGCTTATACTGACTTTAAAAATCATCTCCAGAAATCCAGGTTCCCATTTTACCTTTTGAAGACTGCAGCCGTCTTGGAGAAGCTACTCAGAACTCCCTTCAAGACAGAACTTTCATGAAGCCCAATTAGCTATTATCTCCTCCTGCAAATACCACCAATCCCCTCCCCAGCTATAGCAGAGACCACGATGCTTTCTCTTCCCAGGCGGCCCTCAGCCAATGATGGACCATGGTTGGAGCCTCATCATGTCATCTCTGCTCATTGTAGAACTTGCCTGACAGGTATCCTTTCCTCTGGAACTCGCAGTTATGTTGACCAAAACTTTGTTGGATCTACAAAGGCTCTCTCCTTCCTAACAAAAATCAAATCCTTGAGACTTTCTCTTCGTAGTCCCCTAACTTTCCCTTTGATCTTTCGTAAGTTATGCACTACAATAATCTTGTCTTCTTAACTCTGTCTCAACATCTGCTTCCCAAAGGATCCAACCAACACAGAGGGCTTCCAGTAATATAACGATATCAAATATAAATGTTAGGGTTTTATTTATTTTGAACTTTACATTTTCCTTTTCTAGCATCTTCTCTCTGAAGATATTTTTAGCAGTTCAAATTAAAAGGCTTATTTCTTTTTTCTTGGGGGAAGTATTATATATATATATATATATTTAATTTTTATTGTTAAAGATACAAATTCATAAAATGGTATAATCATAAATTTAAGAACTAGTAAGAAGTTATACATTTTCTCATTTTAATTATAATTGTTCTGTTATTATACAGATATAAATTTGATTTATTATTATTAATTTAAAAATTTAATTAAAGTAACATTACAACGTTGTATATGTTTAAGGTGTGCATCATGGTAAATAAACATCTGTGTATACTACATTAAGTTTTCCACTAATTGTTCAGTTTAATCCTTCACCTTAAATTTAACCCTTTTACCTGATTTGTCTACTTCTGCCCCTTCCCTTCTGGTAACCACTAATTTCGTCTTATAGGCTACAAGTCTTTTTTGTTTTTAATAAGGTCTATTTCTAAAATGAAGAAAAATTTCAGAAGAAGAATTATTCCTTTATTACTAGTCTACGACCATCATGGGATCTAAGGCTTTGTTTGTTTCTATTATATTCTAGCACTTAACACATTGTAGGTGTTCAATTAATACTTGTTGAACAATTGAGTATATATCTAAGTATATATCTAAAAACTGCTATTTTTTCTGTTGATATTAAATAGAAGAGACAAGAACAAAACATACTATAATAGCATTTTAGACAGAGGTTATATTAGTTTGCTGGGGTGGCTCTAACAAATTATCACAGAATGGGTGGCTTAAATCAGAGAAATTTCTCATTTCACAGTTCTGGAGGTTTGGAGATCAAGATGTTGGAAGGTGTGATTTCTTCTGAGCTTGCTCTTCTTGACTTATAGATGACTGTCTTCCTGTGGTGTCCTCGCATAGTCTTCCTTCTGTGATTGTCTGTGTCCTATTATCTTCTTTTTATAAGGATACCAGTCATATTGGATTAGGACCCACAATGGAGCCCTCATTTGAACCTAATTGCCTCTCAGAATTCTGTCTCCAGATATAGTCACATTTTGATGTACTGGAAGTTAGGGAGGGGCTTCAATGTGAATTTTTGTGGGGTATAATTTAGTTCATTACAGAGGCCCATACAACTGTGCCAAAAGTAACTTTTTGGTTTAAAGTGTTTTAACTTGTGTTGAAGGCTAATGGATATAAAAATAAAATAGAATAATATGAAAATAAAATTATATGAAATAAGTCAAAGACAATATAATTCTTCAAATGTCTAATTTATAGCCAAAGAGTTATATAAGCGTACCTGAAAAACAGGCAATAAAGTATAAGACCAAAATTCCTTGGTAACTCCTGGGTGGACCTGTAATGCCTGACTGTGCAAATTATACAGCATAAAAAAGAAACAAGTTACAACTCACAAATGACCAAGTGCTTGAAACTACCAATGGAGATTTCTTTACCATGTGGATTAATTTTTTTTTTTTAAAAAGAGAAGCCAACGGAGGTAAGGAAAGAAAAAGAATAAACAGCATCTTTATTTATTTAGAGGTTTATTTTGTATTTTCACCCTGCCTGGTACCTTTATGAGGTCTATATGCCAGCGTCCCAACTACCTGAGCCATAGGGATGTACCCCATGGATTTATATTTTAAATCAAACCAAACAATATCTTTATTATGAAAGCATACCTTCTGAAAATACTTTATATTCACTGTAGGATACATTTTCCTGTAATAATAATATAATTACTAAATAACTACTTATTAAAATATTAATTTGATTTTGACCATAGGAAAACATGTCAGTTTTCCTCTCTGGTCTCTCTTGTTTACCTGATTCATAAACCTATGTCAAATAATAAAAACAACAACTTGTGATATTCTCTTTACAAAAGTGAACATTGGTCTTTTTTGGGTGACAATTCCTACCTCAGAACTTTTCATTATGTGACATGTTGTAAGCCACCATTGTTGTGTTTTGTTATATTTTGGGGACTTACAAGATTGGAGGAAGTTCTCCCCCAACATGACATTTCCTTTCTAATACAATACAAAAATGGAGTATTTAGGATTGACCACTTATACATTGTTCCCACTTCAGCCCTCACAGTATTGCCGTCATGTATGAATGCCTAGCCTTTTCCGAGATTTCCTTTAGGGTTTTCTAGCATGTTTATTTTCCTGTGGATTTTGAAAGACTTGCCCTCTCTGGGAGAAGTCCTTTGAGAGACCTCAGATCCATATCATCCCTACTAGAACCTTCGTGTGCCAGCCTTGTAAAGATGGTGCCATAATGAAAGGTTGATTTGAATCTGCCTCATTGATCATAAGCTCAATCTGGCCTGTAACTACTGCAACATAAATTCTCTTGTACTTGAGGAATTCTCTAGAATGCTTCTTTGAGACCTTCACTTCAGGAACATTGAACTGTATCAAAGACTCTTAAGATTTCTGTTACTTGTAAATTCTGCTACTAGATTCTAAGTACCTTGAGGGCAATAGATATGTCTGGTTAAAAAAAAGTCCTACAAATGTCTAGAGTCCTGTCAACAACGATTTATTTAAAGCAAATAGCCCTGATCCAGTTAAAAAAATAAGAAAGAAAGAAAGGAAAAGATCAAGTTTTTATCTTGAAGTCTTTATAGTCTAGGAAAGAGCTTATAGACTTCTTTCCTCCTTATCTGATTATATTTTTATTATTCATTATAAGTTTGGAAAATGCAGAGCAATCAGAATGAAAAAATCTTTTAAAATCAACCAAAAAAGCCTATGACTTAACTACGCCTAATTATATTTCAATATATCTTTTTTCATATGTATTGACTTTAAAAATATATAATCATATAGTTTTGTAAACTATCCTTTTGTAAGCTGCTTCTTTTCCTTTCACACATGATAAACATTTTCCAGTAGCCTCTGTGAACATCATTTAAGAAGCTAAACAATATTCCTCTGCATAGATTTATCATAGCTCCCCTAATCCTCATTTTGCTGCCAGATAATTAGAAGACTTCCTGTCTTTTGTTATCCTAAATGCAAAACTCAACCATGTGCACAAAACATCTTAAATATTTAGGATTGTCTCTGTGTATCCAGGGGATGAGCATCAAAGCTCCAGGGCCTCTCCCAGGCCTTTGGAAGCTTCAGTCAGCTTAGGTCTGATCTGTAGAGCTCAGGGATGTGGCTCTGGGAACATCGTTACTTTGAAAATGTTTACTCCTTTGAAAAGTGAGAAACGGGGTTGTTTTGATTTTTATTTATTTGGTTGTCAGTGAGGTTGAAACATTTCCTCATATTTTTGTTTATCAGTTTTATTTCCTCTTTTTATGGATCGGCACTTCGTGTGTCCTTTCTCATTTTATGATTTCCCCACATCTTTCTTTTTTTCCACTCCATACTGACAAGATTTCAACTCAGTCAGTCAGGATTTTTTTTCCGGAGCCACTTTAGCCTATCTAGCTTGTCATCATCTTACTATGGACCAAGGTGACTGAGCAGTCATTTTTGGATTGTCATACAGATGTAACCAGTTTAAAACAGAAAGCATTTTACTGTTTCTTCAACTTCCTCTAGTCTATTCTTATTTGAGACAGAAATTGGGAAGAAATGTTCTATAAATTAATGAAGTTCACTTGGAGACGTTGTTAATAAGACACATAATAGTGGCGGCCCCTTGGAGACCAATTTTGACATTCTCAGGAGGCACCTGAAGGTTAAGAGGGAAAAGCAGAATTATCTTCATTCCCCTAAAAGCTGGGGTCCAATCCAAAAACGCTTCCTGCATCATCGATTTTTCCTGGGCTTTTGAGGCTCAGCCTGTGGCTGTGATTATGGCTTTTTCTTTTGTCTTACTTTACTGACCATCTGGGGAATCACTGCCAAAAGTTGTGACTGGCGATTATCACTTTGAAGGAGCAAAGTTCATGTTGCTTATGCTGGAGGAAGGTTAGCCAAGGCATTTCAACAATTTTATTAGTGAACTCTTGGAGTTGTGGGCGCAGGGAGTTATAAAAGCAGGTGCCAACTCACCTGTACTCTAAGATGAGAGTGATAGAGTACAAAGGTGAACAGAAGAGGTAACTCTATTATCCCAGACTTTTCTTCCCAAAATAGTAGACTTCTGAAAACAGTAGGATCTTGCCAGTCAATGCAGCAGAGACCAGCACACAGACCCATGTAGAGGTCCTACTTGTGAAAGCATTTTGTGAATGGTGAAGGGCTTTGCAAGTGGTGTGACACTTCATAATATACAGATACATGGTTATAGATTTTGTTTATACAATATATTTTATATTTATAGAATATAAATACATTATAGCATATATAATAATATGATGCTTCATAAGTATCATCATTTTCAAATAGGTGAAAGTGACTGGTTTATTGGGATTCTTGGTGCCCTAACCTTAAAGATCAGACTTTCTTATATTTAGAATTTCACTTAATTCATTTATGTTTATTGAATTTATACTCTATTTTAAGCATTGTCTAGATCATGAGTCAGCAGACTGTAGTCTGCTGGTTCAGTCTGACCTATCACTTATTCTTCATAGATGGGAACAAAGAATGGTTTTGCACTTTTATAAAACAATTGAAAAAAATCAATAGAATATTTTGTGATATGTGGAAATAATACGAAATTCAAATTTTAGTGTTCACAAGTGAAGTTTTATTGTACTGCAACCATTCTGACTTACTTATATATAAAGTCTTTGGGTGATTTTCTGCAACAATGGCAGTGTTGAATATTTGCAGTAGAAACTGTGTGGACCATTGAACCTAAAATATTTACTATCTGTCCCTTTACAGAAATAGTTTTTGAGCCCTATTCTAGACATTGGAAATACAAAATACAGCTATAACAAGATAGACATAGTCTTTGCATTCAGAGCTTACATCCATGTATATCTTTGCTTTAAAGACAGTCCTAGTGGAATCACCCTTGATCCTGGTCTTAAAAACATCAGACTAGCCAACTAAGCTAACCTTACATAATTTTGGCTAACATTGGCAACACTTTATTGAATCTGATTATTTTCATCAAATCAAATCGATTAATTATGTTGAATCAGAAAGGTCTCTGCACTTAATGTTAAACTATCTAGAAAGCAAAATGTATTTATCAAAAGAGAATTATGCTAATAACATACAACAGTTTGCTTTTTAATTTTTTAAAAGGTTTTTATTTGTGCTTGCTTACATGCTGCAGACTTCTTGTGCTAAGAATTTAGGATAGAAAAGCTAACTTTGGACTAATGGAGACTGAGCAATCTTGCCGGAGGAGGTGAAATGTGACCCAAAATGATTATTTTGTCTTCCTTCTTCATTCCCAATGTTATAACAACTTGTCTTCTATGGACAGAAGGCTGAGAAATTGCCTTTAGGGCTTCTTTCTATATCCTGTGGTTTGGTAGAGTTTCTGTTCTGATCCTCATCTTGTGAATAGACAGCTTCCCTTGCATTGGTGGAACAGGAAGATCACAGGTGGGGAGAACTTTCTTGTAAGGTGGGCAGGGATCTATCTTCCCTAAATGGGCAATCAGCGGAAGCAAGACTGAATGAATATTAAATTCTAGGAAACTTGGGTAGGTGGATAGAAACTTTGATTTCTCAAAATATAAAAAAGTTGGAAAATCTGAGAGTCCTTGTTTAACTTTCCAGCATATCTAGAACACCAAAGCTTTGCCTTTTCCATCATTTTGTGAGCAACTTTCATACCTTCTTGGCTCAACATGTTGTGCAATAAATGGTTCCATAGAAGAATGTCCTGGTGTACCCTTGTGGCACAGGCAGCCGAGGTCGCTCAAGTGCAGACCATGTAACAAGGACCTGGGGTTCGTGACTTGGGGAGGGAGTATTAAAAAAAAAAAAAAGATGCCCTAAAGAATGACGTCAAGTATTTCATGAACATTAATCAGAATGCTTAGAGGACGGTGCCTTCTCAAGAATAGAAAATGGTGGGTGTTCATTCATTTAGCAAATATTTATTGAGTTCCTACTATGCATCAGGCACTGGAACCCATTTTATTTCAATAATAGTGAAAACCCTTTTAAACATGTCTGTGTCTTCTTTCTAGCTCTATAAAGGATAATCAAGTAAGCACCAGTCCTCTGAAGAGAACTCAAGAAAATGGAAGAATTTTTTTAACCTCATGGTTGTTATTGTGGCTAATCTCATAGAAAATAATTAAGTTACTGCAGTGACCAAAGGCACACTCTCGTGTCCGACTTGCTGGCTTCAAAATCCAGGCTTGCCACTCATTATATAATTGATACAGGGGAAATTTTGTGTAAGTTTCTCCATCTGTTAAACAGGCCGGGTACCTACTGTTTAGGGCTGTTAGGAAGATTAAATAATTAAAGCGTCTTGGCTTATAGGACACCCTCAAGGTAAATGGCAGTTGTTTTTGTTATCATACAGGACTTGACCTAGAAAAGATAGAGAAATTTGAACTGATTATTTTGAAACCTTGAGGACATGCCCCAGAATTTGGTGGTTCTGTTTTAATGCCATTTATCACGTATATATAGCAGAGAGAGCACAACCCCTTTATTTGTAATTTAACTTCTTTGACTGTGTCCTGGCCTGAAAATGGAATTTGCATTGTCTAACTGATGGCACTTTTGTAAGAACACATGTACGAATGTGCCTTGAATCTAGTGAACTTGTAATAAATATTACTTTTCTTGTGAGGGTCAAATATGAGGAAGTAATTCACTTAAATTAAGAGTGTTGATGAGTTGGGTTCTAGTTAATTGACTGTAATATGTAAATCAACTTAATTGTGGACTGGCACTGTTAGATAAACACCCAACACCTGCTGTGGTTTGGTTGACTACCTTTATTTGTTTGATTTTGAAAAATTCTTTCTCCTTCTGTGACTTCTTGATATTATAGATCTTCCAACTCAGAGTGTGAACAGTTGCATTTTAGGTGAAAGAAAGATTTTTCAGGACGTTTTAGAAAATTTTAATTGCCGACTTGATATACTTGATTTAAATTAATCTAAATCAATTGCAGGCAATAGAACAATGGGTTGGTAACTCATCACTCCTTGTTTATTTTTTTAAATAAAAAAAAAGGAAAATGGGAAGTGTTCCAAACTGAGTCACGGGCTGTGAGGATTAAATGAGTAAACATGGTCTTTAGAGAGACAGATACTGGGTGGGAACTAAAGACTCCTTCGCAGTCACCCTTTACCAATTGGCATGAGAGAAGAAAACAAACAGGAAGACCCATTCATCACAACAGAGTAATACTAAAATAAGGGTAGAAAAGAATTGTGTGAATTGAGTAAGGCAGAAGCAATAACTCATTGAAATGAGACCAAGTCAAAGAAAGATCTTGGAACTGTCTAATGATAATTTTATGTTATTTAATGGAATTGTGCTGCTTGGGTACATCCTTATTTTGAGAATTATTTTCATTCTATGACTCTCATGTGATGATACTCATGGGAAAGCCATTCCTCTGGCTACCGTCAGATTTTGCCAGTACTGACTGGTTAAACCACATTGCAGTCAAGTGAGACTTTCTTAATGTGAATTGGGCAAATCTCTACAATGCCAGGCTATAATGCCACACTTCTAAGTGCTGGGGGTTGTCTGGATTACTTTCTAAAGTAAGTGAATTTTGTCTTCAGTGGTCCTGGGCTCTCTTACGTGACTATTATATCAGAATAATGACAACTCCATTCTATTTATGGAGTCTTTATCTGTTATCTGACAAAAACATGGGAGGAAGACACAGACTTGTAAATAAATTATTAAAATAATGCCTGTAGGTTATCCTCTTAAAAGAGTTCCTAGCATTATTTTAATACAGACACAACCACAAAAGGGGGCTGAAAAGCCCACAGTAAGGGGAGGGGACTTGCCAAGTGGCATTTTAGGAGAACAAAATCTTAGCAAGATAAAATCATCCACGTTTCTCCTCAGTTACAGGACTGATGTTATTAAAAACTCAGACATCTTATTTATGCCATTATTGGTAGAGTGCATACAATTTAAATATTTTAGCTCCATTCTACAACTAGGTCTACACTACTGACCTTCAAGGGCCCCCATTCATAGGGGATGAGGAAAGGGAACAATTAACTACTTCATGCAAGGGCTGGCTAGCAGAGTGGGTTTCCCAGCATTGTTAGACAAACCACGACACAGGAAGGCTTCGAAGCAGTTTGGAACATGGCAGGGTTGGGACAGAGAATGATGAGGGGGAGCTTTCAGTGCAGGGAGAGAGCCAAGGCCTTTTTTCTTTTTGAAAAAGATATCCCACCTTTGTTCCAAGGGTGAATGAAATATCCATTAAGACTGGTGACACTGGGAATTTTGTTTCGGCTTGGCTTCTTTTGTTGTTGACTCCACGGCAGTGGAGAGGAATCTGGGGTGATGAGGTTTCAAGCCAATATGAGAAAGAAAAAGAATTCCTTTCAAGGATTTCTTCTATTGTCTTCTCAAGAATAAATATTTATAGAGAAAGTTCAAGTGAAGTCTTTTGCAATGGTCATGGCTTTAAGACTAAGCCTTTGAAAGAGTACATGTAAAACTATGCTTAAATGAAGGGTGATCCAATTAGGCTTCCCAGGGAAAACCAAGAAACCTCAAGATAATTTCCTATCTAAAATCTAATTGTGTTCTCAAGTGGAATAAGAATACCACTCTAGATCTATGGACTACAGCAAAAATGTACAACCAAATTGGATTCTATTTTAAGTAATTAAGTTATTTTCCTTCACAGGATCTATAATTTGCCTTCAACAAATGTGATTTGCTTCAGAAAGATAAGACATTGCAATTTTTCCTTCAAAATGGATTTTCTGTGCCAGAAACAATTAGGAAAAGTAGACCAAATATTGCCTTAATTATATCCTGGTTATTCTCTTTGAGAGCATGCCTGGGGTGGCCGGCTTGTGTTCCAAAGTGAGAGGGGGTATGGCTACTGGCTTATATTATTTTTGCAGGGAGATCAAAACTGAAATTAACTCAAGAGACTAGGCCTTGCACAATGGTAGTGTAAACAGCCTAGTTGGGTGATATTACATAAATCTCCAAAATCTTATGCAAAATATGGGCTTCAGTGGACCTTTCTCCTGCATTCTAAAGGCAGCAATTTAACTTTTATCTGCTTGGCTGAGCACTCGAGGTGCTAATTTTGCAATAGATTAAATGTTTAGATTTGCATAGATTATATTGCAAGAAGCGTATTTTTGGCATGGTTAATTTTATGAAGAAACATTCACTTTTGGCTTTATTTTCAATAACAATTCAGTTGCCAGGTGTTGTAGGGGACAATAGTGGGTGATGGCTAAGAGCAAAGGCTGGATCAATGAATGTTGTCAGCAACTAGTGTGTCCTCTTAAAGAGTGTAAGTTATGGAAAGTCTCTAAAACTTAGTTCCTTTGTCTGTGAAAAGGGAGTGATAAGGACATTGAGAGGATTGGATGAGAGAAAGCATATAATAGCTGACTCAGCAGTGACCTGGATTACGTAAAAGAAATAAAATTTAAAACATGGTATTGTGTCCTTTTTCTTATCTTTCACAGGAATAGGGAGTAGCTGAAATTGCTACTCATGAGTAGAAAGTGATTAAAACTTTAGATTTTGAAGTCCTGGTTTGACATATTGGCGATGCTACTTACCACATGCCTTTGACCAAGTCACTTAGGTTTTCTGGGTCTTTTTCCTGCTTTATAAAATACAAGTAAAAATAGAACCATAGTTGTCTATCACAAAGTTGTTAGAAGGACTAAGTAAAACATCCCAACTAAAAGACCTAGGACAGTACCTGGTGATGCCACATATGAACTTATTGTTATTTTTGGCTTCTGCCAGTCAAAGGAATATCAACAGAAATCGAACATCACAATAAGTAAGTTTATCATGTACTTTTATTAACAACTGAATACAAAGACTGTACATTGTACATGCTGAAATCAATCCACTCCAGAAAACTTGAAAAACCAGCATTTCTATAACACTTCAGGCTTTGGTTATAAGTGCCATCTTCTACAGCAAACATCAGCTAGTGTAACCAAACAAATAAGTACAGGAAAAAGAAAATGTCCCACTGGAATGGAGGGATTATTTATGTACAAGTAGCTGAGGATCATTTCTAGGGTTAAGTGAGTCAATACACAGTCTGGAATGTTAGTTCCTTCTTCTATAATCCTACCACCAGACATATAGCACTAAGAACTTGGCCACACGTCCTGCCTAGAGGCTCATCGACATGAAACAAACAAAAAATATTTATATAAATAAGTCGATTAAACCTCACAAAAACTAAAGAAACATAAGAAAATATCCAATAGTCAATAAAAAAAAACTGTACAGTATTGGTCAGTCTTTTACATTTGAAAAAATGTGTAACTTAAAAAAAAGTTTTTGTATAAAAGTCTTTTACATCATTGTTAGCTGGAGTGAAAACTTGAAGACTCAGACTCAGTTGAAACAGAAGAGTGTCCACCACGCTTTCCCTTGGAGAGGATCTTGAGGCTGGACCCTCTGCTCACTGAAGTGAGTGCATGCTGTGCAGAGGTTTTAAATTTGGCTCCCAGGAAGGCATAGAGGATGGGATTCAAGCAACAGTGAAAAAAAGCTAGGGCCTCGGTGATGGAAATCCACTTGTGTACAGCACTCTCGAATTCACATCCTTGCTTAATGATTTCCAGGAGGATGAAAGAGTCAATGCTGATGCCAATGTAGTAGGGTAGCCAGCAGGCAAAGAAAGCCAAGATGAGGATAACTGTGGTCTTGAGGGCCTTCCGCTTCTGGTAACCCTTGGAGTGGGACAGCTTAGAGATGATAATGCAATAGCAGGACAGGATGACAATACCTGGCAGGATCAGGCCAACCATGATGTGCTGAAACTGAAACACCACCAACCACAAATTATTGGGGTACAAACGGTCACAGATATACCTATTAGGCCCCTCACTGACACCGGCAAAGATGAAATCGGGAATAGTCAACAGGAGAGCAGGTATCCAGACACCAACATAGACCACCTTTTCAGCCAACAGCTTCCGTGGCCTCTGGCTATTGGTGGCGTGGACAATGGCCAGGTACCGGTCTAGGCTGATGAAGGCCAGAATGAGGACACTGCTGTAGAGGTTGACTGTATAGATGACATGTACAGCTTTGCACAGGAATTTCCCAAAGTACCAATTTGCCACGGCATCAACTGCCCAGAAGGGAAGTGTGAGGACAAAGAGGAGGTCTGCCACTGACAAGTGTAATCTGTACTTGTCTGTCATGCTTCGCAGTTTCTTCTGGTAACCCATGACCAGGATGACCAGTCCATTGCCCACTATGCCAGTCAAGAAGATGATAGAGTAGACAGTGGGTAGAAAGATGCGGTTGAAATTGACATTTTCCTCCTGGAAGCAGGGCTCCTTTATGGAATCATAGTCGCCTGAGCCCAAGTCATCTTCTGTGTAGTTATCTGAAGAGTATATCTGCAAAAGAGAAAAGGTAATAGACATTCACTTTCAAGTTCAGCAGGTATTTCCTAAGTTCAAAAAAAATGTTCCTGTTATTTAAAAAAAGCAATTTGTAAACCCAACAGTCTTCTTCAACCCTCTTGTTGACATACAGGAGGAAGGGCACAAAAGAATAATTACAGAATCCTCTAACATTCCTTCCCATCTTCTCCCATAGTCACTTTTTTATATTCCTCTTTAGTAGAACCAGTTACAAAATTCTTTGTTTAGAACAAAAGGGTGCTGAACTTCTGAGGGTTTCAAAGACTCTTCTTTGCTAACTCTTCCGCCCGCCCTCTAGAGGGAAGAAAAAAACCTTAGGAGGAAACAAAACAAAACAAAAAGAGGCCACTCCTAGGTGGCCTGGTGAGGACTTGGAGGAATGGGCTGGAATCGCTTGTCCTGAGGAGGGAAATTAATTTTGTGCATAAAGACTCCCGAGACTAGGAAGAGGGAAGGAAAGAGCACTGAGGGGATCCTAAAAACTCTTATTCTCCTAAGGCACAAGACTTGTTTCACTTTTGTCTAAAGAAGCATTCTGTACTTACAGCAACAAGTAGTGGGGGCAAATTAAGACTTAAAGCAAAAGGCCTTTGGTATTTTAAGTATTAGGGGTGGGGGTGTCAGAAGTGCATATCCCCACCCCAACTGGTGCGCCTCAGGGGCTTGGATCCCTTGAGCGCGTGAATCACTTGGCGCGTTCGAGAAGTTATGGAACGTAACGGCATTTTTCTGGGAGTGGACGGTCACGGGGTCTGCACCCGTGGTTCTCGCCCCAAGTTTCATTTCCTCACTCTCCCGGGTCGCTTTCCACCCCGCCACTGATCTAATTAGTAGGGTTTGGGGTGGGGGGGTCTGCAGCTGGACGCCTCTAGGCAGAGGGCGCGCTGGGGACCGGGTGCTCCAGTTCCCCGTCTCTGTGGCTGTCCACCACGACCATGTCCACCATGGGTGGGCAGCGGCTCTAAAGGTTTGGGCTGGGTGCACACCAGCCTCGGTCCCTCAGGGTGCAGAGGAGAGACTGTGCGTCTTCGCAGTAAGCGCCTTTGAATTGCGCGCCGTTGAAGGGAACCAAAAGGCTCCCTAGTAAGTTTCAAAAGGCTCCAGGAAACCACCGACGGTTAAACTTCGCAGAAGGGTAGTGAGACCCAAACGAACTCCCGACCTGCACCTGCCTGGGGGCGCCGCGGCGACCCGAAGCCCAGATACCGTCTCAACCCCTAGGTTCATCCCTAGTCCCTGTTGCGCACTGCTCGGAGTGCTTTTGCGTGGTTACTGTTTATACTCCTTCGACTTCAGCACGATCCCAGTCTCCGAGCCCGGGTCCCACCCGCGGCGCTTCGGTGTGCTTTCAGCAACCACCAGTCGCCGCAACAACTCAGACCTCTCGGACTTGAGCACGGTGGGTCTACCTAGGTTTCTCGCCCTCTATTCTCTGCACCTAGGTACCCGCACAGCTTCGCGGGAGGTGCAGTTTAGCAAACAGGCGTCCAGCCTCAAGAGTGGTTCTCAGGGACCTCGGCCCCAGGTTGTCTCCTCTGGAAACTCAGCCGGGGCGTGCCGCCCTCCGTCTCAAAATTGAGATCCTGTAATTCCCACCCAAAAGAAACCGCCTCTCCTCCGGGAAGAGACCCAAGGTCTGAGTCCGTGGGCAGCGCGCACGCCTTCTCTGCACTTGAGCATAGAATGTTCTTCTATTTGCAAACAGCGTGCAAGCTCGGCGCGCGCCTCAGGACTCAAGGGAGACACATGTAGCCGCCGAAACGGACGCCCCAATCTTTTCACCCCTATTTACAAAGAAAAAGGTTCACTTCTACCACCCCCCCCTCCCGACCACCAGGTAGCCATGCACGCTAAAATTCTTTCCATGCCCTGTCTCTGGGGATCTGGTGCTTTCAATATTCTGGTTGCTTCTGCCCGCTCGAGAGGGGCAGCGCTCCTAAATCCAAGTATTTATACGTTTAAGAAAAAGCAGGTAGAAACTGGACTTACACGGAACCCGTCCATGGTAAACCGTCCGCTCTCCAGCGTTGGTGGCTACTAGAGCCCCCAAGTCTTCTAGGTCACTTTGCTACCTGCTGCCGCAGTCAACAATCTGAAGTTTCTGCCCCAAGCAGGACTTTTATAAAAACACGCTCAGCGGGCAGCGCATGCGCCGCGCGGGTGGGCGGGCGGGGCAGAAGAGGGCGGGGTGGGTGGTGAAGAAGGGCGGGCTACCCTGCACCAGTGCGCGAAGGAGAGGTGAGGGTTTGTATCCCGGCGGCCCCCTTGGGGTAAGCCTGGGAAACCCCTAATTATGGCTGTTCGCTGGTGGTCATCTGGTGTATTTCAACCTGGAGGGTGTATCCCGGCCGCGTTCCCCAACTTGGGATGCGCCTAAGGGAGGCGGGAAGCGCGGGCGACCGACGCGTCTCTGTTTAGTATAACAATCCTAGCTCACGTGGATGGAATTCCAAACCCAGGAATGCTACAAATGGAGACACTGAGGCCCAGAGAGGGCATGTGACTAGCCAGAGTAACTCAGCCAGTTGGCGGCAATGCTGGAAGTGGGTCGTCTGTTTCTTTTCAGCAGATGCTGCACATTTAGAAAAGCAAAGACCCTTTCTTCAGAGCACAACTCTTCTTCTGAGCATGTCTATCGCTTTACGTGCACATCCGCAGTAAGAGTACCAGGGTCAGGTGTAGGCAATCGGAAAACAACTTCAGAAGAAGGTAGGATGACTTGACATAATTCTGCAGGGGGACGGTTAGAGAAGTAGGTGTGTATTCCGCGGCAGTCAATTGGTGAATAGTACTTTAAAAAATAACAACAAAGGTGTGCTTTATTGTAAGAAAAAAATGAGCGAATAATGCTGTTTGTAACAGATCACGAGGTACTCCCACAGAACCACTCATTCATTTTCACAACACCCCGTGGGTGTTACCACTACAGAGATCCCTTTAGTCAACGTATTAATTGAGGGCCGACTGAAGGCTACACACCGTTCTAGGTGCTGGGGTTACAGCGCTGACCTGAGAACAAGGCCTCCACGCGGAGGGGCTAAGAAAGCAGGTCCACAGAGATGAAACCCTCGGGTTGGCCGGGGAGTCCAAGCCGGGCTTAAACCCAGATCTTCGGGTCTCCCGTAAGGCATCTTCTGATCAATATTTAGCACAAGCGTTGGCACAGATGAGAATTTAGGATGAAGAGTTGGGCGGGGTGGAGTGTGAGTGGGGACTGGACGTTGAAAGGCGTCTCAGACAGGCTGGGGTTTGCAGTGGGCGTCCAGACAGTGCTTTCTAGCCTCGCTCCACTTCCCGCCGGCGCGGAGCCTGGGTGGGGCAGGGGAGCGAGTGAGGGGCGGGACGGAGAAACAGTGTGACTGCAGCCCTAGTGACCGCCGGAGAGTGACAGCCGGGGACCGAGGTGCTAGCGTCAGCCTGAGAGAGGGAGGATTGAGCTGCTGCGCAGATTTCAGACGCACCCTACTCCCGGATCGCCACAAGAATAGGACTTGCCCAGGCTGGAACCTAAACGCTTTTTTCTTCTAGATAAAGCCTTTAGTCTGGAAGTGTTCCAGAGGCAGCGCGAAGTGTAGGAAGCTATTCTCTACAGCGCTTAATTTTCGTCTTTTGTTTAGATCCTCTTGCGTTAATGTTGGTTGGTGAAGGTCCTCATCTTTTGAAAGGGGATATTGGGGTCAGATGGGACTCTCAAACTGCCAATTTAGGACACACTAATGACATTTAAAAAACAATCATAATATTACGTTATGTATAATTAAAAAATGTAATAGACGTTTACTTTGATTAAAGTCTTAATTAAGATGTTCACAATCCAGTCTTCACATTTTCACAAACCAAATAGACCAGGCATCCATTGAAGGACCAGCGTTTTAAATAGGTTCCATGACTTGCTTTTTATGAAACTTGGGAGTCAGAGAATGAGTATGTTCTGACCCAGAATGTCAGCAGCATTGTAGCTCAAATGTTTTTTCTTTGGAATGGCTAAAACCTGAAGAGTGGGATCTCTCTGCTCAAAAGACAGAAAGTAACCCTGGAGTAAAATGATTTGCACAATAAATATTTGTTGATTGCAGACAAAGCAAAGATCCTTTATCTAAGGACACCTTTAGATCCTTTTAGGTATATCTGCTAAAAGGAAGCAGGAGAACAATGAAAAATTTAGAAGATAATGTTGACTCTCGGTTTGATAAGACTAGCTGTCTCTCTCTTATGGCTAATGGGAATGCAGGTTGGGACATTCTTCTAGAAAGCACTTTGTATTCAGCAGGAACTTTAGGTAAGTAATTCCACCTATAGAAACTTATCCTAAGGAAATAGGATTTGTGTCACTGAGGTATGCGTGGAATTATTATTGATAGTGAAATGTCTGAACAGTGCCAAATGTCCACTGTTAGTGGAATAGTTGAGAAGATCCATATGTGGAGTTCCATGTGACAATTGCAAATGATGTTTGTGAAGAGAAAATTTAATGACATAAGAAAATGCTTATTATAGATGCAAAATACTGTGTTCAAGTGATCTCAGTTGTTAAAATATTTGTTAGGAAAAAATCAGAAAGAAAATAAAAATATAGGAGTTTTCATTAGGTTAAGATTTTGATTTTTTTTACTTTCTTCCTTACATGTTTCAATTCTTTAAAAACAATAGACACAAAATATTTTTATATATAGAAGAAAGCCAATAAATGTTTTAAAAGGAAACAGAATGCCTCCCTACTACGTTTCCCCTTCCTAAAGTAGTCATGGATATAAATTTTACAATCAATCTGCTTTCCTGTTTCCAAGGAATGGTCTCTCCTTATTTCCCTTTGGGCCAATCCTACCTAAATTGCTTTTTTCAATTGATGCTCTTAGAACAAATCAAAACACAATACTCAAACATTTCTTGAGTGTTCGTAATATGCAGCTGATCTCATATAATCCCCACAACAATTCTGCAAGGCATGGGTAAGGAAATGGATCCAGAGAGGGTGAAGGACTTGGTTGAGATCACACAGTGAGGATCTGAACCCAAGTCGTGGTTCCTAAGTCTAGTCTCCTTTCTCTGACCACTGCAATCCACCCTCTGAAAGCTCTCTCCTCTCAAGGATCATTTAACATTTATTTTGATACTCCTTGAGTGGTATTTCTTGTCATGTTATCCGGTTTGTAAATGAGTGTATGTCTTTACTCCTCTCCCCTAGATAGTCTATAGGTTCCGTAAACTGAATACTCAGATATCCTCTATGTACTTCGCCCACTAATGAACAAATAATGGGCTCCCTAGTCATTTACTGAATCTTTATTTAACGAGTTAATGACTTTCCTGTGTAACTCTGGCAAAAGAACTAGGCTTCGGGTCTGTCAGGGCTTTGGCAGGGTCCCCAAATTCAAAAGCTGGCTTTAGCCCAGCCCAAGAAGCACTAGTCTTGGCCTCAGTTTGGAGGGGATGCTTACAAATCCAGTGACACAGTGACAAGCATTCTGCCACCTCCTGTTGCTCGCTCTGCATCTGGTTGATTTGTGTGTGAGCGTGTGTGCATGTGTGTGCATGTGTGTGTATATGAGAGAAAGCTGTACTCTGTCCCCACAAAGGCTTGAAGCCAGTTGGGGAGAAAGCTTAAGGACAGACCTCCTAATAGTGATGGCAGAAGGCAGTGGCATTAAAATCTTTGTGAATGCACCAGTTTCCCCTATCCCTTTACTCCTCCTGTGTCTTAAAAGAAAAAAGCCACTTCTGTTTCTGAAAGAGAAAAGAAAGCAAACTTCTTTGATGGCAGTAGAAGATAGCAAAGGGACAAAGTTAATATTTTCCCAAGTAACTTTAAAAAAAGGCTGTTTCCCAAGAGGCATACAATTCTAACAGGGTTGCAAATCTCAAAGAGATACTATCAAATGTCAATTATTTCCAAGTGTAAGGTGGGAGAAATGGTTCCCTACCCCACTGCATCCAGCCTTCATCTCCTCCCACAACTCCTGTCTCCAGCATCTACAGGTGAAAAATGACTTTGAAAAACAAACTTAAGCCTTCCATCTTGCAGTTATATATCAGTTTAAGAAAATTACTACTGGTTTTCTGGCACCAGTTTCATCCTAAATCCAAGTTATATTCTAAAAGGTCTGACTTCACTAAGATTAGTGATTTCCAGTTAAATTTTGTAGAAGTCAAGAACAGTCAGCAAAATTTGTTCTACAAAGAACAGCTAGACTAGTAAACAAATACAGCCAATTTAGAGTCGCCCTGGTAAGTCATTTAACAAAGAAGCCACTTAATTAACACTGCAATGATCATTATTTGACTGGTTCCATTGCCAGGAGAATGCATGGCTGTCAGCTTGCTGGGCTCTTGTGGCAAGTGTGTTGTGGCTTTGTGGATTCGAAGAAGAGCAACAAACAGATTCAGTGCTTTTTCCTAAAACATTGTGGTGTCAAGTTGGGACACAGTGCATGACTTTAGGAAATAGTTGAGAGTAAACCTTGTTCTCCAAGGAAAAAGCTTGTCATGGTTTTCCTTAAACCAGAAATCTATTGGTTGTGACCTCAGGTTACTATGGAACAAGAGGAGGTACCTAGAGTCCTTTGAACCCTTTTGTTTCTAAACAAAACTATGCATCCCACGGGTAGAGCCAGGGTGCTCTCAGAAATGTAGTCATCTGGTCACCCATACAAATGGGTTTTAAAATTGTGCTGTGACCATTCTACTAAGAGTTTTATATTAGCAGAAGGACAGGTTAGGAAA
>RJWH01002167.1:0-103274 GCA_004363575.1 Solenodon paradoxus
TCTGGGTCAGAGGCTATGACAAGCTGAAAAAGGGCTACGCCCCTTTAGAAATGGGGACCCCATGGTAGCGCTCCCTGATTTTTTCCACTTTAGTGCCGATTGTTGGGCCAGTTTTGATAATCTGTGTATTACTAATGCTTTCTGAGATTCCTCCAGGACAGGATCCACGAAGCCTCCCGGGTTACCTTCCACCAGATGCCGCTCCAGACCAGAGTCTACTCTCCTGTCCAGACCGGGCCAGACAACGCCAACCTCTGACCCCTCCCCTCTACGCCCCACCTGTCAGCGGGAAGTAGCCAGAACGATCACTGCGCCCCTTTATCCTATCAAAGAGGTTGGAATGTTAGGCTGGCCCAGAAGGACAAAATGGCGGCCCAGAAGGACAAAATGGCGGCCATACCCGGGAAAAGAAGCTGACGAAACCACACCTGGAATCACAGGACCAATCCCCAATCACGACGTATGAAGCCCGCGAAATTCTTTTGCTTAAAGATCACGCTTCCCTTTGTTCGGGCGCGACTTCCCCGGCCCTCGTTCTGCGGACCGGAGAACCTCGCCCGGGTGCGCAAACCCCAATAAAGCCCTGGCTATTCGACATTTTTTGTCTAATTGAGCTTTTCTCCTCGCGGAGCCCAGAAAAACCTTACAAGAAGGACATATTTTTTTTTTTTAAATCAGTAAAACAAGAGCTTTCTTTAAGACTACAGGAGTCCACTCAGATGACTTCTAATTATATCTCCTTAGCAATTTGTATTGTCACATAGTCACCTCCAGTGTGAAGGGAACTACCCAATTTGTCATTTTGGCCGCAACATCAAGATGCTTTGGACAAAAAACAGGGTTTTGTTGGTAAAGAATAGACATCTAGAAGCATCTACTTAGTCCTTTAGACAGAGCCCCTGCTTCAAACCCTTCAATGGTTTTCTACTGCTTTTCCAGAGTAAACTTACCATAAATTTTACAGTTGAAAGGAGGAATAACTAACTGGACTATCACTAAGCTCCACCTTGTGTGGGCAGGGGATTCCAGGGGAGGTTTTGGATGGGGGTGGGGTCGGGCATGGGAGCAGGAAGGATTAAATACCCTCATTGGGGAAAACTGCACCTCTGTTAGGCAAGTTTGTTGGGTGTGTGTTTGCTCAAATTAACTTTTTGCAAACTGAAAAAGGGGTTGAATTTCAAACCAGGAGGGGTGCTGGGACACTGCTGGTCTTGGTAATCCTACTTAAGCGCAAATATTACAGTTGCAGGTTTGGATTGAATCCACACCCCACCCCACCCCAGCGCACCAGCCCCAGTACTTCAGAAAGTTCTCCAGTATTTGGAGATAAGGCCTTTGCAGATGTAATTAAGATAAAACAGATGCTTTAGGGGTGAGCCCTAATCAGATATGAAGCCTTGAGACAGAGACTTGAGGTCAGACAGACACCAGGAGCTCACAGGCCCTCAGAGGAAAACCCTGTGAGAACACAGGAGAGGGCGGCCATTGCAAATCGACAGCGGCCTCGGGAAAAACTAAACCTGCTGGCGTCTTGATGTGGGTCTTCTCTTGGTCTTCCAACCTCCATTTCTCCACCTTGAGACAATACATTTCTGTTGTTTAAACCAGCCGGCCTGTGTTACTGGTTGTGGCAGCCTATGATTTAGTGATTGTTGAGAGAGGAGGAAGCAGTGCTTAATTTCTTTTTATTGGGTTGCACATCTTGTCTGTCCTCCCCAGCGTGGGGTGTGAACCTGGGGCGCTGGGATGTGCATGGACTGTGCTTCGCTGGGAGGCCTTAGAGCAGACCAAACCAGCACTCCACCAGGCCACGTGGACCTGGTAATTTTTGAAGTAAGAAATAAATATTTGATGTTCCTCTGGTTCGTAACAGAGCTCTGAAAACTTGGAAGTTTTGAAGCAAGGACTGCCTGATGATAATGAGATGACTTTGAAGAGCCCCAGGGGAACCTAAGGATGGTTATCCCAAGCCTGAGGGAAGGAAGGCACCCAGACTGTGAGTTTAATCACCAATGGCTAATAATTTAATCAACCATGCCTGAGTAATAAAATCTCCTTAAATCCGCAAAGGACTAGGTTGGGAGTGCTTCCAGGTGAGTGAAGCCATGGAGATTCTCAGGAGAAGTGGGAGGCTGGAGAGAGCAAGGGGGCTCTGCCTTCCAACCCACATGCTTTACGCATCTCTTCCAACTGGCTATTCCGGAGTTTCATCCTTCTTTTTTTAAAAGGAAAGATGCAGGCAGGAATGAAGCGAGTCAGCAGGCAGGAAGGAAGAGAGAGAAGGAGGCATCTTCATTTGATTTTTCTTTGGTTGTTCACACTGGTTGCTTTCCCCACCCCACCCCAGGCCCCTAGAACCTGGGATTCCAGGGATATGTGGTTTGATCCTTCAGAGATGACTGACCCAACCACTGCTCCACCAGGGCACACTGAGTTCCTCTCATAATATACTAGTAATTTATGAGTACAAAGGGTCCCCAATTTACAATGGTTCAAGTTAAAATTTTTCAACTTTATGTTGATGCGAAAGCAATATGTATTCAGTAGAAAACCATACCTTTTGAATTTTGATCTTTTCCTCGGCTAACACTATTCAGTAAGATACTTTCTCTTGATGCCTTGTAGGCATAGCAAACCACAACTTCCTTTCAGCCGCAGGCTCACGTGGATAAATAACTGAACACATATTCTACAGACGATTTTTCACTTTCAGTTCAGTGTACATAAACCACATGAGATATCCAGCACCTTTATTATAAAGGTGTTATATGAGATCATCTTGCCCAGCTGGAGGTTGGACTGAACCAAAACTTCCCCCATCTAACTTCCACTCATTAGTCATATTTATGCCTCTGAAATTTCATAGAATCAATGCAATTCCTTTTCATCCGGATCGTTTTTCTTTTTCTTTTTTTTTTCTTTTTTTTTTTTTTAAGGAAAGGTTCAGGCAGGCATGCAGGTAAGCAGAGGAGGGAGTCAGGAAGAGAGGAGGAGGAAGAAGCACTTTTACTTCATTCTTATTTAGTTGTTCATCTTGGTTGTTCCCGCTGGCCCTGGGTCTTGAACCTGGGACTTTGGGATGAATGTGGACTGTGCCTGGGGTGTACTTGACCACCAGGCCACCAGGGAGCACCACTGATTGTTTTTCAAAAATCTGGATATAACTTTTATCCTTTTTATGGCAAACACTTTCCTTTCTCAAGGACTTCGCACTGGCAGGTCTCAGTAATGAAATACGTGTTTTCCCAAACCTTCATCACTGCCTCCTCCTCAACATTAGGGACTCAGCTCAACTCATATGTCTACTTTACAGAGTGATCTCCTTGGTCATTCTAATTAAAATGGGCTCTTCTTAGTCACTCTTCATCGCCTCCGTTTTATTGTCTCTGTATCATTTGTCACTATTTTCCGGGTTCAAAAGGGTAGGATTACCTTTTCCATCCCTCAGGTTCATTTCAGGAGGATGAAAATAACCAAAACCTCTTTCCCTCCACTAGAATAAAAAGTGGTGTGCCCAGGTATCTGGAAACCCTTCTCTTTTGCTCATTTAGTTTGAATAGGAATATAATTCAATCACTCCAGTCTGGTTGGCAGTGGAAAAATAGCAACTTAGTAACATGTGCATGGGGGAGTCACCATGATCGGATAGGTACCATTTTCAATTTGGGAAACGGGGGTTTAAATCTTATACTGGGTGGGCTCTGGTGGACCAGAGGTTGGGTTATTCACCTCCAAAGGAGCAGGTCACATACCCCTGGGTTTGAATCCCAGGCCTAGGGAAAAAGCAACCAGTGTGAACAACTAAAACAAAAATGGTAAATAAAGATGAGTCTTCGTCCTTTCTCTTTCCATTTGCCTGCCTGCCTGCCTGCTTGCCTTCATTCTTGCCTACACCTTTTCTTAAAAAACAAAACAGAAGAAAACACACTGAAGAATGTGGTTAAGGGCTTGGGGTGAAGGGAGGAAGAGGTGGAGACCATGTGACAGAGAGGGGATGGTCTTATCTTTATCCTGAGAGTAAAAATAATTTCCTTGTATTTGGGGAGAACTTCCCAAGAGACATTCTTCTTGGTCATTAGGGAACAGTGATTATTTCTTTTAGGGTGGGGGTAGAGGCTTAAGGGAGTGGTGATTAAGAGAGCAAGGTTAGGGGAAAGGTCAAAGCTTCTCCTTTTCCAAAGTAACCAATTTTTTCAGCTGAGAGTAGTTCTGCATGCCCAAGCGGGGTCCGCACAGAATCTTGGAGATTCTTTCTGTTTACTGCTTTACTGCCTCTTTCCTGCTCCTAAAATAAAAAGTGCTCCCGAGTGTCTGGGGACCTTTCTCTCTTGCTCACTTAGTTCCAATAGGAATGCAACTCAGTCGTTCCGAGAGAAATCTTCCCCAAAGAAACGAAAACACTTATGCACACAAAGACGTGTAACATGAAAGCTCATAGCAATTTTTTTTCATAATATCCTCAAACTGTTATCAACTCAGATGTCCATAAAACAAATGAATAAACAAAACAAGGTACAGTCACATGATGAAATACTAAATAATGAACTGATAGATGCAGCGAGATGGAGAAACCTCAGAATCTTCACTTTGAGTGAAAGTCAGCCCTGTGAGTTCTCTTCTTCTATTCCATTGATAGAAAGTGCTAGAAAATGTCAATCCATTTACAGTGACAGAAAGGAGATCAGTGGGTGCTTGGGACTTAAGACAGAGGGAGAAGGGATTACAAAGAGGTATAAGGAATAAATTAGGGATGATGAAACGTTTCCATCTTTATTATGGCAATGTTCAAATAACTATACATAAATGTCAAAACACCCCATTAATGCTTTATATGGATGTATGTTCTTGTATAGAAGTTAGACTTCCACTAAGTGATTAAAAACTCACTGTATTCAGTGAGTACCTTTTTATCTCCCCTCTGATAAATCATCTCCACTTCATCCAGCATCTTTTGTTTCTGTTTTCTGAACACACCCCGACCAGCTCCGGTTTCTTCAAGGGTCTGCCCAGACCGGGAACCAAGACGCTAGGTGTGGTTAGAGCTCATGAGAACACACTGGGTCTCTGATACCTCCACTTCTTTATTACTCTGTGCTCACATCGGCTTTGCTGTTTTCTATCTTCTCTCTCTAATGCACACTATTTCGTTCAGTAGAGCGGAGCTTACATGTCTCTGGGCCTTCTGATAGCTGCTCAGAGACATGATCCACCTGCATTTGTCCCCTGGTAGCTTCCCACCTGTGAGCTACCATCATTATCTCAACTTTATTTACATTTTCTCCTCCAGGTAGTGAACTTTTTGTTCATCTTACTAGATCTCTTCTTTAGGCTTCAGTTCACCTTCTCAGTTGGCCAAGTCATACCCCCAAATATTTTACATTTATGTCATTTAATGCTCTCACTACTTGGTGTCATCCACAATTTAATCAGAATGTCTTCTTCGTCTTCATTCAAGTGGAAAATAAAATTGCTTAAGAAGACATAGTACTGAAGTTTGCCGACAAAGATATGCTTTGCAGAAATTAAAAAGAGAACAACCATATGATCCATTTCTGGGAATATAACCAAAGTGAAAACACTAGCTTCGAAAGATATCTGGGGTGCGCCCCGGTGGCCTAGCGGTCTAGAACACCTGGGAGCAACCCCACTCACATCCCGAGGTCCCAAGTTCAAGACCGGAAGACAGAGGAACAACCAGTATGAACGACAAACTAAAAATAAAGTGCTTCTTCCTCCTCTCTCTTCCTGCCTGCAGCTATCCTTTAAAATAAATTCTGTGTGAAATTACCTATCACATTGCTTTCAACAATGCCAAAAGAAAACAACATTCATGCCCCAAGTAGGGTGAGCAAATACATTTGAATGCATCACACAATTACATACTATGCAGCAATCAAAAATAGCATTTTCAAAAAAATAATTGACAGGAAAATGCTTATGGCAATGTTTATAAAAAGTAGGGCATCTAGTTGTTAACCGACTACTGATGGGCTAGCGACAGAGCTTAACAAACGGCTTCTTTCGGTCTTGGCAATATTTCTATTTATTGACCTGAATAACGGTTACATAGCACGTTCACTCTGTAAAAATTCATCGCATTGACTCATTTGAGCACCACCCTGTATATGGGCATTAAGAAAAAGCTTACTTACAATTATACTTCATCTTAACAAAAAAGCAGAACCCCAGATACTACACTAAGATCATATTCTTATTCTTTAAGAAAGTTTATTTTTTTTAAGAGGAAAGCTGCAGGCAGGCATGAAGGTGAGTAGCCAGGCAGGAAGAGAGAGGAGGAAAGAGGAAGTAACACTTCATCTCTTTATTTATTTTATTTTGTTCATCTTGGTGGCTCCCACAGGTCCCTGGGACCTTGGGACGTATGTGGACCGAGCCTCTGGTGAACTAACCCGCTAGGCCACCAAGGTGCAGCCAAGAACTTAAATCTATATTTTAAAAAAGTGTCAGAAAATATAGCAAAATGTGAATAGTGGTACCTCTGGATGATGAGATTACAAGTGCCTTTTATTCTCTTCTCTGCAATGTTCTTTTTCTCAAACGATTTGCTTCTTTATAATCAGGGGGAAAGTCAACCTGTATTTTAAAGAAAACGCCTTCTGAACTGTAAACACAGCACATACGGCATTATTCTAGTACAAGACCTGACATCTCGTGATGTCTGATAAAGGTGCAGTGGTTACTACCAAAGTTCCCAGTCATTTTAATCAGCCAGGTGCTGTCCTTACGTCTCACCCACCCTGAGTTTAGGATGGGTGCCCCCGTCTGGAGCCCCTCTTCTTGACCATGCTGGAGCTGCCGCTCTCATTTTCTGAGCATGGAAATCATATAAGAATTCGGGGCACGCCCTGGTGGAGGAGGGGCTAGATTAATCACCCCCAAAGGACACAGGCCACACACTCTGGGTTTGCGTCCCAGGTCGGGTCAGGTTGGGGAGACCAATCAGTGTGAACAACTAAATGGAAATGAAATAAAATGCTTTTTCCTCCTCTCTATTCCTTCCTGTCTGCCTGCTCGACTTCATTCCTGCCTGTACCTCTCCTTAAAAAAAAGCAGCTGGTGGAGCAGTGGTTGGGTCTATTTTTTTCCTCAGAAGGAGCAAGCCATACCCCTGGGTTCAAATACTGTGTTGGAAGGAGATTCTAGGCGGAAAAAAAAAAAAAACAAAACAGTGTGAACCACTAAATAATAAAAATAAAATAAAAAAGACGCTTCCTCCTCTCTCTTCCTGTCTGCCTGCTTGACTTCATTCCTGCCTGCAACTTTCATTTAAAAAAAAGAAAGAAAAAAAATTATCAGCCATTGTCATACCTCATCAGCTCCTTCGTGAAAAACTGTCACCCTGCTATGACTGCTATCACAAAACCTGACCGAGCCTTATTTATTTCCTTCGCATTTCTGGGGAAACTCTGGGACTCAACATTTCTACCCCTAGTCTGAGAAAGCCGTACTTCTCCTCGCCCAAGGTCTTGTGCTCGACTTTGATCCTGGACCTTTCACATCTCAGCTGAGCTCTAGAGTTGATGAGAGGGTGCGTCCCTCTGTTTTTATTTTAATGCCACATTTCTCCCTCAACACCCCACTGCCAGATGTCCCTCCCTCCCAGATTTCCTGGTCAGAATTTTGCTTTCAAGAAGTTTCTAGGCCATTTGAGCGTATTTATTGATTTTTCAAGATTCTATCTAATCCTTCCCTCAGGTGTCCCTATATGGAGGAAGGGGCACAACTCAGACACAATTGTGACTTAGAGTAGCTTGATGTGATGAGTCAGATGGAGAGATGGAGTCTAATATGAACAGCAATGAATTCTCATGCTTTTGCTGTGTCCTAACCCAAGCTCCCTGCGACTGAGCCAAAGGTGCTATTGCAGTTTATCACCTTAACTGACGTCTCTACTCAGGTCATCTGATATGGGACACATATGGGACACTGCTCCAGAAGCGCTGGAGGCTGGCAGAGGAACAGGGAGGAGAGGTGTGGGCCTCATGTTTAATGGGTCACCCAGCGTGGCCTTTGTCTGGCCAAGTGCCACGGTTTGCCAATCGAGGTAGGGACAACCTGCCTCACCAGTCCTAACCTGATCCCTTCTCTCGCCTCCTGGTTCTGGCTTTTCCTGGCCCCACTTGTTAGATTCTTGGACTTGGTCTCAGAAAGGAATTAGTAAAATGAGTTTTTATTGAGGAGAAAAAAATAATGGAGAAATATAAAGCACTCTCCAGAGATAGTACGAAAGGAAGAAAGGGAAGAGGTAGTAGATTGTGCTGGGACTCCAACTTTATATAAACAAGTTTGCTCAATCTTTCCTTTATCTGTTTCATCAAATTCTTCATTTCCAAGAGGGAAAGCTGTTTTTCCTGTTTGGCATCTTGTTCTCTCTTTTGTTGATTAACTTTAATTTTTCCTGTCTGTTTCAGTCCTCTTTTTGCTGATGCCCTCTTGTTTTTTTCCTATCTGGTGCTACTCAGGTATTTTCATTAGATCCTGTTTGTCAACCCTGTTTGTCAGCTCTCCATTCAAGCAGCTACAGTTCCACTCTTTGGTATTTATCACTCTAGCTGTTACTCCATTTCTATAGTTCCTTTTCTGGCCCTTTCAACATAGACACCCCCTTCGTCAGGTAAGTGACTCTGCGGAACTAGCTAAAAGATTAGGAAAATAATCCTGGCAAGGTGATGAATGTGAATCTTTGAAGTTCATTCAAACAGGCTGTGCCATGCCCACCAGGAACCTCTTTCTCAGTTCACTTACAGAGTGAGAGGGACAGCGGGTTACCTGGACAAATGCTTGAACTCTGCTTACAGGTTTCTTCCTTGGTCTGGCATTCAAAGAGGCAGCCTCATCCAGAGCCAACATCCATCTCTCAGCTTCTAGTTGAGCCTTCAGAAACTCAGGTTTGAGCTGGAGGAATCAATTCCAATCCTGTGAAGCTCAGGGACTTTGATCTTTGCTGGGCAAAAGCCCTAACTGCTGAGTTCTAGCTTTACCATTTTCCCTTTATTGGCCTCCTTTCATACAGGGCCCAGCCCTGCTTAGAAGGAAGGGTTTGCAATGCCAGATCTTTCTCCCAGTTTGGAACTTCTGATGCTCATGTGTGTGCAAGATAGGATTGGGGATGAGAAGAGTGGGAGGAGAGGAGCTGTTGCAAGAAGAGAATTAAAATGCACATTGGTAAGTAAAATTTAAGATAGGCAATTTACCACCTGAAATGAATATTTATTCTCTAATTTCTATGTTCTAAAGTTCAAGGACAGCTGGAAATTATAATGTGGCCATCATTTTGTTAAGATTAATTGAAGCTGCAGTAATTGCTATTCTTCCATTGTTGAGAAGCTCCCAGGCAGCTAGAGGTCTCCCACATCTGAGATGTGGGCCCCAGTTGGCCAGGGCTGTAATTGCTAGGCTAGGTCTTTCCAGGGGAGAGGAGTCAAGGAGTGTCAGGGAAATCCCTCTCGACAGCCAGTGAGAAAGACCCAAGATTTTGCCTCCTGAGGTGGAGCAGTGAGGGGTCAGGCATTAGAGAAGGACTAGGAATCCATTGTTTTTGATGCCCCCTTTATGGTTCTCTTCAAGATTGTCTACTTGCAGAGGGCAAGATATGAATCACTTTAGCCCCTTCTAAAGTAGGGTTCCTTCAGACATAAGACCATGTACTCCTGGGTTCAGTTTAGTAATCAAGCAGCCGGTGCATATGACTGACAATCAGCTCCCTCATTTTTATGGAGGGATTGGTATTAAAGCATTTTTCACTTCATATAACATATTAAGGTTTATGTATGCTTGTGCTTTGCAACATAGTCGGCTTGCATTTGTATAAATGAGCTTCTTTGCCAGGGACTCAATTAAGGAACTTAAAATTCTACATTTAGGGAAAATAACCATAACACTAGGAGAAGGAAGTAGAATATTTCTTCCTATTTTCCTAGGTACAGGGCCAATCTTCCAGATAATGCTGATGTTTTTGGTTTTGTCTGTTTGCCTTTGGCTTCCTGCTATTCGGATGTGCAAATACCTTTAGCTGTCTATGGCTACCCAGCACCCGAAAGTGCCCCGGGCCTTCACACTCTCTCATTCTCCTTTTTTCACTCTACCCTTATCAAGATGTCCTTTCTCCCAGAGAAGAAGAATAGAATTCTTCTTCCTAAGGTAACACGCCAATGATCAGGTAATAGAAATTTTTCTGAGAACTTTTGAGACACAAAGCCTAAAATCTTACATGAATCTCTGGAAGAATTTCAGGCAAAATAATAGAAAGTTAAAAAAAAAAAAAGCCAGGTTGCAGGATTGTGTTGGAAGATGGTGTCAACTTTTCAGGTTGCTCTTGCTGAGAGCATATACAGTTCCTTTGGGTCATTTGTTTTTTCCCCCATGACTTCCTCCCTTTATCTGATGCTTAACCAAGAAATTCTCTAAAAACACCCTCCTCGCTCACCCACCCACAGAGTTAGGAACCTTTGTGGGGAGGGGGCCAGAGAGGAAGAAGAAAACACTGTCTCATACAGAAAATAGCACACCCGGGTGTCAGAGCTCATGTCAGAGGCTTACTCCCAACCTAATACTAACATGTTATCACTACTAACATGGAGTTTAGGTCAAATATCATGTTATAGATATACACAATAAAATACTGAAATGACTTGAAAATCTTAAAATTCTGAAATGACCAATACTTGGTAAGTTTCTTAAGCAAATAAACTGCAATGGTAGTTACTAACTAGGTTCCATCAGCTTTTTAAAAAATTCTCTCTACTCATTTTCTCTTGGTCTTCTGTTATCCTTTCTGCTGGTCATTCCTTTAACTCCTTCACTTTTCTGGTTTGTAGTTTAGCTTAGGTATTGCTTTTGCATCCTTCCATAAGCTGTAGCAAAAGTATTATGGGAGACATTTTTCTTCTTCTTTGGTTATAAAACAAGAATATATAACATATATTTAATGGTCTCTATTATCATAAACTGGTAAAAATCTAACACAACAACTAATTTATTAACAATTTCCATTAGTGACTACCCTTAAAGGTTATTGTCTAGTCAAGCCATAGTGGAGTAGAGGTTTGGCACAGCCCACATACTTCCCAAGGACCCAGGTTGGTATCCCAGGGCGGTGGGAACTAAGAATCACACACACAAAAAATACCCTAAATAAAATAAATAAAATGATTCTTCTTCCTCTCTCTGCCTGCCTATTTGCCTTCATTCCTGCCCATACCATTCCTTTAAAAAACAATGTTATCATTTGTACCCCACAGACCTTTCTTCTCAAACTTTCGTGTCCCTACACATCAGATGGGAGACTCATAAAAACACAGATTCTAATTTAGTAGGTCTAGGATGGGGCCTGAGATCCAGCCTTTCTAACAACGCCCAGACAAACTGCCAGACCCCACTGTGAGAAGCTACATTGTGGACTATACTAATCATTGTCATATGTGGAGAGCATTTCTTGTGTTTAAAGAACTTTGACTATGATTTGCATCTTTATTAACATTTCAGACATACCATTTCTACTTGGTCTTTAAAACTGTTCAAAAGTCAAAACAAATTTTATGCAAGTAAGTGTTACACAGCCTATGATCTAAATCTCCGGTCTTCACAACGTCCAACATGATTCTCTTTTTTGCTGAAAACCAACAGTCTTGGCTATCAGAATGTTGTCAGCCACACTTAGAGCCTGCTTAGTTTCTGTAACTGATTTATTATCCTTTTGTAGGGTGGATTTGAGGTGGAGATGGCAGGAGCACGGTTCTGAAAGGTTTCGCAAGGAAGCAGTAGAAAGCTTTGTGAGCCATAGACAGAAAGATTTGCTCACTCTCCAGTGGAGGAGAGGGGCCACACTCGAGGGGAATCAGCATTGAATGGTCAGGGAGTTGGGTTTATATTGACGGGGTGAGGGTGGCAGGTGAATGGACACAGGAAGCTACCCAGTTTTCTCGTAGCTGGAGACACGTACTGTTTTAATTTCCCAGGGACTTTAGGCCTGGAATTCAAGGACACAGGATGCTTTTTCTGTTTTTCATATAGCTTCCATTGTTGAGAAGCTCCCAGGCAGCTAGGGGTCTCCCACATCTGAGATGTGGGCCCCAGTTGGCCGGGGCTGTTTTTGGCATGGTGATTTTTCATTGACCTCGGGCTCCAGATAAAACATTGCATAGAAATGTTTCTTTTCAGCCTCCCTTACACCTTTTAGGATGGCTTATTTGCTTCTTCCTCATCACTCAAGGACTAATTTTTGTCTACTTTTATTAATCTCTTTATGTAGAGGTCCTTCATTTTTTTTTTCTTCGGTTTTTATCCTTCTGTTTATTGTGTGCTAATTCTTGCTTATAATAGTTTTCTGTAGGTGTGTCCAGGTGGAGTAGCAGTTTGGTCAACTGCCTTTTGCCAGAGCAGTTCACATACATCCCAGGGATTCCACTTCAGGTCTAGGGACCTGGGGAACAACCAAGATGAACAAATAAATTAAATAAATAAAGCATTTCTTCCTCCTCTCTCCTCCCACTGGTCAGTCCCTGCTTACCCTCATTCCCACCTATACCTTTCCTCAAAAATTAATTCCTGTAAATTATATGGAATTTCTTTAGATTTTATTACAGTAACTTTGTTTTACAAATTTAAATAAATTCATATGTGTATGTTCCCCATATTTACAGTTCCTTAAATACATGTCAACACATCCTGCCTTTCACTGGATCACCAAGCGCTCTTCACCAATGCCCAGTGGGCTCCACCACTACGTGCTACCCCACCCCCCACCCTGCCCCACTCCCTACTGGTCACCTCAGTTTTATTGTAAGTGTCCAAGAGTTGGTTTTGTTTCATCTGTCCCTTTGTTTTGTCTATTCACATTCCACCTATGAGTGAGGTCATCTGGTATCTATCTTTCTTCTTTTAATTTGTTTCTGTTAGTATCATCCCCTCCAGATCTATCCACGTTGATTCAAATGACAAGGTTTCATCTCTTCTAAGGGCTGCATAGTATTGCACGGTACATATGCACCACATCTTCTTGATCCATTCATCTGATGTTTGGCACTTGGGTCATTTCCAGTTCTTAGCTATTGTGAATAGGGCTGCAGTAAACATGTGGGTGTATAAATCTTTGCGAATTAGCGTTTTTGTATCTTTTCAGGTAAATACCCAGAAGTGGCATGGTGGATTCATATGAGATTTCTATCTTCAATATTTTGAGTAATCACCATACTATTTTCCATAGGGGTTGCACCAATTTGCACTCCCACCAACAGTATAAAAGTATTTCCTTTTCTCCACATCCTCGCCAGCATTTCAACAATTTCGAGATGTTTGGATAACAGTCAATCTCTCAGGTGTAAGGCGATACCTCACTTTTTTTTCATTTGCATTTCCCTGAGAGCCAGCAAGTAGGAAAATCTTTTCATATATCTATTGGCCACCTGCATACCCCTTTGGAAAAAATGTCTCTCCAATTCCTCTTCTCATTTTTGTATTTAATTGTCTATATTTCTGTTATTTAGTTTTATGAGTTCTTAGAATATTTTGGCTATTAAGCCTTTGTCAGAAATATGGAACACAAATGTCTTCTACCACTTAGTAGGTTGTCTTTTTATTTTGATGTTTTCTTTAGCTGTGAAGAAGCTCCTTAGTTTGAGGTAGTCCCAGTTATTTATTTTTCTTTTTGTTTCCATTGATGCTGGAGTTGAGTCTCCAAAGGCCTCTCTAAAGCTGATGTCATGGAATGTCTTTCCTATGTTGTCTTCCAAAAATTTTATAGTTTCTGGTGTTATGTCCAAGTCTCTAGTCCTTTTTGAGTTAATTTTTGTGAATGGTGTTAGAGAGTGATCTTGGTTCATCATTTTGCTTGTGGCTCTCCAGTTATCCCAACACCATTTACTGAAAGGACTTTCTTCTTTCCATCATATACTTTTGGCTCCTTTGTCGTAGATTCACTGACTGTGAGTGGGTCAGTTTCTGGCAATTCAGGTCTATTCCACTAGTTTGTTATTACTCTGGACCATACTGTTTTGATTACTATTGCTTCGTAGTATAGCTGAATATCTAGGGGTATAATCCATCCACATTTATTCTTTTTTTCTCATAATTGGTATTTGGGTTTCTTTCGTTGTTCCATAAAAACTTTAAGATTTTTTGTTCTATTTCAGGGAAATAAGCCCGTGGGATTTTAATGAAGATTGCATTAAATATGCATATTGCTTTAGGTAAAATGACCATTTTAATGATGTTGATTCTTTCCAACTATGAGCAGGGCCTGTCTTTCCATCTCTTTGTATTCTCCTCTATTTCTTTTAAGAAGGACTTGTAGTTTTCATTGTATAGGCCTTTCACATCCGTTGTTAGGTATGTTCCAAGATATTAGAGTCATTTTTCTACTATTTTAAATGGTGTGATTTTATTGATTTCATTTTCTTCTAGCCTATTGTTTACATATAAGAATGCAACAGATTTTTGTGCTTTTATTTTGTAGCCTGTCACTTAACTGTATTCATTGCTCAGTTCTAGTAGTTTTTTGACAGTTTTCAGGGTTTTTAATATATATAATCATGTTACCTGCAAATAATGAGAGTTTTACTTCATCCTTTCCAGTTTGGATTCCTTTTATTTTTTTTTCTTGCCTAATTGCTCTGGCTAAGACGTCTAGCACAATGTTAAATAGCAGTGGTAAGAATGGACAGCCTTGCCTTGTTCCTGACCTTAGAGGGACTGCTTTAAATTTTTCACCATTGACTAGGATGTTGGCTTTGGGTTTGTCATATATGACCTTTATTAAGTTGAGGTATGTACCTTCTATTCCCATTTTATACAGGGTCTTTTTTTTTTTTTAATACCATAAATTGGTGCTGAATCTTGTCAAAAGCTTTCTCTGCATCTATTGATAGGATCATGTAATGGGATAAGCTTTCTGTACAGGCACATTCAGTTCTTCTTTGAATATTCACTCGTTCATGAAAAATGATTTAGAGCACCTTCCAAAGACTTGCTCTACTGCACAAAGGAACAGACTATCTGGGACCTGAAGGGATTTCAGTGTGCTTGAAGACACTCCCGCAGAGGATCATGTTGAGCATTCTGCAGACAGAATTGTTTCAAATCTGAAGCTGCCTGGAAACCTTCTGGCGATTGAGCCTATACACCAACCATAGGTATTGAACCACTTTCTTCATGACAGTGACACTGGAAGAACTAGGCATGGCACACGTGTGAGTGGGGCCAATTCCATGGTGGATCAGTGGGTGATTGGGGGTCTGCGGGGCCAGACGGCCCCTGCTGACTAGATTTTAAGCTACGCTCTTTCCACATCAAAACCATGTAAGCATGTACTCACTCTCTGGGCACATCCTGGTGGCCTAGTGGCTTAGTGCACTGGGCATAGTCCACACACATCCCAAGGTTCCAGTTCAAGACCTGGGTCCCTGGGAAACAAGCAAGATGAACCACTAAATAAAATAAATAAAATGATTCTTCCTTCTCTCTCTCCTGTCTGTCTATTTGCCTTCATTCCACAAACAAAAATATATGCTGACTTTAATAAGCAGGCATCTCTCACCCCATCTGCCAGACAGAAGATATAGGACAGAAGTCCTTCTGGGCACTCCTAAGGTTTCCAGGACATTCCTCAAGGTTTAGATAAATTTTAACCACCCTGTGTACTTCCCTCTTCCTCTCTTTCTCTCTCTCTCCCTCTGCCTCTCCCTCTCTCTATTAAGGAAAGGTGCAGGCAAGAATGAAGGTAAGTAGGCACACAGGCACGAAGAGAGAGGAGAAAGCAGCGTTTTATTTATTTTATCTAGTTGTTCATTTTGGTTGCTCCCCCACAACCCAGGATGCAAACCTGAGTCCTTGGGATGTATATGGACTACGCCAGCCAAAGGCGACTAACCAAGCCAGTACTCCACCAAGAGTAAGCCGTGCTGGCCTCTCTAGATCCTTAGATAATATCCAGTCACTAGGCTGAGAGATAGAGGCTTCGGTATCATACGTGGCACAGACAGAAACCATACCACTGTGATTACTCCAGGGCTTTTCTTCAGATTCACAAAGACTGTCTCTCTCTCTTCAAGCACCGTAACTCAGGGACTACACACGAAAGCACAGCTCTGCTTCTAAGGACGTGCAAGCTGTACAGAGCCATCCGTCAGACTGTTCCCAGGTTCAGTCCCAAAGCTGACTAATTCTTTATTAAATTCACAATTCCTAATACATTTTATTCCAGATATCAGTGGCTATGTGATAAAACTGCCGTAACCCCACCACAACACTGCTCGGAATTGAGGGGGTTTCAGAAAGTTTCCGGGTACACGACCACGTGGAGCTCTGGGGAGAACACTGTTCATGGAGAAGCCCCCACCCATCCCTGCCCTAAGCATCTCATCCGTTTGGCTGGTCCCGAATAATACCCTGAATAACAGACCAGTGATCTAGAGAGTAAAAGCGTCTTCTGAGTTCTGTGAGGCACTTTAGCAAACAGAACTTGAAGTCTGTGTCCTGGGAACCTCTGCTCTACAGCCAGTCAGTCAGACACACGGGCCATGATGGGTCTGTGACCGTCACGTGACCTCTGAGGAGGGAGTTGTGGGAACCACAAATCTATGCCTCCTTGCTTACACAGTACCTGGTTACACAGGTAACAGCCTGGGCTTGCGACTGGTGTCTGAAGTGAAGGGTGATCTTGGGGGGCTGGAGCCTTTAACCTGAGACTCTGGTGCTGCCTCCAGACAGTGTCAGAACTGAGTTCTTGACACCCTGCAGGTCTGTCGCTGCAAGGAGGCCTGATGGGCTCACACCAGAGGGGTTGAGCCAGGAACCCCACACGCGGGCCACCTGCTTTAAAAGCTACATCAAATCACGTGGGGCAGGGACCATTCGGCTCCGCTGTGTTACCCGTACGTACAAATTTGCATCTACATTTTCAGCGCATTTATAATGCTAAACTCTTTTTAAAGGAATTTATATTTATAATGTTAGAGTCTTTTTAAGGAATTATATTTACCTAATATTTATAACTCTTAACGCATATCAAGAGTAATATCTTGGATGCACCCTGTGACGAGGTGACCGAGGCAGCTAAGGCACAGACATGCAGAGGTAGAGGACCTGGTTCATGACCCAGGGCTGACAGTAAAGACAAAGGAAAGATTTACATATAAACGTAATTTTTTTTAAAGGAAGGTTCAGGAAGGAATGAAGGCCAGTAGGCAGGCAAGAAGAGAGAAGGAAACACCTTATTTTTTATTTAGTTGTTCACGCTGGTTGCTGCCCCCGACCTGGTTGTTGAACCTGGGGTATGTGACCTTCAGAGGGGACTGACCTCATCGCTGGGCGTGCCCACCAGGGCGTGCCCACCAGGGCGTGCCCACAGAGTAACTTACTTTTTCATAATAACTACATATGTTGGGTGTACCCCTGTGAGTCAGATAACTATGGAGCAGGCCCATGTAAAGCCCACCTGCGTTTAGGAGTTAAAAACAAACAAAAACAAAAAACCTCACTACACATGTTGCTATTTATTGAAAAAACTCAAGTGCCATTGTCTGTGTAGATGAACTTTTATCCTTTATTAAACTTTTACCAGTAAAATCTAAAATCAAATTATCAATTGTTAATCCTTTACGAAACTGTTTATTGTTTATTCTCACATAGGAACTGTATTAATAGAATTTTTTTTAATGAGAAGGTGCAGACAGGAAGGAAGAGAGAGGAGGAGGAATCATTTCATTTATTTATATTTAGCTATTCACACTGATTGCTTCTGCCCAGGGATATGTGGCCTTGCGCTCCTCTGGAGGTGATTGACATAACTGCTGTTCCACCAAGGAGCACCTTAATAGAAAATGTATAAATTATTTTTGCAGTGGCGTGCCCTGGTGGAGCCACATACCCCTGGGTTCGAGTCCCTGGCCTGGGGGTAAGAAACCAATGTGAACACCTAAATACGATAAAATGAAGATGCTTCTTTCTCCTCTCTCTTCCTGCCTGCCTGACTACTCGCCTTTGTTCCTGCCTACATCTTTCCATATACATGCTTTTTGCACTAAACAAAATAGATATTGAACATTAACAAAATATAATAAAAACCTTTCCTTTCACTTGCAGTCCATCATACCCACTGTACTTTTTTCCTTCTTAAAGACAGATGTTTTAATTCTAGGTCTTCATTTTTTCAGCCAAATATCTAACCTCAAACTTTCTTTTTCTTTTTTCTTTTCCCCTATAAGCTCTAAATCAAAAGTGACATTCAGTTCGGGAAGACTGTGGGATACAAGATCAGGGACACAAAGAGAAACAGAATCTGGCTCCTTCCCCCTTAAATTGGCCCAGGCTATTAGTTATGTTAATTAGTCTTTTGATGCATTTAAACATATTATTTGCCTCTTATTTGCCTCACAACTAACATTACCACTCTTGTTCAAGCCGTGTTCAAATTTTGTGTCATTGCCAAATAAGCCTTTGCCATGGCATTGATCTGGTTTTCTGTGTAGAAGCATGCAAAACAGGAAGGATTTGCGTACCTTCAAAAACAAACAAAAGGTTCAGGCAAAGAGGTGAAGTAATAAAACAGAATGACAGCAGAAGAAAGGGACATGGGAGAGAGAAAAATAACGCACAATCACAATTTGTACTGAATCGCAATTACCGATTACTACGGGCTGTTTCAATGCAAGGAAGAGGGCAGAAGGGTCGCACTGCAGCCTGTGACGTCGTCCAAGGAGCCACGTGCCACACTGCTGCCATTCTACCCTCCACACACCCTCCTGCCCCCTGCCCGGGTCACAAACTCAGGTACTTGGGTTTTATGTGACCTGCACTTAGTCTCCTGAGCCATAAGGGCTGCCAACCTCCTCCCGCTTATCTAGAACTATCTATGACAGAGGGGCCGCAGAATTACCTAATACTGTGTTAGCTACATTGCTACGCTTTGCAGATAAAAAACGGAGCCCAGGAGTGACCTGCTTGCGCTAAGTGGCTGAATGTGGTCCAACGTCAGGTCGGGAGGCTAGAGTCGCACTCAAGCCAGCACCTCCCCTCCCCCGCACTGACCCGCATCTATGGTGCGGCCAGGAAAGCTGAGCTGTCTGTCGGCGGGATGCTTCCGAGCAGCAGCTCACTCTCTGTCGCACTGCCCATTTTCTATCTCAGCTCAACAGCTGACAAGTATCACAGGGTATATATACAACATCTGGGATGAAGATTTTTACCCTAGGATCCCTGCTTTTGTGAATTCAAACTTTTTTTTTTTTTTTTAATGGGAGATACATACTAACCTAAATCATACCAGCAATTACCATCTTCTTAGAGTAAGTGGGCGGGTGGATACTTGTGATTCTCTTCTACTCTATTCCTCTATTCCTCTGAAGTCTGATTTGCTAGTTTTCTGTCCATTTGCATTTATGCACGTGTGGAATCATGCAGGCAGGAATGGAGGGGAGCAGAGGCAGCAGGAAGAGAGAGGAGGAGGAAGCACTTTATTTTATTTGGTTGTATTGTACATCTTGCTCTTCATACTTCCCTCCCCACCAGCCCAGGGACACAAACCCAGTTCCCTGGGATGTATGTGGACCGTGCTGAGCAGGCTTAACCACTACTCCACCTGGGCATGCCTTAGTTTTGTTGTTGTTTTTTTAAAGAGGAAGAAAGGTGCAGGCAGAAATGAAGGCAGATAGGCAGGCAGAAAGGAAAGAAGACAGAAGAATAAGAAGTATTTTTATTTCTTTATTTGTTCATTTTCATTGTTCCCCCTGCCTGGGGTCACAAGCCTGGGTCCTTGAGGGTGTACCTCAAAAAACACTTAAGGGGCCTTCAATTTCAACTAGCAAATAATGATCATAACTCCCTAATTACGCTTTATAATCGTGGCTATTTTACTGCATTTGAATTGATATAATTATTATTTAAACAAGAGGAAAACAGCGTTATTCTAATCATATGGTAAAAAGAATATTTCTGACTTAGTACAGTTGAAACAAAGATGGAAATTACTGACAAGAGGTCAACATGTAGTTCCCTTTAGATGCTCGCTAAACAGAAGTTGGTCCACCGCGGAGCCTAACATGAAGAACAAAGAGAAAAGCCAGGGACTCCATGCCGCAGTCCACAGTGGTACACAAACAGCATTAGTGCACAGAGGACACTGTCACCACAGTGTGGGCCTGTGAGCTGCACTGGCATGTCACAGCTCAAAGGGTATCAGTCCGAATTGAAGTCAAATATTCTCTCCGGGCTTGCCCTGGTGAGTAGCGGTTAGGTCTGCCGCCTTTGGCTGTGCGCAGTCCACACACATCCCAAGGTCTTGGATTGTGACCAGGGCCTGTATGTGTGTAGGGGGGACCAAGATGAACAACAACAAATAAAGTGCTTCTTCCTCTTCTCTCTTCCTGCCTGCCTCTGCTCACCTTCATTCCTGCCTGTACCCTTCCTTAAAAAAAAAAAGTTCTCTAGGAAAGTGTAAGTAAGCTCCATCTGCCAGTGCCAATATTTCGTTTTTAAAAAGAAAAGCCATGCTACTTCAAAAGACACAATTACAGCATGTCATTAAGGTTTTTTTTCCCCAAGAGGAACGAAAGCAGGCAGGCAGGCAGATAGTAAGAGAGAGGAAGATGAAGTATTTTTCATGTATTTATTTGTTTCCCACCAGCCCAACTGTTGACTCAAGAATGGGGTCCTTGGGTGTCACATCATCCATAGCCCTGTGTCTCAGCTCTCTGAGTCACAAGGGATCATCCCCAAAGAAGTATTTTAAAGAAAGGAAAGAAGAAAGATGAGGAAGCACTTTTATTTATTTGCTTATTTATGTTTGTTCCCACCCCAGCCCAGCTCTGCAAGTTTGGGTTTTACATGGTCTGGCCCAGCCACCCGCTTAATACCTGGGCACACGTCAGTAAACTTTTAATGAACAAAATCAGCTTGTTATGATGATATTTATAGCTATATTGTGGTCAGAGTAGGAGCAGAAACCCTAGGCTAGAGTGAGAAGGTAAAAGGCCACTGAGTCCTGTCATTCTTCTCAGACTCCATATTTTTGACTCGGGGTGTTGCGATTTGCTTTGGCCGACCTACTAAGATGTGTGGCTTGGTGCTCTAAACACAGTCAAGAAAAAATAAGGGGTTACTGTATAAAACTAGGAAGAGTCTGATTGAAGTCGTGTTCTAAAGTCGGAGAGAGTGTCGCAACGTTAGAGACTCAGAGAATCGTTACAGTCTCCAGCCTTTGAAGCAGGAGCATTTCCAAGGCAGAAGTTCCTACAGGAACCGCAGGCTTGAGGAATAGCACAAAACTGCAGCCACTGCTCTTTGGCAAACTCTCTGAAAAAGTTTTTGGCCAGACACCAGTTCTAAGTCTGAGCTCTATAAAAAGTCACATTAAATGCCAACCTCGAAGATAAACACAAAACATGCTAAGAAATGCATTGACTCTTAGCTCGGAAGGTCGGTCTTCCCATTCAGTGAAGTGAGCTATGGAACATACCCTACCCAGCCGAGCGGATATTTCATCCTGTGGGGCCTCTGAAGAAAACTAAAAGTAAAGTTTAAGTTAAAAAATAAACTACATGCTTTTAAAACCCAGTTATGAAGAGCTGACTTATAGATGTTCAATTTCGTACCAAGACTTATCTAAAAAGAGAGGGAGCACAAAAACGATCCCTGTAAAACATCTACCGGCCCCACCCCCTCTGCCTTCTAATCCCACGATTTTATTTATGTTCTTTCTGTTACTGCACCAGGCGATTTTCGGAGTTCTCCCTCTAAACCAGTGCTCAGCACAGAAGCGCTTCGCACTAGTCACGCATGTTACTTTTACAAATGTAAATTGAGGCATACAAGATGACAACCGTTTATAAAAATGACGGCTCAAATTGTACAAAACTAGTCTTTGTTTTATGGGGAGGTCAATAAGCAAAACAACTAAGAAGAATTTTTCTTTTTAAATTAACAGGAAGGAAGCAGGCAGGTATGAAGACAAGCGGGCGGGCAGGCGGGTGGAGAGATGGGGGTAAAGCATTTTTATTCATTTATTCAATGGCTCATTTTGATTATTCCCTCCAGGTCCTTGGGCGCCAAGACATCTTACTTATATGAGCAAAGGAGAGCAAATTTTATGATTGTTAAAGCCAGAAAAGAATCAATGAGGTCAACGGTTGGCTCTTTCTCCACAGTGTAATAGTCACACCACTGATAGTACCTGAGATGAATTTTAATGATAGATAAGCAGATATAAATTATCATGTAGTCTTTATTTTATCACGTATCATTTTTTACCTATGGTAGACACATAAATTTTCCCTTTAAAAAGAAGAGTCTGGTGCCGTGTGGTGTAGTAGTGGTTGGGTCTGCCGCCTCTGGCCAAAGCTCAGTCCACAGACATTCCAAGGACCTGGGTTCACATTCTGGGCCTGGGAGAATAACCAAGATGTTCAACTAAATAAGATAATTGAAATGCTTCTTCCTCCTCTCTCCTCCTGCCTGCCCCTTTCCTTTAAAATAAAAAAGAAGAGTCAATTAAAAAACAAAATCTCCAGTAAACAGTACTATAGATGCCAGGCAGACCTGAGTGAAGTCATAAAGGTGGCTCACAGATGAAAGAAGTTTGGAGAATAGCAATCAAGTTTGATCTCTTCATATTACATCTAAGAAAATTTAACCCAGAGGGAGCTCAATGGAAATGCAAGAATAACATTTACTCAGAAAAAATGACCCATAAAAGTTTATCAAACTGAATTACTTAGGAACTGCTGCCCCAGGCAGGTAAGGGAGTACACAGGAAACCTCGTTCCTGAGATTGCTTTCCTTTTCCCGTTATCTTTCTACCCTGTTTCCAGAAGCTCCTAAGATAGGAACTATTTCCATGTGTTTGGACATCTACAAATTCCGTTGGGTTTTTCTCTCTCACAAAATCTCAGCATTATTGTGTATAAAACAGATTATTTCTTCAAACAAACAAACAAAAAGACTCCAGGGACAGAGGAGGAAGAAGCATTTTCTTTTATTCGTTATTCATTTGGGTTGTTTTCCCAGTCTGCATCTTGCACTGGGGACCTTGGGATGTATGTGGACTGCAATGCAGTGGACTAAACCACTCCTTTAAAAAATCGTATCGAAATCTCAGCTTCCCTTGGTGTCCAACGATCTCCCTCCATCCTCTACCTTTCTCACGTCCCCATATTCCTCTTTTGGTTTTCACTCTGTCCCCCTCATCGCTGCATCATGTGGCCATTCCTGCCCTCTGGTGGAAACACAAAATAATAAATTTGCTGTAAAAACCATTTAAACAAAAATGCTGTCTGTTATGACAAATGATAGGTACTTGTACCTCCCTCACTGAGAGAAATTTTCCAGAAGAACTAGAGGGAAAAGGCAGGAAATATGAGTTGATGGAGTACACTAGAAATCTTGGCTGAAAAAACACCCTTGCTATTTTGGGGTGTATAATAATGAAAGTTCATCTTTCATGAATAACTTTTCTTTTTCTTTCTTCCTTTTTTTTTTTTTTTAAGGAAAGATGGAGGCAGCAATGAAGGTAAGTAGGCAGGCAGGCAAGGCGAGGAAGAAGCGCTTTATTTTATTTACTTGTTCATCTTGGCTCTCACCCCCCCCCCCAACCCGCCCCAATCTTGAACTCAGGACCTTGGGATGTATTTGTACTGCACCCAGAGTGTACTAGATGGCCAGGTCACCAGGGCATTTAATTGATATTAAACAATATTAAAATAAAAGGAGTGGGGGAGGTCATTGAGGGCTTCCTGGAAAAGCAACTTAGCTGAAACTTGTAAGAATACAAGAAACCTAATAAATAAGAAGGAGATCAGAAAAGACAGTAGGAATGTTCATAACAGTTTCTCTCTCTTTTTCACCCCCCAGTCGCGGATATCAAATCTCCACATGTAAAGTCCACAGGCTTCACATGGCCTGTGCCTCAGCTGCCTTAGACACCTGAGCCCCGGGACATGATAGAGAAGGAGGAAGGAAATAAAAGGAAATCAAGAAAATAAGCTAAATGAGCTTAGAGTGAAAGGCCTTGTATATCAGACTAAGAAAAATAGAGATTTTTGAACTGGAAGAGGATGATGTATAAAAACCCTGGAAAGTCTGACTTCAGTTTCCTAAATTAAATTTCATTGATACCAATAATGACAGGAGTATTTTTACAAGTATGAAATGCTATATGAATAGGCTGATACCCAAGTTACTGTAGCATTAAAAATAGTAATATTTTATAGAATAAAACATTGCTTTAGTTCTTCCCCACTGCTACTGGGGAATAAAAAGAATCATAAAAAAGGAGGAAAATAGAAAAGATGATATATTTAGAATGAAGGGGCAAAGCGTCACTAGGACAGTCTTAGATAGTCCACCGGAGTTACCAGATAGTAAATACTAAAAGGCTTACCAGCGAGGAAATGCTCCAGCCTTGTGGTCTTCCGTTTGTCAAAATCATCACCGGCAAATATTAACATGGGTTTTGTTCTCTCAGGACATTCACTATTCTATGAAATGAAAAATAATTGTAAGTATCAAAATAGAAATTGTTTATATGTTGATTTTAAAGTAAGTCAATATTTACACAGTGATTTGTTTTCACATTTTCTTAACCCTTAAAACTATGTCTACTGATGTTAGACTAAAACCAGAGTTGGGATTTTTAAACTTCCAGATTTTTACATTAAAAAGTAATTTTTCATCACAATGCCAAACTAAGAAGTGGTCAAGTTACTTTTTAACATTATCCTGTGCAAAGAATAAATTAAAAAGCTAAGCTTGCTGTGAAACAAACATAGCCCTCTCATAACCAACATCCCAGAGCCAAAATAAATGTAATTTCTTTGAACTATTTTGCAATACTGGTAAATGACATAAAGTGTATTCTTAAGTGAAAATTAAACTACCAACGAAACACTCAGCAGGGTTTAAGCTCCTGCAACAAAGAAAGTATTCTGTCCAGTTCTGGATTTTCCATACCAAGAAGAAAAAAAAGATTTCAAAGCCACCAAAATTAAAAGAAAAAAAAATGTCTTATTTTTGGAGGAAAGTAAATGGCTATGAATCTGGGCATCACACTGCTCTGACATCAACAATCTAGAAGAAAAAAGGACAACACCCAGACACTCTCTGCCCCAGGACTAGAGGTCACTTGTTTCTTCCAGTTTGCCATGATCACGCTTGTTGACATTTCTGCTTTCAAACCCTGAACGCTCGCCGTCTGTGCTTGGAAGATAAACCCACGTCTGTCTGGCTGCGCGAGGTGGGTGGGCTTTCCAGACTCTCCTCCAAGCCCCATCGATGCCCACCTGAATGAACCCTGCTGCCAGCCCTAGTTCTACGGGCTTATTTAAGCGTTTAGTGGGTAAGTGACAGTGAGACGTCAGCGACAATTTGGCTTTCAAACCGTCCTGATCACAACTGCATAATAATAAAAAGGATACTATTTTAAGTCATGATCCAGCCTACAAATCATAAAAATAGAACGAAATGAGTTATGTGAAACACTACTTCACATGGAGCTAGATCACTGATATTATTCACAATGTAAAAATCCTGAGCTAGAAGAAACTACAGCAGACGAACTTTATTCAAAGTCTGAAAAGCCATAAAAACTCCAAATACTATACAAATGCCAAGCTACAGTATATTAAAAAGACCACAGTCATGGTGCCCCCTGGTGGAGAAGGGGGTTGAGTGCAGTCCACGAACATTCCAAGGTCCTAAGTTCATGTGCCAGGGCTGGTGGGAATGACCAAGGTGAAAAACTAAATAAAATAAATAAAGTGCTTCCTCCTCCTCTCTCTCCCTGCCTGCCTGCCTCTGCTCCTCTTCATTCCTGCCTGCACATTTCCTTAAAAAAAAAACCCACAAAAAATGATAGCTGTATGAATTCCTCGAACTAATGTTTTCAATTAATTTTCTTTCTTTAAAGGAAAGGTGCAGGCAGCGGTAGGCAAGCAGCAGGAAGAGAGAGGAGGAAGAAGCACTTTCATGTGTTTCAATTAGTTGTTCACACTGGTTGTTCAACCTGGGCCCAGGACTTGAACCCAGGGGTATGTGGCCTGCGTCCTTCAGACGCTACTCCATCAGGGCACGCCACAAATGAATTTTTTTAAACAAAAGGAAAAAAAGGAAGTAATTCCTATGAATTATACACAAATTTTTCAAATATAATATCTCAGATGGCTACAATGTATTTTATCCTATCCCAAATAAAATCAGCTTTTCTTAAATTTTAATCATCTCGGCATGCCCTGGTGGAATAGCAGTTAGGTCAGTTGCCTCTGAGGGAGCGCAGGCCACATGCCTCTTGGTTCAAGTCCTAAGTCCAGGGGGAAACAACCAGTGTGAACAACTTAAATAAAAATAAGTTTCTTCTTCTTCCACCCTCTTCCTGCCTGCCTACTTGCCTTCATTCCTGCCTGCACCTTTCCTTTAAATTTCTCTAATCATTTTGTTAAGGCTTTTTTTTAATGCAGAGTCACCATCTCTAGAAAGTTGGCAGTCTTAGAAAACAGGCTCCTAGAGTCACCATGCAATTCCATTCAGTTGGACAGTCTAAGAGTAATTAGAGAGTAGGGGTTGATACAAGTGAGTGAGTGAGTGAGAAGAGAAATACCTGGGGGAAATGGCTTTAAAATGAGGGGGTCAGGCTTGCATGGTGGAGAAGCAGTTTGATCAGCTGCCTTCATCTGAGAGCACAGTCTACATAAACCCCAGGGACCTGGGTTTGCATCCTGGGTCCAGGAGAACAGCCAAGATGAACAACTCCATAAAATAAATAAAATGCTTCTTCCTCCCCTCTCTGCCTGCCTGCCTGCTTCTGTCCACTTTCAGGACGTAAAAGGACACAGGAAATAAATATGAGTGTAACAAACATCCAATACTAAAACAAAATGAAAACTATGAGTCTGTAACCAAATAATGGGGAACAGGTGAAAGCCTACCTAGCAGCCTATGCAAGAATTGCCAGTGTAAGCAAAGTCTCACCAGAATTTAATTTTATAGCTATAGATACAATCTGTGGTGAAAACCTAGTATTCAATGTTCTTGTTAAGCATTAGAGTCGACAAGCAGTAATTAATGGGTTTTGGTTCTGATTAGAAACTACACAGAGGTGAAAACAGTTGGGAGGTGAGATGGAAAGAGCCAAGGTATTAGCATGGGTGCATCAGCCAGGACACATGGCCGCTGACTGGTGACCCACCAGCAGCAGTGGAACAGGTGAGATGGGCATGTTGCTTATCTCCAGGGCTGAGTGCACGACTCCAAAGAGAAGCTGTCGTGAAATGCTTCCACTGTGATAAAGCATCAGTGTATACACTTCACAGACCACCTTCTAATACATTACCTTCATTGATAAGCATGTCCACATACAGTCTCATTTGCTGATGTCCTACCTACTTAGTACTTGATTGCAATTGAGGCCAGAAAATAAGTGACTTATGAAGTTACACATGTCATCGAAATGGCCAAGACAGAGCACCAACGCAAGTGCTCCACCTCTAAACCTAATCTCAGGCCTGGGTTCTGCCTTGTACCTGAGGAAGCTGGTGAGGCCGACTGCTCACAGGAAACTGTAAGGCACATCTTTCTTATTTAAACTACAAAAGCGTATCAGTACTCTTCGCCACAAGATGTCGCTCTTGCACAGTCGTCACAAGAGCTACATTACAAAAAGCTTTTTATTTTTCTGATCAATTTTACTTTAATAGCTTTTAGCGAGACAGTCTTCTCAATACCTAATTAATCACTCCCAGCACATGGTTATGTACGTGGTAGTCATTCGTATGACCTAGAAGAAAAAAAAATCTTAAGCATTTATTTTCCCAGTCATCTTGTGTATCCACTTAACTGCCAAGTTCAAAATGTCCTAATATTTGATGCTCTTCTTTCTTAGATTTTTGACTCTTCCTAAAATAGATTGTTGAGATCTTCACCCTGGAAAAGATCCTGGGGATCATTTGGCCAAACGCCATTATTTGACAGAACAGTAAATAAAAGCCACAGAAGGTACTGAGTATGCTTGACCATGTCTCATTCACCCAGGCAAGGATTCTTCTTCAAATGTCCTCATTAAACAGATATTTATTAGGGAAGGAGCAACTTATATGGGTAGATATGCTTCTTTATTTTTTTCTAACTCTAATTAGAAAATATTTTGATTGAAGATGTATATGTTTCGTGTTAGAAATATCTACAACTTGAGATAGGGAATTATTTACTTGCAGATTGACAAATTTTATTTAAACTCACAAGATAAAATTTAAAAAAAACTATTTTTAAGCTTACTGGTTACTCCTGAATCTTCAATACCAATAATTAATCTGAGTCACACAGATGACTCTATAAACAAAACTTAAAATGCCAATGATGTGGTGTACCCTGGTGGCTCAGGCACTAAGCCTGCAGCTGGGGTATAGATCATATAGAACCCCTATAAGCCCCACTCTAAAAAACATGCCACTTTAACCATCCCAGTGCCAGAAATGCCCAATAACCTCCACAGTACCAGTGATAACCCCATAGTACTTAACTGCAGCTCAGCCAGACTAGTGTTCTACTCCCTTTGAAGAAAGAGGTGCATGCAGGGTGGGTGGAGGGGATCCTCTTTCCTGGCTCCTGTTTCTTCCCAGGGTGGAGGCAAGAACAGTAGTAGCGGTTGTGACCCACTGCACTCAGCATTGGCAGGGCCATCCTTAATGTGGGGCAATTTATTCTTTTGCATGTGGCTGTCCAGTTTTCCCAACACCATTTGTTGGAGAGACTTTCCTTTTTCCATTGTATGATTTTGGCTCCTTCATCATAGTATGCGAGTCGGTTTCTGGTGATTCAATTCTATTCCACTCATCCATGCCTCTATTATTATTCCAGTACCATACCATGCTGATTATTATTGCTTTGTAATATAGTTCAAAGTCTGGAAGTGTGATCCCTCCAGGTTTGTTCTTTTTTCTAATGATTGCTTTGGCTATTCAAGGTCTTTTGTTGTTCCATACAAGTTTTAAGTTTTTTTGTTCTATTTCCTGGAAGTAAGCCTGTGGGATTTTAATGGGGATTACCTTAAACCTATATATTGCTTTGGGTAAGATGACCATTTTAACGAATTTGATTCTTCCCAGCCATGAGCAGGAGATGCCTTTCCATTCCTTTGTGTCATCCTCTATTTCTTTTAAGAAGGACTTCTTGTTTTCATAGTACAGATCTTTTACTTCCTTTGTTAGGTATTTGTCCAAGTATTTCATTCATTTAACTTCTATTGTAAATGGTGTAATTTCATTTTCTTCTAGCATGTTGTATGCATATTGGAATGCAACAGATTTTTGTGTATTGATTTTGTAGCCTGTCACTTTATTGTATTCATTGATGAGCTCTAGAAATTTTGGATAGAGTTTTTGGGATTTTCAATATATATAATTATGTCATCTGCAAATAATGAGAGTTTTACTTCCTCCTTTCCAACTCGGATTTCTTTTATTTCCTTTTCTTGCCTAATTGGTCTGGCTAAGACCTCTAGTACGATGCTAAATAGCAGTGGTGAAAGTGGACAACTTTGCCTTCCTGACTTAAAAGGAAATGATTTCAATTTTTCGCCACTGACTCTGATGTTGGCTGTGGATTTTTCATATATGACCTTTATTTTATTGAGGTATGAATTTATATTCTCATTTTATGGAGAATTTTTGTCATAAATGGGTGTTGGATCTTGTCAAAAGCTTTCTGTATCTATTGATATGATCATGTGGTTTTTCCCTTTGCTCTTGTTGATATGGTGTATAACATTGATAGATTTACATATGTTGAACCATCCCTGCATCCTTGGGATGAATCCCACTTTGTCATGATGGATAATCTTTTTGATACACTATCGAATTCGGTTTGCAAATATTTTGTTGAGAATTTTCGCCTCTATGTTCATTAGAGATATTGGTCTGTAATTTTCTTTCATGGTGACATCTCTTGGTTTTTGGTATCAGTGTAATGTTAGCCTCATAAAAAGTATTTGGGAAGTTCCCTGTTCTTCAATATTTTGGAAGAGCTAGAGAAGAATAAGTGTGAATTCTTCTCTGAAGGTTTGGTAGAACTTATTGGAGAAGCCATCTGGTTCTAGGCTTTTATTTTTGGGGAGACCCTTGATTACTTCTTCAATTTCCTTCCTTGTGATTGTTCTGCTCAGGTTTTCCAATTCTTCCAGGTTCAGTATCGGTAGACTGTATTTTTCGAGAAATCTGTCCAAGTCCTCAAGGTTGTCCATTTTGGTGGCATAGAGCTATTATAGTAGTCCCTTATGATGTTTCGAATATCTGTGGTATCTGTTATAACTTCTCCCCTTTCATTTTTGATTCTAGTTATGAGAGTTTTCTCCCTTTTTTTTTTTTTTTTCTTTGAGTCTAGCAAGTGGCTTGTCATTTTGTTTATTTTTTCAAAGAACCAACTTTTGGTTTCATTGATTTTTTTGGATTGTCTTTTTCTTTTCTATTTTGTTTATTTCTGCCTGAATTTTCATTATTTCCTTTCTTCAGCTGATTTTTGGTTTTAATTGTTCTTCTTTCTCTAGTTGTTTTAAATGTAGAGTTAAGATGTTTATTTGAGATTTTTCTTGTTTCTTGAGGTAGGCCTGGATTGTGATGAACTGTCCCCTTAGTACCACTTTTGCTGCATCCCATAGATTCTGGTAGCTCATGTACTCATTCTCATTTATCTCAAAGTATTTTTGAAGCTCCTCTTTGATTTCCTGTTTTACCCAAGAGTTTTTCAGGAGCATATTGTTGCATTTCCAATTGGTTTGGGATCTTCAGCTCTCTTTTTGTGGCTGCTTTCCAATTTTAGGCCATTGTGATCAGAGAAGATGATTGGTATGACTTCAATCTTTGCAAATTTGCTGAGAGATGTTTTGTGTACCAGAATATGATCTATCCTTGAGAACATTCCATGAATGCTTGAGAGAAAAGTGAAATCTGTAGTCATTGGGTGAAATGATTGGTATATCTCTATTAGACCTATCTGTTCCAGATGGTCATTTAAAGTGGCTGTTTCCCTGTTAATTTTCTGCCTAGTTGATCTGTCCATTGCTGTAAGTGGGATGTTGAAGTCCCCCACTATCATTGTGTTGCTGTAAATGTCTCTCTTCAGGTCTAATAATACTCGCTTGATATATTTTGACGCTCCTTCATTTGGTGCACATATGCTAATAAGCATTGTGTCTTCCTGCGGAATTGATACTTTAATCATTGTATAGTGTACATCTCTGTCTTTTGTTACACTTTTTAGATGGAAGTCTGTTTTATCTGATGAGTATAGCTGTTCCTGCTCTTTTGTGGTTACCATTCAACTGTAGGATTGTCTTCCAGCCATTGACTTTGAGCCTTTATTTATCTTTTGGAAGAAGGTGGGTTTCCCAAATGCAGCAGAAGGTTGAGTTATGCTTTTTAATCCATTCAACCACTCTGCATCCTTTGACTGGTGAGTTCAGTCCATTAACGTTTAGGGTGATTATTGATATATAGCTGCTTAGTGTCACTTTGAATTTGTCTTTTGTATGTTGCTCCAGATGATGACTTTGTTCTCTTTCTCTTTTTAGGTTGGATGGGTGCAGGTATGTTTTGATTGATTTTGCCTTTTGTTTTCTTCACTTTCTCCCTGGGGATGTATTTTGAGGTTAATCTGCAGTTAGTTTTCATAGTCCTATGTTTACTACCTAATAAAGCATATGTCTTCCACTGAGAATTCTAACTATGCACATTTTTGTTCTCTTTCTTCCCACTTTTAATATTTGCTGTCATACTGTTTTCCTGTGTGATTTCTTTATGTAGTATAGAACATCCTATAATATTTTTTGCAAAGCTGGTATTGTGGTGATGTATTCCTTCAACTTTTGCTTCTCAGAAAAGGTTTTTAATCATTCTTTCGGTTCTGAATGATAATCTTGCCGGATATAGTATCCTAGGTTGAAAATCCTTTTCTTTCAGCACTTTCAATATATTATGCCATTCCCTTTTGACCAGTAGAGTTTCATTTGAGAAGTCTCATCTTTATGTGACATGTTTTTCTCTTGCTGCTTTTAATAGTCTTTATCTTATATTTTTGATATTTTTATGATGATGTGTCTAGGTGTATTTCTTTTGGGGTTTCTTTTATTAGGAACTCTTTGAGCTTTCTTGGATCTGCAGGCTCGCTTCAGTTTTCATATTGGGGACGTTCTCATCTATTATTTCTTCAAATGTGGTTTCTACCCCCTTTTCTCTCTTCCTCTGCGACCCCTATGATGCAGATGTTATTCCTTTTGATGTTATCCGAGGTCCTGAATGCTGTCTTTGATTCTTTGAATTTTTAAATCTCTTTGCTGGTTTGCTTGATTGATTTTCTGTGTCCTATCTTCCTGATCACTGATTCTATTGGAAGCTTCAACCGTCCTATTCTTGAGTTCCTCTATTGAGTTCTTTAATTCAGCCATCATGTCTCTTACCTGTTTGATGTCTTGTTTTTATTCTTTTCTTTGCTTCCTGACACTTTGCTTCCTGACATTCTCTTTTACTGCCTCTACTGATTTCAGGCTTTCCATGAGTATGTTAATCACTGCTACTCTAATTTCTTCTTCCAGTAACTTACATATGTCAGCTGTATTCAGATTTTCCCTTGGGTTTTTGATTGAATCCATCATTTCATATATATTTCTCTATGCCTTTCCTCTATTGGGCGTTCTGTTTCTATCTCTGAGGGTCCGGTTTCCCTGGCGTTGCATAGCTTTGACTTGTCCAGAATTGACAATCAGGCTACAGTTTCAGCTCTACCCACAAGGTGGTACTAGCGGGTAATGTTGAGGTTTGGGACAGCATTCTCACTGTATTCCAGGGGGCAGGGTACCCAATGGGTGGGATTTCCAGTGGTTGGATATGTAGCGGAAGGAATTTCTGCTCAGTGGACCCCAAGCTTTGGTGTGAAATGGTTGTGGGAGGGGTTTGAGCTCTTTGGCTGAGTTCTGGTTATTGCTGCGCCCAGCGCAATTTCACCGCGGGGGCTCTTGCTGGTCCTGAAATCCCTAGCTTCTGCCCCACCACGCATCAGACTCCTGAGTTCTGTGCCAAATCCAAATCTATGGCTTAGCTGAGAACTCCGCTGGATGCCCTCTCCCGCTGTCAGTCAGTGTCTGTGGAAGCAACCTGAAAGTGCATCCTATCCAGTCACCATCTGGAAGTCAATCAGCGTTTGTTCTATTACCACTGGCTTATTTCAGGTTACATAATGTCCTTCAGATTTATTCATTTCATGTTGTAGTATGTGATCAAATTTTCTTTAAGGATGAATAATCTATGTGCGCTTGTGAGAGAGGGGAAGAGAGAGAGAGAGAGAGAGAGAGAGAGAGAGAGAGAGAGAGAGAAACTTATTCATTAACCCCTTGTTGCACTTTTGGGTTGCTTCTACCTCCTGATATTTGTAAGAGTGAATGAGATTATTTAAATATATTCTTTTGAATTCTTTGTATATACCCGGGGGCGGGGGGAATTGCAGGATCATAAATTCTATTTTTCCACTTTTAGGAAGGTCTGTACCTACAGCATTTTCTATAATGGCTCAATAACATTCTACATTTTCATGAAGCGTGCACAAGTGTTCACATTTCTCCAGCCATGCCAGCACTTTTGATTTTGGATAGTAGCCTGACAGGTGAGGTGGTATCTCATTTTAATTGCCATGACTAATGACATCGAACATCATTTCATACACCTTTTGGCTATTTGCATTTCTTCTTTGGGGCATTGACCAAGTCTTTTGCTCAGTTTTTAATTATTTCTGTTGCAGTCATATGTGTATTCTCAATATTAATCCCTCGACAGATATGACTGCAAATTATTTTGTCAAATTATTTTCACTCTTTTTTCTATTGTGTGAAAAGTTTACTAAAGTTTGATGTAGTCTCATTTGTCTATTTTTGCTTTCGTTGCCTGTGCTTTTTACCATATTCCAGAAAGCATTGCCAAATTCAATGTTACGAAGTTTTCCATTTTCTTGTAGGAGTATGATCGTTTTAGGTCCTTAATTTAGGTCTTTAATCCATTGTGCATGTGGTGTAAGGTAGGGTTCAACTTCATTCTTTTGTGTCTTTATCCAATTTCCCCAGCAGCAGTTGACAGAGATTGTCCTTTTTCAATATATACCCTTATTGAAGTTTACTTGACCTGAGGCGTTTACTTTAAAACAAATTTTTTTTTGCATGAAAATCTGTTAGTTGTGTTTTCAGGTTTTATTGAATCAGATGACACAGAGGTCTTCATTTTAATTATTTAACCTAGTTAACACCCAAATTTGTTCTCTTTATGTATCTCACCCTCTTTAAGAAAATTTTAAATGTAAAATATGGGTTTTAATATTTTGCTCTTCAGGTATAATGACTTAGGGTCATTCAATTTCTTTAGTTCTTTATTATAATCTGATAGTTTTTTCTTCTTTTTTTTAGTATTTTAAATACCTACTCTTGGTTCTCAATCTCAGCACAGTTGACATTTTGGATCACTGGATTTTTTAGTTTAATAGCCTCAAGACAGAAAAAAACCCAAATGTTCATCAGCTGAATGGATAAACAAAAGGTAGTACACCTATAAAACACAATTATTTAGTCACGAAAAGGAACTACACCTACATAGTGAAGTGCTCCCCCATGGCTCAGTAACTAAGGTGCAGAACATACCGGGTAAAGCCCAAGGACCTTAGTCTGAGACCCCAGACTGAGGAACCAAAAATGAGTAAAACACAGTGCTCTTTCCTCCTTTCTTTTCCTGTCTTTCTTCTTTCCTCTTATTTTTTTAAGTAAAATGGGACAGCTACTGTAGAAAATGTTATGGTGGCTCAAAAAAACAAAAACACAAAATTATCATATGACCTAATAATTCCATTTCTGAGTATATATGCAAAAAATAGAGAACAGGTACTTGAAGAGTTATTTGTACACACACCTTTATAACATTCTTATTAACAAAGATGGAAGCAACCCAGGGTCTCTCAAAGGATAAAGAATATGTGGTCCAACTTGCAACAAAACTGAGATTACCAATAGGGAATTGTGGGGCGGGTGGGGCAAATGGTTACCGAGCTCACTGGACAATGGTGCAGGGTGTGTTGACATATATCTTAGAAATAGGGAAACTGTACATATGGGGAACTTGCACTACACTCAAGTTTATTTTAATATGTAAAATCAAAGCTACTGCAATTTTTAAAAATTGAAGAAAGAAATAGAATTATGTGGTCGATCTATACACCGTTTATTCAGCTGAGGCAAAGGCGCGGACCATGCAAAGACATGGGGTGGGGGTAAAATAAATCACTCACGCAAGGTAACACGGATGAACCTCAAAAACATGACATCATTGAGAAGCCAAGCACCAAAGGTCACATGATGTATGATTCCATTCTGATGACAAGAAATCTACTACAGTCAAATCCACAGTCACAAGTGGATTCACGGCTGAGTTGGGGAAAAGAGAATTTCTGGAACTGGGTGGTGATGATGGCTGCATAGCACTGTGAATACACTGAATTCCTCCTTGGAAGCTGCGCTGAGGAATTCAGGTCACGTATTCCTGCTGGGAGTGTAGAGACACCTGGCAGACCCAGGTTGCTGTCACCCTCTTTAAAAATCATCTTGGTCTTGAAAATGAAGGTCAGTCTCAGGAGAGTTCTAGAAACGATCCGAATGGGAGAATGTTTTTTCACATGGTACGGGCAGGTGTGAAAGGTGGGGTGGATCATGAGCTAGAGACCACGGTGATGTCCTGATTTGGGTAACTGGTGTGAGGTGGCCAATATGTTCACAAGGACAGTAAGGATTGAGTAAGAGGGTAAAGTACGCTTTGTGCTGCTCCTGCAGGTTTTCTGGAAAATCAAATACTTTTAGAAACAACTAGGTGGACACAGAAAGGACGTGGACAGTCCTGACGCCTGCCCAGGGTCTGCCCGGCACTGGAGGCCTCTGGAGACCCCGAGTCTCAGAGGGTGAGACCTAGAGTCCACGCCCACCGTCTCTCCGCACCCCACCTCTCCAGACGCCCTCCTCGCTCCCCCTCCCCGGCCCTCCCCGGCCCTCCCCGGCCCTCCCCGGCCTGGTCTGGATCCTTGCCCGACGCTAACCCTTCACCCTCGGCCTGCCCACACCCTCCAGGGCACCCTCAGAATCCCTCGCGTCAGCCCTCACCCAGGGGGCCGCCAGCTCCCGGCGGAGCGCCAGCAGCGTCCGCCGGACCGGCGCGCCGCTCGTCGGAAGTCGGGGCGGTAGTTCCCTTCGTCCCGCCCTTGCCGCCCCCCCGCTTCCGGGTCTCCGTCCAATCGCTTCCGCCGCGCACGCCATGGCGGCCGCCGGCGCCGTGCCCCCGGTGGAGCTGGGCTTCGCGGAGTCGGCGCCCGCGTGGCGTCTGCGCCGCGAGCAGTTCCCCAGCAAGGTGGGCGGGCGGCCGGCGTGGCTGGGGGCGGCCGGGCTGCCGGGGCCCGCGGCGCTGGCCTGCACGCTGTGCGGCCGGCCGCCGGCCTTCGTGCTGCAGCTGTACGCGCCGCTGCCGGGCCGCGCCGACGCCTTCCACCGCGGCCTCTTCCTCTTCTGCTGCCGCTCGCCGCCCTGCTGCGCCGGCCTTCGTGGTGAGCGCGCCGCGAGCGCCCCTCCCGGCCGGAGCCCGGGGGCTGCGGCGCCCCCGGCGGGGTGGGGCCGGTACTGCACTGTCTCGGGTGTTCGCCCCCCGCCTCCCCGCCCCTCCTCCTGCCTTTAAGGTCCCGGTTTTTTCGTTAAGAAAATAAAAATTGCTTTTCAGAAAGCAGGGTCCCAACTGCTTTTTCATAGTTTGGTAGACTTGACAGTCTGTAATTTGATTAACTTGAACCAATTTAGAACTAACTCAGTCGGGGGTACCAGACCGACTCTAGTTGCTGGATTTTTAAATTTCTTGGTTTTTTTTAATCTTTACTTTTTTCTCTCTTCAGAATATAAACTCGCCAAAAGCAAAATTTTCTGTATTTTTTTTCAAGAGTGCCTTTTTCAATCCTTTGTAAAGTGGAGGCTCAGAGCGGAATCACTGTATTATTTATAACATTTCTCATTTTCTTAGTTTTCAGGAATCAGCTGCCCAGGAAAAACGACTTTTTCTCATATGAGCCACCTGCTGAGAATCCTCCCGCAGGCACAGAAGGCTCCGTGTGCCTCCAGCTCGAGTCTGGAGCTCATCTCTGCAGGGTCTGTGGCTGTTTAGGCCCCAAAACATGCGCGAAGTGTCACGAGGCACACTACTGCAGTAAAGAGCACCAGACTCTAGACTGGAGATTGGGACACAAACAGGCTTGTGCTCAGTCGGGTGAGTCAGTTACCTGAATATTTAAGCTGTTTCATAGGGTCTGTCAACCCAGATCTTAGGTTCTATGGATAAAAGTTAAAATCAGAAAAGGTATACTTTTCAAACTTGGGGTAATTGGTAATAATGAACACCATTATGAAAGACAAAATCTGAAATCTCGCGCACTCAGTTATGTCTCAGGCTCATACTGTAGGCATAGGACTGCGTATTAGTTGACTCGGAAAAGTATTACTACATGGAATATACTTTAGAAATAGGGAGTTAGGAGTGCATCCTTATGTCCTTATGGTGCAGGTGGCTGAGACCCTGATGTGCAGACCAAGTAAAGCTGATGTGAAAACCAAATTAAGTGAAGATGCTTCTCCCCAACCCCACTGCCGAAAAAGAAGTTTCTAGACTGCCTTCAAAACTAATTGTATTATTTATTTTGTTTTGTTTCAGGTAATTTGGACAATGTCATTCCAGACCACAACTTCCTTTTTCCAGAATTTGAAATTGTTATAGAAACAGAAGATGAGATTACCCCTGAAGTTGTAGAAAAAGATGAGGACTCAGAGATTAAAGAGAGCTTGGGTGAGGATACTCTTTCAGAATTGTATTCACTAAATGATTAATTATAATGCTTGAAAGAAGGGCTTTAATACGTCAGTAGGAGAGTTACTGAGAGGAAAATATCACTGTTTGGAGGCTTCAACCTATAATTTTCAAATATTGCCTCAGGTGAAAATATCTTGCCTGTTTCTCTCATTCTTGGCATCTTATATCAGGTTCATTCTGGTCCTACAAAGGTCCGTCAGAGTAAGTATGGTGATCCTGTGGGTAGGGCTGCACAAGATGAAGGAAACTTGGTAAATTCATCTGGGTTCAAGAGTGTATGTGAAAATCCTTTAGTACAGTGTTTGGCAGGCATTAGAGGTCCTTTCAAAGCTAGTTTCTTTATAATCTTGCCAGTTTTAGATATATGACTTTGTCAGTTTTTGCTAGAGATGATCATACTCCAGGATAGTATCTGTGCTAAGCAAATAACCTCAAACGTAGGCTGATCAGCCTGCATTTACCTAAACACAGTCTGCACCAGTGGTGGATCTTTCAAATGTGCTTGTGTGATCTCATTCAAATCCTGGCAGCAGTACCGTAAATTGGAAACTACCCCATTTTGTAGGTGAGGAACTTGAGGTTCTGGGTGCAGCTTGTTCGGTCATACAAGAAGAAAAGTTCTTAGACTTTGGAACTGTCGTTTGTGCTCACTTCTCACTGACTCTAGAACTTGAGCTCTTTATTACCACAAAAGTAGATTTCTGGAATCTAAATTATATTTTAGGCTGCACCCTGATGGAGCAGTGTTTAGATCTGCCGCTTCCAGCTGAGCACAGTCCACATACATCTTAAGGTCCCAGGTCTGGGGAAAACAAACAGGATGAACAACTAAATGAAAATAAAATGCTTCTTCCTCTTCTTTCTGCCTGTTTGCTTTCTCACCTTCATTCCTGACTGCACCTTTCCTTTATAAAATAGAAAGTGTTTAGGAGAGAAAAAATGGGTACAATCTAGTGGCTCAGGTGTTAAGCTTATGCCTGGGGAGCAGTCCACATAACAATCCAAGGACCTGGGTTTGCAGCCTCTGGGTAAGGAGACAACTAAAATGAACAACTAAATAAAATGCTACTTTTTAAAAAAGAAAATTAGACTAGAATGTCAACTTACCGGTGTATAGTTCGTAATGAGAGGCTATCAGAATTATACTGTTACAAAGACTAAATCCTGTCGAGAGTTAGCTGGGATTCCAGAAGATGAATTTGGAGAAGGAAGGGAATGGTAGATTCAGTGAGCACATGATGACTGAATGTGTAGCAGTTGGAAAAGAAACGGAAGAGACATGAATTTTTTTTTTCCCCAAAGGGAAAGTGAAGGTCAGCAGAGGGGCAGGAGAGAGGAGGAAGCAGCATTTTATTTATTTTTATTTAGTAGGTCATCTTGATGGTCCGTCTAGTTGCCCCCATATGGACTGTGTCCGGTGCATTGTAACTATTAAGCCACCCCAGGCACGCTGAGACAGACACTTGAAATGCGTGCATATGGCTACAACGGTGTTAAGGCTCATTTGTTGGGTGTCTGCCATGTGCTAGCACAGCAGTTCTGACCAGGACTTGGGTCTGTGCTTTTATTTCAAAGCTTCAAAGAGAAGTGCTCACTGGGTGCCACTGCCTGGGACTGCAGGTTATCTTAAAATAACAGCTTTAATGAACTGAGTTAGGAAAAAAGCCTTTTAAAACATCTGGTCTTCACAATCTGATGACAGCTGGCTGAGTTCCCAGCACATGTGACCTGCGAGCGGTGGGGCCGTAATAGTCATATGATGATTTTCAGGTGAAGTGCCTGCAGACGACTTGGAATCCATGGCAAAACATGAATCCAGGGAAGATAAAATTTTCCAGAAGTTTAAAGCTAAAACAGCCCTTGACCCGGAACAGGTAAAGTAGAACACAAAATGCTGCTTCTTCTGGTCATTTCAGGTGCTGTTTTAGAGACACTATTCCTGGGAGCAGTGAGATGTTGCCTCCAGTGATACATGGAGTTTAGGCACTAAGCAGAGATGATGTTTTTACCCATTTTTCGAACAGGGACCTGTAACTTGTAAAAGCAGTATGATGTTAACACACAGACTGGTTTTGTGAAAAGATTCATAGGATTTGGTGTTACAAAGAGCTGGGTTTGAATCCTGGCTTCCTAAATCACATAATGAGCTTCTTATATAATTGCATCTAAAGTGTGAAAGAAAGAAAGGATGGTTGTGAGGATTAAGGGAGATTATAGGCACAAAGTATGTGTTCAACAAGATGTTCTTTATCTGTATTCCTTTCCTAACAGTATTCCTCCTTAACTCCCTTCATCATAAACATAAATCACTAAACAGACTTATAAGGACACACTCTTAGGTCCTAAATCCCGAGAAGGTACTTTCAGCAGTGTGCATGCTTTTAATAAACACAGAAAACCTCTCAGTTGTTAATATATGCTTTTATCATGAAATTCACCTCTGTAGTATTTAAACACTACGCTTCAAAACTGAACTAAGGTTAAGGAACCTGGATGAAAGTATGGGCTTGATTTTAGATTCAGAAGCCGGTATTGGAGCAATAGGATTATTTAGTCCCTTTCCCAGTTTGTTCCCAGGATTCATATTCTAACTGTATTAACACCTTAAGAAATGTTAAGTTCGATATGCTGATTCCGATAAGCTGAAGGCATCAGTTTGATGAAGCTGAGGAGGCACTAACAGTGTTGGACCTGAGGGAGGGAGACATCATATGTACAGAGTTCCTCTACATGATCATCAGACAGCCTGCCGCCAGCGGGAACTTACATGAGCTGTTTGTGATTTAAATATGATCCTACTTGATTTTAGATTCTCAGATATGGCAGAGGGATTGCCCCCATCTGGATTTCTGGTAAAAATATCCCTGAAGAAAAGGATATTCCCGATTGCCCCTGTGGTGCCAAGAGAATATTTGAATTCCAGGTATGATCCTGAGTAAGAACTACTTTAGTATTTAATCACCCTAACTTATGTTTTCAAGTACAAAAAGACTTTTTCTACTGAATACACTTGATCACATATATCCTGCATACTGTGGACCAGTCGTCTGGATTGAGCCGAGGATGGAAAATCCATGCTACGTCGTTAGACCTGTGATGGCTGCACCTGGACTGAGCATGTAGACTTTCTCCTTGTCACTGTTCCTTAACAGTGCAGTACAAGAGCTGCTTGTGTCGCATCTACCCTGTGTTAGGGATTTAGACAGTCTGGAGACGATTTAAAGTGTACTTGGGGGGGCGGGGGGTGTGGGTTGTAGGGACATGCTGCAGCATTTTATGTGGGGACTTGCGCGTCTACGGATGTTAGTATCTCGTCGGCCTGGACACACTCCCCAGGTACCCAGAGACGTGTTTGCACATGGATCAACGTGGCAGTGCAGAAGGTGCCCTATAATGAAAGTCTTGTTTCCTGCTCCACTGGAGGCTTTTTGTCTGGTTGTTGGTTTTGTCTACAAATACGTCAGCTTACTAGTTCTCAGACATCTGTGACTATTGAAACCCTGAGGATTTAAATGTGCCATCTAGACCCTGCTCAAACTCCCTGTGGGGTTATATCCTTGTTAGTGCCTCTGTTGTGACTTTTACCATTTAAAATAACTTTTTACACTTTTTTGACTCTGCTTTGTAAAGAAGTGTTTAGAGCCCTTACTCCGCTTTTGTTTTGTGCATTTGCTAGAAAAGCAAATGGATTTGGTTGTCGAGGTAAATTTTTTTCAAAAGAAATCCTTAGCATCAAAGTCCATTTGGGTTGAGTGGAAATACACTATGGATTCAAGGGTCCTTACAAAGAGGTTAGGTAGTGTTTGTTTCTCATGGTAAAAGGGAATTATGAAGACTGTCTAAAACTGCTTGCTGCTTCCTGCCAAAGCCCTTGACACCCAGTGTGAGCCGATGCAGGCTCAGTCCCTCTTTCTGCAGGCCTTGCTAGTTATTCAAATATGTCAGCTCCTTTTTGCATTCATTACCAGCATTTTTTTTGTTTTTTGGAGTCATAGTGAAGCACCTGCTGTTCAGTTTTTAAAATATACAGATATTGTCCAAATGAAAGCATAAGGCCTATTTTGTGGCTATTAATAAACTAGCTAACAGCCAGACCAAACAGAATTAACAGCTAAGCCCAGGTTCTTCTGCTTGGAAACTTCCTTCTCAAATGGAAAAGATACCAAGTAAAGTAGAAAGGGGCTTTGAAAGAAACATGGAGTCACAGAATACTTCTGGTTGTTAAATGTTAGTAATCTAACATCTAATCCTGCTGTGTGGTGTGGAGATCGAAAGACCAGGTCCCCCGTAATGGTTCTGGTACGGGAAAGCTGCGAGCAGCTGGTGTTCCCTGCCTCCAGAAAGGGCTCTAAAGTGTCATCCTCTTTCCTCAGGTCATGCCTCAGCTGCTCAACTACCTAAAGGCTGACAGCCTGGGCAGGAGTGTGGATTGGGGCGTCCTGGCCATATTCACCTGTGCTGACAGCTGTAGACTGGGCACCGGCTACACAGAGGAATTTGTTTGGAAGCAAGACATATCAGATGCACCTTAAAAACAGTGTTGTGACAAGCCCTGGTGGCCAGTCACTAAGCCGGTGGCTGGGGCTTGGACTACGTGAAGCCCAAAGGACCCGGGTTTATAACAATGACCAAAAAAAGCGATGTCGTAAAAGCCTTACTGCTAATAATCTCCTTACATCTTTCAGTTCCATTTCTAGGGCTGTATCCTTAGGAAATGACAGTTTTATGTGCAAATATTAGTGAAACAAAAATGTCTATTGACATTTCAATAAGTGAAATAAGTTTTGGTGTCGTTACAGTGGAAGGCTATGCACACCAACTAAAATAGATCTAATTTGACACCATTATACCAAAATACCATTATAGATGTATATAATTTTGTAAAAAAAAGTTTATATACATAGAAATAACTGGGAAAACACATAGTAGGTGTGAACTGGTTACCGATGGTAGGACTAACATGATTTTTCTACTGTGTATGTTTTTACAATGAAAATGAGTTATGTACCTAATTAAAGCAAAAATACTTAGTAAAGCCACAAGAGATTTGTCTAAAAATCGGCTGATTGTTTAGTATACATGGAATCCCAGAACATGAGAATAATTCTGAACCCCACTAGGCTGGTGACGGTTTGGAGTAGGATACCCAATAACTGTGAAGTAACAGCAGACTTGGCAGGATGAGGGAAAACAGATTTGTGGGCAGAAAAAACCTAATTTGCAAATTCTGCTTCAAAACTGACCTTGGTCAGCCCGTGGTCCCGCTTTTAGAGGAGACTGAAAAGCAAGAGCAGACTTCTTTCCATCTCATCTCACTGTACACGTGAGAATGAACCTGAGTAAGGACGCACGAATCAGCCACTGGGAATTCCCTGAGGTCAGCTGTCAGGTGTGGGCATTGGTTTCTGATACATCTGTTTTACAAAAATGGTTCCTACATCTGTGCCGTTAACCCCACTAAGGTTTCTTCCAGCCCCTAGTGTTACACTTGTGATCATTTCTAATTCTCAACACCAGTGATGCCTGCCTAGGGTCAAACATCTTTTGGGAAGTAACACTTGCTAATGCCACTGACTGCTCGGCTGCGCACACTAGAGAAAAGCTCTGGCTTCCTACTCCACAGTGTGTGTAAATACATAAAGACTTGCATACACGATAGCAGCCCCTCGCGCCTTAGGGGTTGATGAAGTATGAAATTTGGTGAGATCATCACTAATCAGAGAACTGTTTGGAAGCTAAGTCCAGTTACAAGTAGAGTCCGTGGCTACTGGCAGACACATTAAGTTGTCATCAACTAAGTGGCAAGTTTAAGTCACACTTGGTAAGAAGCTCAGTGGCTTCTGGAAGATAGGGGCCTTCATATCCTAGATTATAAATAATTTTTATAATCGGTACATAATAGCAAGTTGTTCAGAATACAACAGCATCCTGACTACTAAGGACTGTTTAAGAAAATGCATCTGGGTCTGTCTGTTCTAGAACCTCACCAGACAATGTGGCCATTCTCATGGGCATGCTTGGCATGACCAGAGAAGCTGTGCTTTAGACATGTCTCTCCACCAAACTGTGGACATGATGGTTTGAGTTCACCGAGCCTCTCCAATTAAGAGACAATACAGTGCAACTGTGCTGAAAATACAGAATGAAACAGTTAAAACCAAGCAATGCAGTTGCCTCTAGAAATGTCAGGACAGACTTAGGAATGCTCCTGCGGAGGATGTCAGCGCTGTCACCTCTCCTTGTAAAGCACTTTCCTCAAAGCCTCTGCTTCATGCAGACGCTACTGTCCAGATAGCAATCCTGCTGGAAAAGCAAAACATTCCTATGTTTTCTTGTTTGTGTTTTTTAATTGAAAGGTGCAGGTAGGAATGAAGATGAGCAGAGGTAGGCAGGGAGAGAGGAGGAAGCAGTATTTTATTTATTTAGTTGTTCATCTTGGTTTTTCCCTGGCCCTGGGACACAAACCGAGGACCTTGGGATGGATGTGGACTGTGCCCACTGAAGGCACCTGACCAAACCTATACTCCACCAGGGCGTGTGTTTATTTTAGACAGTAACTGTCGGTCTTACTCTGACAATTCAGATATAGAAAAAAAGTTTAATAATCATTGGTAGTGTTTCATTATTCTAGACTGTTGCATGTAAAATATGAAATAAAGTAAACGACAATGGGATATTTTAATTCATTATCTTGAGTCTTAAAAAGATAAGAATTCTATGTAAAATACAATATACAGTGTAGAACTGGTCAAATAAAAAACCTGTCCAGAGCACCCTGGTGGCTCAGCCACAGACTAAAGTCTAGTTCAGGATCTAGGGCAAACAACCAAAATAAAAGTGCTTCCTCCTCCTCTACCTTCCTTTCCCCAATGCTTCTTCCTCCTCTCCATTACTCTAAGAAAACACACTTTTAGTCCTAAACTTGAATTGCATATATCAGTATGAACTCATGAGATAGTCCGAAAAATTTTAAAGGGAAAGAAACAAGCACTTATCCTGCTACTGGAGTTTATCATTTTAAATGAATATGAAATGTGATGATTAGATTTCATCAGTATGGAACCAACTACTAATGGAGCAATGGCTGCAGCCACTGGAAGAGAGACTGGACATGTGAATCTGAACACAGTAACACATCACCTATAGTCTTTACAAAGGTATCCGTCTTTGGACGCACTTGCCAATTTGCCAGAAATGAGAGAACTGAGGAACAAACTGAGCTAAGTAGAATTTGCAATTGGCACAGACTGTAAAACTGCCAGTCAGCCCGTGGCCTGTATGTTGTAGAGGAAATGGAGGGGAAACAGGAGAATTCTGTGGGGGATAGTGGTGGCTGAAATGGAGCACATGGAGGCTTTTGGATGCTGGTTGCGGGAGTGATCTCTTGAGTAGTACTTAGTTTGTGTGGTATTTTATAATTAAAAATATTTTTAAAAAGTTATGCACATCACGCAATGTGCTTTCTGGGTGTTTCTGCATCGTCTGTATCTCACACTGGAGGTCGAGATGCCAGCGACCATGGAAGCTGACAAGAGCTCTCCAAATGCTCTGCTGTCTCCAGCCCAGGGGAGGAAAGGGGCAGCGGGAAGAGAGGATTTTCAACTCCGGTCAACTGCTCCAGAGGAAAAGGTGCTACCTCTGCTCGACTCGCTCCCCCCACCCCCACTGCCCCAACCAGACTGAGGTGCCCCAACACCAACCACCTCACACCACCATCTGGCCGAGCAGTCAGAGGGGCACCTGAGGGTGCAGCCAGGACTTACCCTGCCAGGCGCAAACCAGCCCCAACCTAGTGTCTTTGGGGGAGGACTTCACCTCGCTCCATACCCCCAAAGAGGTTATGCATGTTATGAAAGGAAAAATACTGAAAAAAAGAAAAAAAGACAGTTACTATACACAGAGGGTTATGGGCATTCAGTTTTCAAGACAACCAACTAAAGAACTAATAACAATAAGAATTCACTAAAGTGGGAGTAAGATTAAACAATTTTTAAACTATGAAAAATTCTATTAATAAAACTTATGAGTTAACATGAAATATAAAGGTCATATGCAAAAAAAACTTCTGAAGAACCTAAGAGAAGACTATGAGATGTTCTTGGATAAGAAAGGGATCATACTGGAATGCTCTTTCCAATTAATCCATACCTGGTTGGATCATTAGTTAATTGGTAAGTGCAAGAAAAGGGATCTTCATACACTGTTCTCTCTGCATTGAAATATATTAATCTATAAAAACTAAGACTGCATGCCTATTCTTTAATATAGCAGTTCCTCTTAGAAGAATGCTTATGACAAAAATACCTTTACTTAACCACATACACTTATAAAACGTTCCCTGCAGCACATTTATAAAGGACCATAACTGAGGAAGTGGTTAAGTACACAAAGGCACATAGGAGATAGGCCATATCTGTATGCACACCATCACATTCTGTTATGGAAATATGTGATATATAGGAAAAAGAGAAACTCCATAACTAAAGATAAGCTTTAGTATTTTTCAAAAAAAATGGGATCAAGATCATCCCATAGGAAAGAATTTTCACAGAACAGGACTCCAGAGATATCCATGAAACTAGTAGCCAGCCTAGGGAAATGGGCAGAAGGGATGGGAAAGGAGTTCCATTCTTTCCTGGTTATTTAGTTCTGAGCTGTTTGAACATGTATTTCCAGAGGTAAAATAAAAACACACACCCAAACAATGAAGCCCAAGAACTGGCATCGTGACACTGATGAGAAACCCAACAACTGGTCATACTGTGGACAGCACCAGCTTTAGGATGAAGAGCTTGGCTTAGAGGCTGCCCTGCTGCTCACCTTGGATAAAGACTTCAGCAGGGCCTATGTTTCCTCATTTGAAAGGCTTTGTGAGAAATATAGGCAGCATACCTGGGATACAGGTATATATGGAAGGGAATAAATACATGCTTCGTGAGTAACCTACATCTTCAGGGAGTTCATCGTTTTCCTTGCAACGTACAATGAAATGCTGATTGAAACAAGCAAACACTGAAATGTTATTAGACATTCTATCTAAAATACAGCTTTTTAACAGTATGATCACAGGGGTCTTATAAGATTATCATTCATAACATCAACCTAACACTTTTATAAACAGCATTTATTGTACAGAATGCTCTCAAAGAAAAATATGTACAGACATTCGTTTTCATTAATACATCTATTCTGTCCTGCAATACTGAAAAGGCGGAATGTTTCTGGCACAAAAATAACCCCTAAGGGTTACAAATTAGAAAACAACACCTTTAAAAAAGATCTTTTACTTTTCTGGTAGAAATATAAAAACTGGTTTATGGAGGAGAAATTAAATCAAAAAAAAAATTACAATCAATTGCAGAGGTGGCTTTAATACTTAAGTTTTTTCCATTAAACCAACTTGTCAACAGCAGTAAAATCTAAATATAAATAATGGGCACAGTTCCAGCAACTTACAGTACGTGCGGTGTCTGCAGAAAGGGCTCCCTTCCTGGCACCCTGGGGGACACGGGCAGGAGAGCGCCACCTGATGCGTCAACCCACAACCAAATGCCCATCTTTTCACCAAATCGGGCTGTCCACACCACCACCACTGAAATGTACCAAAACTGATTTGTTTTCCAACAAACAAGTGGGCGGGGCTCAGGAGTGCATGCCAGCCATTACGTTGTCTTCCTGAATCCCTTTAGAATAGGGTAGATGTTTTCAAACGCTTCATAAATTTCTGCTCTGACTTTAGCACCTATGAAGACAAGTGAGAGTCAAATGGCATTTAATACACCAAGATTTAGACAGAATTATGACTTTAAAAGAAAACTGCAAGCAAAATCCTCTCCACACTCAGGCTAACAGATGCAGGCATCAAAATATTAATGGAATCCCCCTTATCATAATCCCATGTTTTGAAAGCACTGTTTTCTGAAAATGGCTTTTACAGAAGGACTGCATGGAGTGACATGGCCTCCCTCTCTGCAGCCCGCCTGTGTGACTGGTCTGACACCAGGCAAGACTGAGCAGGTCAGCAGTGAGAACAACTGAATACTATTCTCCTAACCCAGCCTGTCAAACAAGCTGACCTGTTCTCTTGAAATGATGTTACTGATGAATCCCAAAGCTTCAGAGGATTATTTCCAACTGAAAACGCCAACCAGCGTGATGGTCTGCATCCTCCCCTCCCCCAGTCATGCTCCCACTGAACAGCCAGCAAGGCTGTGATCTGGTTTCCTCCTCTCATCCCTGCAGTGGGTACCTTTCTCATCAGATGTTAGGATGGCAGCAAGAGAAAATAGAGTCAAAGGTCTTTTTACAACTTGCCAGCTTGAGAAAAAAGCAATTACTGAAACTCAAAATTTCAAATCTTTCAGACACTGCATTCTGTTAATAACTTACCAGTTAATACAACTTTTCCAGAAACAAAAATAAGAAGAACAATTCTGGGTTTGATCATTCTGTAGATTAAACCAGGAAATAACTCTGGTTCATAACTAGAAGGAAAATGGCACAAAAGAAAAAAGTTTAGAATTAAAAGCTGCCCATACTTTTAGATAAAATGAGAAACTGGACAAGGGAAAACACCGAGCAAACAGCAAACTAATCAGTAGGTACAGCCCAGGGCTTCAAGTGGCACCAAAGGAGAGAAGTAAAAGCTGGTGAGGCTGACCTGTAATGGGCACTTAGAGACCACCAAAGCCTATATTGACTGAACCTAGATTTTCTGACATAAAAACAAGAGCTTTGTATTTATGCTCTGTGGTCTCCGACCCCTTAAGTTTCATTTTGGACAAGTTTAGGTATTGGTTCTCAAGAGCCTAGTAATCATTTATTTCTAAGGTAGGACATCACAATGTACGCACTGGCACACCACTGTGGCTCAGGTGGATAAGGCAGCTGAAGTGGATGCCACGTAAAGTCTGCAGACCCAGGTTCGAGACCTGGGCACAAAAAAATAAAAAATATGCGCTGAGCAATAAAGTGATGATACCTACAGAAGGAGAATCAATTTCATCCCAGTAAAAGGGAGATTGGGATGTCACTAAAATAATTGGAAGCAGAAGGCTGGTGAGAGTAACAGATGTTACCAACGACACAGTAAGAAACTTCCACACACTTGCTCTTACATACTGTGCATTTTGTGTGCCTTATCAAGAACACTGTTTAAAGAGATTATTAATGAATTGTTACTGAGAGCAATCACAACACATCTCAGACTTACCTACTAAACTGCTGGTGGGTGAGCACAAGTCCTTCCAACCGTATAGGGAACTTCACATCGCAGCTCCCCACCATATTCTGAATCTTGAAGTCTAAGAATTTAGCTGGGAAACCCAACTTCTGTACAACTCTGGCATATTTTCTTGCTGCTAGTCTAGACTGTTCCTCACTAAGAAAAGAAAAAAATGAAATGTTTATGCTTAAAGTCAGCTAAAATAATTTAGACAAATAACCGATAAAAAGTCCAAATGAGGAAAATTCTTAAAAATAAAGAAATATAAATTGATCATCCCCTTTCTAATAGGATGAAAGATAGATATTAATAATTTTATCCTGAATAGAAAAAAGGCCAAAGGTCCCTATGCATCTCTGCAGCCCACATGCCTGAATGGCATTCCCTTGTCCTTGCTGGGAAACTGTAGGCCTAAAAACAATCAGCTTTTCAATTCACAAGTGACTGACACACCTAGGTTTCACAGATGTGAAGTACAACACCACCATTATTGTTACTATTATACTTCAGTTCACAAGTTCTTACTGAGATGGAAACTAATAAGCTTCATTTTACGGGAAAATGTTGATGAGACACATACTTTCAGAAGGAGTGTGCTCTGGTGGAATAGTGGTTAGGTCCAATGCCTCCACAGGAGCAAGCCACATACCCCTGGGTTTGAGTTCGGGGTCCAGGGGGAAACAACCAACTAAACAAAAAACTAAATAAAGATACTTTTTCTTCCTCTCTCTTCCTGCCTAACATACCAGGCATCCTCCCTGCACTTTTCCTTTAAAAAAAAATACAAAAAAAAACAATGCATACACCGGCACACCTGGGATATACTGTCTGAACATGCTCTTGATAAAGGACCTACTACCGCACAGAAACCCTGTCTGGGAGAGTTTCACCTAGGAACTGAGCAAACATTTAGTATCCAGTGATAAACCGAAAGTTTCGATGCTCCCTCCAGTGGAAACCAAGCAAATAAAAACTCCCAAGTGAAGAGTTACTACTGCATCCTGGGGCCAAGGAGGAGTGAAGGCGGGTGCTGGCAGAGTAGCAGTCTGGTCTGCTGCCCTGGCCCAGCGTAGTCCACATACATCCCAAGGACCTGGAGCCGGGGAACAACCGAGATGAGCAAACTAAATAAATAAAAATGCTTCTCCATCCTCTCTTCCTGCCTGCCTGCACCTCTCCTTTAAAAAATAAAAGGAATGGAAGCCACATTCACTTTCTGAAAAGCTCAGGGACAACAGAAGCAGATGGGCCCGCAATGGCCTTCCCTTCGCGAGATGACTTCAAGGTTCAGAGAAGGCAAGAGCACCTACTGCCTCTGTACTAACACCCCAAGTGCACTTATCACCTTTTATTTACAAACTTTGACTTGTTAGCGAACTAACATTAAGCTTCCCCTGAGCAGCTTTTGCTCAAGACCTGGGGCTGGGGACCAAGTAGGCGGGCTGTCACACAGGGTCAGAAGAGCAAAGGCCCCACAGCATGAACTTCACACAGGCATCACTCGAGCAGAAATGGGACACAGGCAATGGCGTGTCATGAGAGCAGCGGTCATTAGACTGAGCAGCTCAAACACTCCTAAGACTATTTTCAGTGAGGGCAGCAGGCACATGGGACCAGCGCATGTGACGTCGTCACACTGCCAGCATCACTGAGGTCACTGCACTATCACACTACTGGCTCCAAAACTGATTCCTGACCGACTTTTTTGCACTTGGGGATGAATTTGTGTTAGATATAAAAAATTTTACGCGAAGGTGTCTTTGTTGATAGTTTTGATGTTACACTTTATCAAATACATATAAATACAACAGTATTGCATGGAGAAAGCATGGTAATATATGCTTGAAACTCACACCTGATTTTAAGGAAATAAGTTCGCTATTTGTTTAAAGTGATTACAATCCTGCATTTTAATAAGCAATCAGTAATAATTCACTAAAATATTAGTTTCATACCAAGAAACTATGAGATACCTTTTCTTTCACAACCTACAGAGCAGGAGAAAGAATTCCTTCAACCCACCTCTTGGCTCCGGTGCACACCATTTTCCCAGAACTGAATATCAGTGCGGTAGTTCGGGGCTCTCTTATTCTCATGATGACAGCAGCAAACCGCTAAAACAGTCAGAGATAACAGTTAGAGGTCCTGTCAGGCAGGTTCCTGTAAGGGAACTAGACAAGGACAAAGAGTATCACAAGCCAGTAACAAGCACCTGGCACCTGGAGTTGAATTCCTCTCTTTGGCTCCTGTATGAGGTCGCCCCACGCAGCAAGCATGTTTTCGCAGAGGGAGCAGAACAAATCCACAGTGACTGCTAAGTCCGTTATACCGAGATCTGTGTGTGCTCGCAAAGTTCCAGCAAGCTCGCTCATCTCTGCAGAAAGTGCTTCTAACTACATGCTGCCTAAGCACCAGTGCTTCTCTTTCTACTTCGTATTTGTTGTTTATCATGAATAGCTTCTCTAAGTATTTTGTTTTATTAATGATCTTTTTGGCAAATAAACTGATAAACCCTTTCTACTTCAAGGAATAAATAAATCAGATTAAAAGCATCCCATGTGTAGTGAAGTCAGCTTTTGTTTCCAACTGTCTTTTAGAAAAGTATTAATGTTGGCATGTTCTGGTGGCTTGGTGGTGAAGTCTGCGGCCTTCAGCAGGCACAGTCCACATACATCCCAAGGGCCCAGATTCAAGACCCAGGCAAGGGGGAACAACCCAAATGATCAACTAAACAAAACAAATAAATGCTTCTTCCTCCTCTCTCTTCCTGCCTGCCTGCACATTTCCCTTCAAAAAAGTAAAGTATTAGTGTATTAGCACTTGTATAGGAGCAAGTAAGGAAAATAATTTAAAAAAAAATTTAATTTCTACTTTTTATGTTTAAACGTTTTTCTTGGCATACCCTGGTGGCTTCGGTGCAGACCCTGTGAAGCCCAAGGACCTGGTTTCATGTTTGACACCCAGGGTGGAAACCACTAAAAACAAACAAAATGAAAAAACAAAAACATGTTTTCTGTGAGAAAACTGTAAATTAAAGGGGAAAATATTTCAGCCATGGGTTGAAATAAAAGCCTCAGTTACTAGGTTACATTATAAAACACAAAATATTTTCAAAAATACAAAATCTTCAGCAGACAAAGATATTCAGACTACAATTTTAATAACTGATATTTAATTACATAAGAAAAATTCCATCTCTTTCTAATCAGTACGGCTCTCTGACAAGTTAAGATTGCTTTAACAATTTTAGTTTAAAATCTGCTCTGTCTTGGATCTGATTTTACAACCAAGGAAAAATACTACACTATATTCTTGTTTATTAAAGTCCAAGGAAAAGCCTAATTACTTTACACTTCCTAAGTTCCCTCTACTAGTTTTATTGGTCAGATAACTAGTATTTCATTAAAAACTACAAAACTGCAAAAAAAAAGAATGCATACATTAAATCAATTGTGGTAAGAGACTAATTTATAATTTAGATTCCATGCAGACTTGCCAAGTGTTGATGGTGACTTCCTGACCTTATTTACCTTGGGTTCTGAAATACAAATTTAAAAAAATATTCGGATAATGTCTTAAGGTAGAAAACATCTGAATATAAAATAAAAATAAAAAAAGTGTCAGGTTCCTGGAATTAAAGTCAAAGTTCTCAGAAGAAAAAAATCCTTTCCTTTCATTTTGTACTGACCGTGCAATTAACAGATGAAAGCATTATGTTAATACACGTGCATTTTCTCCGCGGAAGACACCTGGAAGACGGGTCACAGTGTGTACAACAGAGGATGATAATCTAGACAGTTCTCAGCAATTTCTTTTCTTTTTTTTTTAAAGGAAACGTGCAGACAGGAATGAAGGTGAGCAGGCAGGCAGGGAGAGGAGGAAGAAGCACTTTATTGTATTTAGTTGTTCACACTGATTCCCCTTGCCCCCGACTGCAACGCTGCCCTCTTGGTCCCCAAGTCTTGAACCCAGGACCTGGGGATATGTACGGGACCGCTCCAGGGCGTATCAGAACACTGGTCCACCAAGGTGTACTTGGTGATTTAGGGTGTTTCTCCTTGTGTCTAGAGAAAATCACACTGGAGTGCTTTGGCTACAGGTAAGAACTAATATTAGTAGCTGAGATTATACCAGAAACGCTTAATAAGAAATATATTTTTAATCTTCTTCACAAGAAAACTGCTAGTTTATTAATATTACAAATTCAACATATCAATTCAACATTGATTTAATATGCTAATATTATAAAGTCAAAGGAAATGCTTATTAAATGGTGAAAAAATTCAATAGCTACGACAAATACTTTGCTTTCTTAAGTTCTCACTCTAAGTTCAAAATAATTAAAACTGTATTTGCATCTAAATTCTCTCTGTAGTTCCTTAAATGGCTACTGGGTAACCATAAAGATGCACTCTTTTGGGGAGCACAGGTGGAGCAGCAGTTAGGTCAATCATCTCAGAAGAAGGCCACACCCCCCTGGGTTGCAGTCCTGGGTCCCAGTGGAGACAACTAGTGTGAACAACTAAACAAAAATAAAAACAAGGATGCTTTGTCCTCCTCACTTCCTGCCTGCCTGCCAATACCCTTTCTTTAACTAAAAAAAATAATAATTTGTTCTTTCACCTTAAAAAGGAGTCCTGCAATAATCAGGCACATTTGGTGGGCTCCCTATTTTAATTAGGTCAGCCAAGCTGACCAAAATGCTAATAACCATTTTCTTTCTTACTCACTTATTATGGAAACTCTGATTTGGAACATTTCTACTAGATTAAATATTTCTTATTTATACATAAAGAGAAGCTTATATTTTAGGGACTTAGAACTTCCTCTAAGACCACTATTTAACATTTTTCTCATGATAACACATTTATCCAACTTACCTCCTTACCACTGCTGGTAAATATACCCCTACCTTTCTATAAAACTATTCTGTTTGCTTCCTACATAACTGCTAAATACTAGTCCAACCTAAACTCAGTTACTATACTTCCGTTCTCTTAAAAAAAACAAAAAGAACCTCTTGCCTATCAAAATAAATCTCAACTTGCCTCATTCTGTTTCATTCTGATGATAAATCCTAATGTGAGTCAATCGGTAATGACTCATTCATGATAAGAGTACACCTTGTATTGCTAGTAGAACTTGTAAACAGTTATGAAAATAATGTAAGTTTTCTGTCTTCTTTAACTATCTCCAATTAAAATATTAAAAATAGGTGCGCCCTATTGGCCTAGTGGTTTAAAATAGGTGTAGTTCACATATATCCCAAGGTCCCTGGTTTAAGACATGGGACTGGGGAAACAACCAAACTGAGCAACTAAATAAAATGAACTGCTGCTGCTTCTCTGTTCCTGCCTGCCCACTCACCTCCATTCCTGCCTGTACTTTCCTTTAAAAAAAAAAAAAAATGTGAAAAATACCCTCTCCCCACTCCAGTTAAAAATTAAACCATTAAAAATAGACACACCCTGGTGGCTCAGGCACTAAGCTTGTGGCTGGGACAAAGATCATGTAAAAACCAAGGCCCTGGATTTGAGACCCAGGAAACCACCAAAACAAATAAAAAGAGAGGTGAAGAACACTTGGTGATGTGGTGGAGGGCAGGGTGTGTTGACATACATCTGAGGAATGGGGAACCTATACATATGAGCTTATTTTAATGTGTAGAATAAGTTACAATAAAAAAAAAATGGAAAAAAGTGCTTCCATCCCCTAAAACAATAAAAATAAATTAGTGACTTATTAGAGGAAATCAGATGTGCGAGGGAACTATAGGGAACAGCTTAAGGGAGCGTCCCAGTGGATTAGTGGTTAGGTCCGCCGCCGCCTCCCAAACAGCGCAGTCGGCATATATCCCAGAGACCCAGTCTCACGTCCAAGGACTGGGGGGGCAACAGATGAATAACTATATAAAAATAAGTAAAACTTTTTCTTCCTCCTCCCTCTTCCCGTGTGCTTGCCTAGTCACCTTCATTCCTGCCTGTACCTTTCCTTAAAACAACAAAGCAAGCCGATTCAGGACAAGCACCTTCTCCAACCAATGTGACACAGCTCCTGCTGGGATTCACTACTTTTGATACCATAATGGTAACTATTTTTTTTTTAAATGGCTGAGCAGAAAAAGCAGAAATTTGGTCATCATCTTTTCTTATCTATTTGTTATCTATTTGTAAAGGAAAGATACAGGCAGGAATGAAGGTGAGTGAGTAGGCAGGCAGGCAGGGAGGCAGAGAGAAGGAAGAAGCAGCATTTTATTTTTATTTAGTTGTTCCCCCCTCCCCTGACCCCTACTGGGGACTTGAAACCCAGGTTTATGTGGTGCGTGCTCCTTCAGAGGCAACTGACCTAACCACTGCTCCACCAGGATGCACCTCCTTTTTGTTTAAAGATGTCAAATGGTTTAATGACTCAAAAATGTATCTTCAAATTCTATTACCTACGCATATTAGTATTTGTATGCACACAGACATGCAATAAAGAGCCGACACCATCAAAAAAAAAAAAAAAAAAAAGACAAATATGTACACTGATTCAGAATTTACAATGTTATGGTGGGAAATTTTTACTTCAGAAGCTCCAGGCATTGCTGAGTTATCACAAGTCAGGGAGAATTGTGATGGAGGCAAGGATCTAGTTGCCGAGATTTCATTCAGCTGAGTTATGCCTAGTAAATATGTACATAGCTTTTTTGCTTGAAACTTTTCTTTGTTTAAAGGTCAATGCTAAAACACTTTTAAATTTCCAAAAAGAGTTTTTTTCCTTTATGCAAAGTCTTAGTCCTAATTACAAGATGATCTATGCCTCAAAATTCCCTCAAATTCACACCCTAAGAAATGGTTCCTGAAAGACCTCTGAGAACTGGTCTGGCACCCGTAACAATGGGACCATGTTATGCCTGACATTGTCAAGTTCTACTAAAATGACATCCCTGGGATGTTAAAATGATCCCTGGGAGTTAATTCTAGCTGGACTTAAACTAAAAAACTGGTTATGAAGTGGACTCTGCAAGTTTGTTATATTTTAAGATTATTCTTATTCTTTTCCTCTCTTCCACTGTCTGGATATTCAGAAGCTTAAATGCTGCCGCCTGGCCGCTGCTCCAGTTGGGGTTTAACTCATGATACTGTGGTTACAATCAGTGATACCCACATGGGCAACGGACTCGGAGTGTCCCCATAGGGTACCGAGAACAGACAAGGCAATGGAGCCTCCAGAGGACTCAGCTGAGTGCTGAAGGTTTCCTCCTACCTGTTCTCTCCTTTCCCTTCCCTTCCAGACAGCCTAGTTTTCCGGTGTGAGATGATCAGTTCAATCTCGCCAGAACTACGTCTCAGGTCACCTGTTTGGGTCACTGTTAGGGGCTGCACCGCGGTGAGCTGCTGCGTCGGCCGCCCCAGGGCTCTCCAACCTCACCATCTTCTGCTTGAGTGCCTGCCTTCTCTTGGGGTCTCTAAGCATGTCTGCTCGCTTTTCAATATAAATGTTTGCTACTCTTTTCAAGTAGTTTTTCTACTTGTGCAGGGATAAAGCCTTGTTGTGTAGATAGTCTAATTTTCTTTTGGAGGGAGGGAGGGAAGGAGGGCGGGAGGGAGGCAGGGAAGGAGGGAGGCAGGGAGGAAAGGGAGCATTTTTATCTGTTTATTTCGCTTTGCCCCCGGCCCTTATTTGAGAACCAGGGTCCTGAGGCTCTACAGCCTCCACACCCCAACCATCTCAGCTGCCTGAGCTACAAGCGTGCGCCTACATTATCTTTTCTTTTTTTTTTCAAAAAGGAAAGGTGCAGGCAGGAATGAAGGCAGACAGGGAGAAGAGGAAGAAGCATCTTTTACTTTATTTTTTATTTAATTATTCACACTGGTTGTTCTCCGCCCCATCCCTACCCACAACCCAGCGATATGTGGCCTACGCTTCACTGGAGGCAAGTGACCTAACCACTACTCCACCAGGGTGCACCTCGGCTGCTATCTTAAAATCAGAAAGCTTGCAGGTATTTTTCACCCTAATCTATTATAGTTCCTTTTCTTTTAAGAGGAGAGAAGGCAGGCAGGGAAAGAGGAAGCAGCATTTTACGTATTTAGTTGTCTCCCCACCCCAGCCTGAGGCTGCATAACCAGGGCCGTTGGCAAGATGCGAACCTGCCCGGGAGCAGCTGAACTCCCGAGCCATCAGGGCACACCTAAACGTTTTCAAGTTATACAAAGGTAGAAAGGTAGAGAAAATATAAAAAACTTCATTGTATTTCTCCAATATTTTAAGCACTTTTATTTAGTTGCTCACATTGGTTGCTCTCTCTGGCCCCAGGTCTTGAACTGGGTACCTTGGGGTGCATGTGGAATTGCTCCCGCGGTGTAGTAGACCATTAGGCCACTACAGTGTGCACACACTTATCCAACCTGAACAATGATTAGATCTTGACTTTTTTTTTTTTTTTTAAAGGAAAGGTATAGGCAGGAATGAAGGCAAATAGGCAGCTAGGCAGAGAAAGGAAGAAGCAGCACTTTTAATTTTTTTCCATTTTAGTTGTCTCACTGGTTGTTTTCCCCTGGCCCCAGGACTTGAACAAGGTGTAAATAACCTGTATCCTTCAGAGGTGATTCACCTCACCGGTTGCTTCACCAGGGCGCGCCAAGTCTTGTTTCATCTAGATGCCCCTATCCCAAGTCTCTTTTTTTTTTTTTTTAAAGATAGCAAGATAAGAAGGAAGCATTTTTTTTTTTTTAAGGAAAGATGCAGACAGGAATGAAGGCAAGCAGAGGCAGGCAAAGAAAAGAGGAAGAAGCATTTTATTTATTTTATTTAGCTCATCTTGCTGTGGGCCCTCGCACATGAACCTGGGACCATGGGAGGTATGTGGCCTGCACTCAAGGTCCATTCTACCACGGTATGCCTGAAGAAGCACTTTTAAGGAAGGCAGGAAGGAAGATTTTTATTTAATTGTTCATTCTGAGTTTTTCACCCTAGTCCCATGTCTTAAACCCAGATCCCCAGATTGTATGTCGTCTCACTGGTGTCTCATTCATAAAAGCGCACCTTTTTCCCAACTCTGCAATTAAATCGCTTTGAAGTAAATTCCAATAGCACATCATCCTAGTCTATATAGTTCTCAAAACATAAATGGGATCATGCTATTTATTCTATTCTCCATTTCACATGATCCCCCTTAATGAGTATTAAACATCCCTTGTAGATTATCTTGCAGAGTACTTTATGTCTAGGGTCTCTTACATGGTAGATGTTCAATAAAAATAAAATACATTTTACTTTAAACCATTATGTTGCTGTAGACAGCATGACACAAACCTTTTGATCTGGGGACTTTTAGAAATAAATTCCCACTTTATTATAGAGGTTAGATACATTAAACTTGCTCTGACCTTAGGGTTATACTCAGCATTTCGGGCACGAAGTGCAATGGTCTTTAGGTCAAGCTTACATCCAAGATTCACTGTAGATACAATATTTCTGCAAGAAATTTGAAAAGAAAACATGATTATTTAACATTTACAGGATGAGGTGTTAAATGATCTAGAAATGTAATTGTTTCACTAGAACTGTTTTTTTAAACTGATTTAACTTTTTACCTAATTAAAAAAAATTACTGACATTTATTAACAAGCACTACATGCCACGTTAAGTATTTTACATAATTATCTCAGTAATGTGCAATGCACTTTGAAGTATGAACAATTAATATCCCCAATTTCAGATGAAGAAGCTGAGGCTCCCCGGGGAGAGGTAACTAAGTCAGATTACACACAGCCCTTGGGCAGCAGAGTCAGATCTGAGTCTATTTATCCCCAGAGCCCTGCCAGGTCTTTCAGGTAAAGGGCCTCGACTCAACCATGAACTCTGAAATACCAACCTCACCCTCAATCCTAGAAACCACTACTCATAAGAAGGTAAGCATCTGTGACTTAGTTTATATACATATATGTGTGTCTTTTGGAAGAACAAGAATTCAGTATCTTCAACAAAGGAAAACATCTGTTCTTTCTTCCGATTAATTCTCAGTAAATCAAGAAAAATGGACATTACCATCTACTAACTAGGTCCAATGGACTCCCTTCATTTTGTTTGAAACATCCTTATATCGTTTTATGAATAACTTGCAAAAGAATGGGCAACAGAAAATTATTAGAAAACTTAGTACGAATTTAAACAAAGCTAACCCAAGTTTTTATTCTATATTTTCTTGGTTTTGAAGGTATATACGCAAAATGGGCAATGTCCTTTGAATGAAACCGACAGTTATCATATGTGGACCTGCAACATCACTGTCCTGTGAATACTGATTCCAACTGCAAGCATATCTTTAATTGGCTCTAGGCCATTTGCTTCTGGTTCTTTTTCTTGTACTGTCAAAATGCAATATTTATGAAAACCTGATAGGCTTACAATTTGATTGACAAGAGTATGACAGTCTTAATACACAATTATATGGCTAATTAGAACGATCACATCAATGAGTGTATTCATTTATACATCATCTAATTCAATCCAATCTTCCTGTTTTATATTTCTGGTCCCCCTCAGCCCCAGGTCTCAAACCAGGTCCAAAGCTTTCATATCTTACATCTTAGTCGCATGAGCCACAGCGGGGAGAGGGGGCTTATTCTATAATTTTTATATAACTGCTGCCTTTAGCATTTGTTGATCTATGAACAGAATCAATGACATTTGGGTACATATCACAAATTGTCATACAACTGTTAAATGCATTCTCTTTTTAAAAACTTGTGTTAAAATGGTATGCCCTGTGGCTCAGTTCCTAAGGTGCAGGCCATATAAAGCCTAAGGATCCAGGATCAAGACCCAGGATAACAGGAAGGAAAAATAATTTTACAATTGTGTGAAAATACACATAATGTAAAATTTACCATCTAATCATTTTTAAGAGTAGTTCAACAACACTGAAAACAGTCAGTGGTGTGTAGCCATTACCACCATCCATTCCTATGACTTCATCCTGTGAAACTGAAACTCTACACCTGTTGAAGAAATCCTCGTGCTCCCCATCCCCAGCCTTTGGCAGTCACCATTACTTCTCCTGTCTTTATGATTTCAACTACTTAAGTACTGCATGTAACCACAGCATTTGTTTCTTTTGTATATTTGGTATGTTTCCCTTGGCATGATGTCTCCAAGGTTCATCCACATTGTAGTATACTACAGAATTTCCTTGTCTTTTTTTATGCTAAATATTTAACTGTTTGAATATAACATACTCTGCTTATCTATTCATCTTGGACACTTGGGTGCTTCCACATTTTAACTACTGTGAATAATGCTGCCATGAACGTGGGTGTACACATAACTCTTTGGATTACACAGGTCCCACCAGTTCACTCTTCTTCAACCTTTTTCTATCTGTTCCTCAACTACAATAATTTCTACTGTCCTATCCTCATATTCTGTCTGCTCAAGTCTGCCTTTGAATCCCTACTAGTGAATTTTTCATTTCAATTACTGTACTTTTCAGTTCAAGAATTTCTTTAGGTGCTCATTACATTTTGTTCATACAGTGTTTTCTTGACTTTCTCCACACCCCAATCCTTTAGTTCTTTGGGCATCTTTAGGATAGCTGTTTAGTCTTTTTCTAGTTCTGTCATTTGATCTTTCTCAGGGACAGATGCTGTTTATCTGTTTTTTTTACTGATTGGGCCATACATCCCTGTTTGTTTTTGTGTTTTGTGATATTTTCGTGAAAACTCAATATGTGAACCTAGTAATGTGGTTACTCTAGAAATCCCCAGGGTTTGCTAAATGTTGTCTTGGTTTCAGACTCTCTGTACCAAGGATTAGCCTGAGATGTCAATTCGATGCCTTAATTTGTCAATTATAAGCCTTTCCTTGGTTATGTGCTGTGATTTTCTATTTTCCCACCACATACGCACTTGATTTTGAAAGTCCTAGTCTTTAATGTTCAGTTCCCAAAGGAGAAAATGTGAAAAATGAAGGGGGTGTATGAAAAGGATGCCAACCCTTTAAATGCCCTGGAGGACACTGCAGGAGGGGGGTGTAATTTCAGTGGGGGAGGCGCAATGAGGTGGGCACCCACCCTGACCACAGTGTACATCGAAGCCTTCCCTGGAGATTCCACATCTTCAGACTCGAGTTCTGAACAGTTCTGTCAGACAGATAAGGACAGTTGTTGTCTACATGGAGAGATTCCTGGTGCCTCCTACTCTCTCATCTTCCCCCAAATCCTCCTTAAATGTATTTTGTATATTTTCATTAATTAAGTATCTACCCTAATTCTCCAAAGTATTTTAAGATTTACAGAGCATTGAAATGCACTCACTAGGGCTCCAGTAGATAGTGGAACCTCAACAATGTGGCAGACTGACTCTCTGGGGAATGACGGAAGACTGAAATGCTGGTGAGATGCACTCTATTTGAATTGGCCGGAATTTAAGACATCGGTGCAACTTACATGCCCATCGAGCAAGACGTGCACGTAACACAACAGGGTAAGCTGTTCACAAACAAGACCCTCCAAAATTATTCAATTTGAATTATTTTGCTTTAAAAATTGCCTCATATCAAACAAATCCCCAAGTCAAGATTTAGGTCTTTGAACAACAAGATCCATGACTACACACTACTTAGTTCTAAAAGTGATCAGAGGACTTCCATTCAACATGGCGGCCTGGTAGGAGTGAGACTCACATCCTCTCCACAGAGGAACTAGGAATTCACATATTTTCCAGAAATAAACACTGAGGAAAAGCAGGCACAGAGTCTCTAGAGACACAACAGCAATCGCGACAACAAAGGGGAGGTGAAAATACTGGGGTTTAGAGCTATACCACAGACTCAGACTCGGGATTACAGCCATGGCAGAAGGGATGGAACTGTGGGGGAAGAACCAGCCCTCCCATGAATTATGACAGCAGCAGAGAGCCTACCCAGCAGGACTCATCTAAGAGCTGGGTTAGAGGATCCAGGCACAGGGCAAAAGAGGCACCAGTGTCCCAGTGGTTTGAACAAGATGTCTGGCAAGAAAATTTCACTGGGTGCCGCCATTACCAGAAGGCAGCTAAGAGAACTGACCACTACTACTCCTTCCCCCTGCCACCATATTGCCCCAGAGTTGCAGGAACTGCCCACTGGAAATCCCACCCTTGGGATTAAAGAGAGTCTCCCAGAGAAAGAGATCATCAATGCTACTCACTAGCACTAACTTGTGGGTGTAGATGAAATTGCAGTCTGGCTGTTGATTGCAGGTGGTCATTGCAGTTGGGAGCTGGGACGCTGGAGGAGGCCCTGCATCCTCCATACAAACTCCAGTCCCATAGACTGAACTTCTGGGCAACAACAAAGCGGCCATATAAGAATGCCAGCAAATCCAACCAGTGATGACACCACAAAACTCAAGAAATCCCAGTGTCCAAACCAAGATCCAGGCTTACTCGGTGCAAGTCAATACCCTATACGAGACCATCACTATAGGAAAACTTAATCCACAGAAACATAAACAGAATGCCAAATAGAGTAAAGATACAGAGAAACATACGTGAAATATTGGAGCCAATCCAAAACCCAGGGAAAAAACTAAATTTAACAGGTCTCTGCGAACTACCTGAAGATGCATTTAGGGCAACAGAGATAAACATACTCATGGAAATCAAGAAAACAGTAGAGGAAGAAAAAGAACAACAAAAATGGGAGAGAAGAAATGAAGCAGCTCAAAACAGATGTCAAAGAAATAAAGAACACAATAGCTGACCTAAAGAATTCAAGAGAGAGACTCAAGAATAGGATGGATGAAACCTCCAATAGAATCAGTGAGCTAGAAGATAGGGCAGAGGAATGCACTCAAGCAAACCAGCAAAGATAAAAATGAAAGCAAATAAATGAAGATAGCATTCGAGACCTATGGGATAACATCAAAAGAAACAACATCTGCAGAAATCATAGCTGAAAATTTCCCCGACCTGAAGATTGAAGCAAGACTTCAGATCCAGAAAGCTCAGAGTCCCTAAAAAAAGAAATCTGAGCTGACCTATACCAAAGACAGTCAATAAAATGTCAAAAAAAGAGATTTAAAAACAAAACAAAACCTTAAAAGCATCTAGAGAAAAATGAGTCACATAGAAAAAGTGTCCCAATAAAGACTGTCACCGAATTTCTCAACTGAAACTCTACAGGCCAGGAGAGAATGGCATGATACAGTCAAAAGACTGAAAGATGATGATTTTCAACCCCGGATACTATACCCTGTGAGATTATCATTAAGAACTGAAAGAATGATCAAAGGGTTTTTCTAGTAAGCAAAAGTTAAAGGAATTTATCACCACAAAACCAGTTCAACAAAAACTACTGAAAGATGCTACATAAAGTGTAAAGAAACCCCACTATTAGACCTATTCACCTATGTTCATTATAGATATTGGTCTGTAATTCTCTTTCTTGATGACGTCTTTGTCAGTTTTGGTTATCAGTGTGATGCTGGTCTCATGAAGTGTGTTTAAGAGTGTTACTTGTTCTTCAGTATTTTGGAAGAGTCTGAGTAGAAAAGGTATTGATTCCTCTCTGAAGGGTTTGGTGAAACTCACTGGAAAAGCCAACTGGTCCTGGGCTTTCATTTTTAGGGAGACTTGATTACCTCTTCAGTTTCTTTGCTCAGGACTGTTCTGTGGGGCCTATTCAAGTACTTGGCAAATATCATCTTATTAAAATAAGACTATGATGTAGATTTTACTATCCCCATAGAGAGGAAAACCAAAGCTAAGAAATCCGCCCAGGTTATATAGTATATAAGTGTCAGTCAAGTTTCAAATTTGTCATTTATGTCCAAATACTATATGCTTAATATTTTATCCTGTTGAATTTTATTGTTATTGATACTGCTTTGTTTGGAGAGACGACGTTATCCAAAATTTCTGAATTACTTTTATCATGCCGAGTTTTTTTTAGTTACCTTATTCTTCTTGACGATTACAATTTTTTAACTTTCTAAATTAAACAATTGTAACTCAAGCTTATGTAACTCAATTTTATGTATTATGTATTTTTACATAGTCTACTGCATCATTTTAAAGTTTAATAGCTTTAGAAATATCCAATAGATTGTACTCTTCATGAGTTTCTCTTGAAGTAAGTATTTAATGTAATAAATTATGTTGTTTTTTTGGCCTGAAAAAAAAAAATCAAAACCAAAAAATAAGGAGTGGTAAAGACAACTAGAATTCTGGTGGTGAGTGTGGTATGAAATGCACATAGACTGAGGTGTGAATTCAATATCCTAAAAAGCATACAGCAATGTGAAATAATAAAACAAATACATACAGTGTATAATATATAAACACTTATGTATAATGATAATGTAATGAATATCCATATATCCACCATATTGTTCAATTTTGTTTCGAATTGTATGCAAATTTTAAGAACATATATATATATATATATATATATATATATAATTTTGGAAAAAAGTGATCAGAGACAGCTTACAAGAAAACTGACATAATGTAGTTATTGCAAATAACCCATCGATTTGAGCATAAGCATTCTAAAAACAAAAGTTAGATACCTCTCATTGACAGATATGAGAATATTTGTAATTTTTTCAGGAGACGGATGAGATTTTTCCTCACCCCACAGTCCTGTATACAGGACCCACTTCATTTAAGCAGGAAAACCCATTTAGGGCAAGAATAGTCCTCCTATGCCTGGAGGATGAACAAAGCTCTGCTAAGATTTATATGCAGCCCTTATAACAGCCAATAAAAAACAAGGGTCACTATGAACTATACTAATTCTTTTACTAAGCAATTAACCTTCCTAAAGACCTAAAATCTTACAAGGGAAGGAAATTACGTAAGGCTTGATTTAGCAAATCATTTACTTATTGGGAAATATCTTTAACAGCAATGAAATCTACACTGGACTTCCTTGACCCAATATATAAACACAAGCTTCCAACTTTCTGAAGTGCTATGAAAGTCTTTTACTGAGGGCACCAACTCCCTAAAACAGCTTTTCTTCCCTTTCTCAATTAAGGGATAAAGCAAATTTTGATAGACATGACCATTTCTGACACCCCCTTCAATAAATCAGTCTGTCTGAAAACGAAGAACACAGCAGAGCTATAAGGCATTCCTCCAGGTGAGGGAGAGGACACAACACAAAATACTCACTGCAGCTGTGGCACAATCCCAGAGCTTTCAGAGGCAGGCGTGGCTGGGGTGATGGGGGTCATAGGGGTCATGGGGGAGGGATACAAGGGAGTGGTGCCTGGCAAGGGTGCAGTTGTAAGAGTCTGTGAGTGGAAGAGCTGTGGTGTCTGGCCTGAGGCCCCCTGTGTTGCCTGCTGAGCTGTTGACTGCTGAACTGCTGCCTGCTGCTGAACTGCTGCCTGCTGCTGCTGCTGCTGCTGCTGTTGTTGCTGCTGCTGCTGCTGCTGTTGTTGCTGCTGCTGCTGCTGTTGCTGCTGCTGCCTTTGCTGCTCCTCCAAAATAGACAGGCTACTGGTGTTCTGAATAGGCTGTGGAGTCAGTCCTGTGCCATAAGGCATCATTGGACTAAAGATCGGGATTCCAGGAGTCATGGCACCCTGCGGAAAGGCAGGACAACAAAAAATTAGGCTGGCTGTTGCTGATATCTGTAGGTTTGCCTGGAAGAATAGATGTGATGTGTAAAGCCAGATGCCTTCCAAGTATAAATGGGTTATACAGCACTAATAGGGAGGAACTTATTGTTCTTAGACATAACATTTTCTACTGCACTGAAACATTAGATAAAGGGATTTAGAATTAAACCTAAATGTGAAACCTCACTGTTACTCATTACATATGAGAACTTGAGGAAGTTGCTTAATCCTTTAGGACTACCTAGGACGTAAGCTTGCGCTATGATTAGAAAGTTGGTACACACTGGTGGCTTGGGCATTAAGTTGGTGGCAGGGGCATGGACCAGGTAAAGCCCAAGGAACCCAGGTTTGAGACCCATGACTGGGTGGGGGGAGCAAATAATCAAAAATAAACAAGTAAAAGCAATGCTTCTTTCTCTTCCTTTTTTCCTTCAAAATGCGTCTTCATCCTCTTCCTTCCAATCTTTAAAAAAACAAAGGCAATAACTGGAGTGACCGCGTATTCTTTTTTAACTGTTATCCTAGCATACCATCTGGGTAACATCCCATTCTACTTGCAAAGTTTCTGCCCCAGTTTGGATAAATTACATGCTCACCCTAGAGATATCCATTTAAAATATTCAATATGAAATGCACATAGAAAAGCTGAAGCATTAGCAAGGTTAAGTAAAATCCATTGCATTTATCAGATTACCAATTTACTTTTCCATAATGCTTCTGAACTTCCTCAGACATTGCTCCACTTACTAATTTATCTGAGTTGCATCACAGCTCTTTGAGAAGGGAAACAGATGCTGTTCTTTCCAAATTACGGACAAGAAAGTGACAAGAGAAGTGACTGGTCTAAGACCAAAGAGGTCATAGCAAATGAGCCAAGATCACAGCCACATTTTCCTGAGAAACATCTAACCTTTCCATGGAGCCCAGGGAATCAGTATAGGTGGAATCACTTTGTGAATCTTTTAAATTATACCCACATTTCTGGGTGGAGGAATCCATAGACTTACTAATTCTCAAATGAGTGTAAGACCCAAAAAAGAACCACAATCTTTTCCTACTCTTACCACTTTATTTTGCAGAAACAAAAAACTGAAAATGTCTTAGATATTTGTTAAATTATTTCACCAATATAATGCAAGAAAGAATATGTGAGGAGGATCAACTACATACTGTAGCTCTATACACACAAGTCTATTGCATCTATCACTTTTTCCAATAAAAATACTGGTTAGGAAAATATTCTGGCTACATCAATTTAAAAAGACTAAGATTAATGTTTTTTAAAGGTCTACTTTTCTTTAAGTCATATAAAAAATAAACTCAAAACAGATCACAGTTGGCACACCGTGGTGACTTAGCAGTTACATCTGTAGCCTCCAGCTGACAGTCCACATACATCCAAAGGACCTGGGATCAAGACCTGGGGTCAAGAAGAACAATCAAAATAACGACTAAATAAAAATAAATGCTTCTTTATAAATGCTTCTTTCTCCTCTCTCCTCCTGCCTGTACCTTTCCTTTAAAAAAAAAATTTTTAAAACCACATACTAAGAGCTAAAACCACCAGAAAAAAATTCTAGGGACATTTGAATCAGAACAGCAATGAGATATCACCTCACGCCTGTAAGAATGGGTATTCTCCAAAAGACCAGAAACAAGTGTTGTGAGGATATGGAGAGAAGAGAACTCATACGCTATTAGTGGAAGTGTAAATTAGTGCAACCGCTAAGCAAAGTATTATGGAGAGTCTTTAAAAAACTGAGAATGGATATTCCATATATCTCATTATCCTACATCTAGGTGTTTATCCTAAAAACACAAACAAATTCAAAGAGTTACAAGCACTCCTATGCTTATTGCAGTCAAGAGCTGGAGACATTAGTCAAGAGCTGGAAACAACAGGTAAGTAAATAAAGATGTGGTTTATATACACAATAGAATATTATTCAGCTATTAAAAAAGATGAAATCCTGCCTTTCGTAACAAGATATATGAACCTCGAGGGAATTATGTTTAGTAAGATCAGTCAGAATGAGAAAGACAAACATTGTATGATTTCACTCATATGTGGTATGCAGAGAAACCAAACAAATGACCAAATCAAAACAGACTTTTAGTATTTAAGACCAAATCGGTGGTTACTAGAAGGAAAAACAGACTTTTAGTATTTAAGACCAAATCGGTGGTTACTAGAAGGAAAGGGAGAGAGTAAAAGGGGTCAATTATATGGTAAATGGTATAATTGGGATGATGATGGTAAACTTAATGGATGATATACAGATGTTGATTTACGATGATGCAGACCTTACATCTATATAATGTTATCTTGCAATGTTCTGTCAATAAAAGGGAAAAAAAATCTTTAAGACTTTGGGTAGGCAAAAATTAACACATGACATGAAAGCATTAACCATGAAGAATTATTTCATAGACTGCAGAAAAAATGAAGTTTTACTCTTTGAAAGACATTGTTAGAAAAATTAGAAAGTCAGAAAACTTTGGAATAAAACTTCTACAATATAAACATCTGAGAAAGAACTGGTATCCAGGATACATAAGAGCAATTATCATTCAAGGAAAAAAAATGAACAAATAAACTAACTTTAAAAATGGAGTTAAGATGTGAAGGACATTTTACAAATGAAGATGTAAGAATAGCTAATAAACTTAAACATTTGACAAGATGCTCAAGATAATTAGTCATCAGGAAATTGCAATTTAAAATCACAAAGAAATACTACCAAACAATTACCAGAACAATGAAGAGTAAAAACAGTGAGAGCCCCAAGTTCTGGTTATAGTGTGGAGTAAGTAGACCCTCCAATGCTGCTGGTGGAACTGTAGAATAGTTTGGCAGTTTTTTATAAAGTTAGATAGACACTTGCTACATGACCTAGCGATCCCACTCCTAAATATTTACCCGAGATAAAGAAAAGCACAGTATAAACAAAGTCCAAACACAAATGTTTATAGCACTTGAATTCTTAATAGCCCCAAAGTGGAAACAGTCAAATATTAGCAAATTGAGAATGGATAAACTGGGACATATCCATACATAGGAGCGCTACTTGACACTGCAAAAGAAATTCACTGGGGAGCCCTCGTCTGCCATTAGGCACAGTCGACACACATCCCAAGGACTAAGGTTTTCTAGCTGGGGCTAGGGGTAACAAACAAGATTAACAACTAAACAAAAATGCTTCCTCCTCCTCTCTCTGCCTGCCTGCCTACTCACTTTCATTCCTGCCTTTACTTTTCCATTATAAATAAAAAGGCGTTTACTGATACATAAACATTACATGGAGCAAAAAAAAAAAGCAGACTGGTATGACTCTATTGGTATGAAATTCTACACTAGGCAAAAACTATCTTTAGTGATAAAAGCAGGTAAGTAGTAGCTGGGAGCTAAGGCAAAAACTATAAAGGAGCAGGATGGGATTTTTTAGAATAGTTGAAATATTCTATAACTTACACTGGCACGTAGAATTATCAAAACTTATCCTTAAAATGGCTGTTTCTATTGTATGTAAATCATAGCTCAATAAAGGTCATGTAAAATATTTAGAAGCGGAAGTTTTTTAGAACCTTAAACATAAGATCAAATTTGGCGCACCCTGGTGGAGCAGCAGTTAGGACAACTGCCTCCAAATGAGCAAGTCACATACCCCTAGGTTCACATCCCAGTTTTGGAAGGGAAATGAGTGTGAACAACTAAATGAAAATGAAATAAAATTTTTCATCCTCTTCTCTCTTTCGGCCTGCCTGCCTATTCACCTTCATTCCTGTTTGCAACTTTCATTAAAAAATAAAATAAAATAAAACTAGAAAATAACTTGGTGAAAGTTACTTTCAAAATTAAATTCTATAATCATTTGGAACACTTTCATGTTTACCAAAGATAATGTTTTCATAATAAATATCTATTTTAAGCTTCCAAATAAAACACTATCATGCCTATTCAAAACCTAACAGGATAGGAACAAAATTTCAAGTGTAGTTCATTTTCCTCTTTCACACTGTAACTATGCAGACCCCACCCCACCGGCAGCCTCATCTAGCTCGATTACCTGCGGGGAGGCCAGCCCCTGAGCGTAGGGCGGCAGGCTATTGTTCTGGTCCATAGTGTTTGCTGTCTTCTTGGCAAATCAAAACCGCAGGCTGGCTCACTCCAGCACCCAGTCTTCTTCTAGAGCATCCCCAGCACTCTTCTTAGCAGCCTCCTCAACTCTCAGGGTTATCTTCACGCACACCAAGAAGCAATGATGCTCCTGGAAAAAAAAAAGTTGAAAACTGAATGTAATACAAGAAAGTTGTACAGTCTTATAAACCATTCTCATTTTCAAAAAACCAAAAAAAATGAATGTATTTCTATGTATCTTATAATTCTTCCTACATTTCTTGTGATCATGTACAAAACTGCCAAGAGAACATTTTTGCTTTATTACAAGTCTAAATATTCTCTTAATGTCCAAAATTAAGGTGTCATAATAAGCACTAAAAACTTTGGGGGAAAAACACCAAGAGAAAACAAATTCCTAAGCAATCCGTCATAACTGAGCAGAAATATTTGTTAAGCACTGTATATACAGCACTATTAGACCAAGTTCGCATTTTAAAACATTCCAATCATTTTTATAGCCACCACAGTTTCTTGGGTGATAAGTTGAACAAATATTGAACTGGTTACCAACAACTTTAGAGTGATCATTTATTGAGCTACTACTTGAATATTGTGACAGAAGCTGTAAAAGACACAAAATAAATAAAGCACGGCTTTACATGTGTAATAACCTTACCTCTTTAGAACACGTAACATGATCACATTATAAGACAGTTTTATACAGAATTTATGGGACTGAGCACACCCTGATGGCACAGCACTTCTGTCTCCAAACAAGGAACTCAGTTTCAAGGACCCAGGTTCACATACCGAGTCCAGGGGAACAACCAAGATGAATAACTAAATAAAATAAATTTAAAAATGCTTCTTCCTTTTCTCTCTGCTTACCTCATTCCTGCCTACACCTTTCCTTAAAAAAGAAAGAAAAAAGAAAAAGGATTTGTGGATACCGAACCCCTGTGACTCAGAAGCTAAGGTGCAGGCCATGTAAAGTCCAAAGATGTAGGGAGGGAAAAAAAAAAATTACGGATGAATGGAAAAAGATGACAGTCACTTTGGGAGGACCCCAAAGAGTATACAGCCTACGTACACATTACTGAAAAACAGATTTAAAAAAAGATAAATGAAAACTCTGCTTCAGAAAATGTTGGAGATATGGGAAAACTACATTTTTGACATTGTTATGATAACAATAAAAGTCCTGCAAATATAAAAATGAAGAGGATATAGTCCTTGGCATCAAAGCATCAATTTGAAGAGTATGTAAATAATTACTATAAAACTTAATCGCGAGATGCACTATGCTGTTAACTTTGAGTGCAGAAACCAGAACACAAGTCTTTGCAATCTTCGCACTTAGCACTGTGCCTGGTATATACTAGGTGATCATGAATCAAACCAGACTTGCTATTAAAAAAGACAGTAACTTGTATTCTGTAGAGGAGTCTGCACCTAAAACTGGGATCATCTCATTTGGGGCTAGCAAGGGGAGTAGGAATTTACAAATCAGCACTTCAGGCAAAAGATCAAGCACAAAGTATGAAATTAACAAGCTTAGCAGGGCTGTGAGGAGAGTTCCTGCAGGGGATAAGACAGCAAGTATAAATCACGTTAACAGGATTTTTTTTTTTTTTTTTTTTTTTTAAGGAAAGGTGCAGGCAAGAATTAAAGTGAACAGAGGAAGAGAGGCAGACAGGAAGAGAGAGGAGGAAGATGCATTTAATTTAGCTGTTCATCTCGGTTGTTCCCCTTCACCCCGGAATGCAACCCCCCCCCCCACCGTCCTTGGGATGTCTGTGGTCGCTCACTCAACCAGGGCACGCCCACAATGTCAGTAATTGTAATCCTTATTACAGAGGCAATAAGACCAGTGACAAGATTTGGAAACTCATGGTGAGTAGATGACTTTTGCAAGATTATGGATTAATTTAAAGAGATAAAACTGGAGATTTGAAGTTTAGATTAGGGCCCCAATCTCTATGGTTGAGGCAAAAGATGAGTGGGATTAAAAACTCTTGTAAACATGACTAGAGATTTAACCAGATGGTTCCATACCTTCTTATACAGACTAAAAATCGACCCAAGAGATCAGAGGAACTCGGTGGGGGCCCTGATATTATGACTGTTCAGAGCTCATCGCTCATTCCCAGTGTGGGCAGTGATCACCTCTTCTCAACTGTGTCATTTAAACTGCAGTTATTAATTGATTTACTTATCCTCCGAAAACAGTTGTTGGTAGCGTCGTCAATCTTTAGGAAAGAGAGGCATCAAATTAGGTATTTTTGGAAACAATCCTTGATAAGGGGAGAGATTCTCTAGAGCCTCCTAGAATATGCTTAACTCATCACTCAACCAAGTTTCATCTTTCCAGAGAAGCCTCCCTAGAGTTAAAGGAGAAAAACACGCTACCTGGAGCTTAGACACCGAGGCCTGGCAAGGAAAGTTTTGTGTATTATAACCTACGCTCTATCCTGGAGTCTCAGGCCTATGACGAGACGCTGGCGCAACTTTAATAAAACCAAAGACAGGTGGGCACGGGCGAGGGCTCCCCTCCAATGGAGGAGACCCTAGAGCAGGACCCCGCGCCCCGCCCGTCCGCAGCCGCACGGTGGAAAGCTGGCTCTGAAGCGCCGCGGGGGTGCGGTCGCGGGCCGCGGACGGTGCGGGCGGTACCGGCGGCGTCGGCAGTTGCACGCGCCGGAGGAACGGACACCGCGCGGCCTGCGCGCCCGCCCGTAGCGCCTCCCGGGGCCCCGCCTCCCGCCCTGCCACAGGGGCTGGTCTCGCGGCAGGGCTCGCCCTGCAGGAAACGTCAGAGAAGAAAGTGAAAAGGGCTGTTACCTGGAGTCGCTGCAAGGTCACTAGTGGCCCGCCAAAACCAGTTAAGGCACAGACCGCCCAGGCGCCCGCCACGGCGACTCTACCTGACCCTACTGAATTCCTGGCGCGAGATGATAACGTCACTTCCGCCAACTCCGTTCTCGGCGGTCTCCAGAGAGCTGTTGACGCTACGGCGGCGGCCGTGGGAAGCATGATTACGTCACTTCCTGTGCTTCCTGGGGTGATTGGTCGAAAGGAAACGAGCGGCGGGACCAAACTTTCCGGGAGTTCCGGGGCGGGGCCGCCTCACCAGACCAGTCTGATTGGTCGTTGCTGGACATAGACAAGCTAATGATTTTTAAATGTAGACTTTAAAAATCCCCTGCGTTTTGACAAGTTACTCGGTCTTTCGGTCTCAGTTTCTTCATCTATAGAATGAAGTAATAGGACTTGTTCTCTCAGAATGCTATGAGTTGATTAAGGAAAGGCATGGCAAATTCTCAGTGCAAATGAGCTATTCTCAAGCTTGTGGAAAGATAAAAGCAAAATCATATAACCTGGTTACAGTCTATTATATTTTAATTCTGCCACTGCAGCCTTATGCACTCTATTCATATTTGTTACAAATAACTGTTGGTCGGTTTTCTTAGTCTATTTTTTCCCTAGTGTTTGATTTGCCTCCCAATGCCTGCAGCTCCAAGAGCTCATTAGGCATAATCATATATATTTTTGTTTTGCCCCCCTCCCCACGGGTCTCAAACCCGTGTCCATGGCATTCATGGTATGTCCTTAGCCGCCTGAGTCACAGGGGAGGGCAGCATAATCATATCTGGCTGGTATGTTTATTAATTTGCTTCCTCTGTATTTTCCATAAACAGTGGAATTGTGAGGAAATGTTCAACACATTATATGCTATACGTATATATGTTTTTTTATCCAGGACAGTATCTAAGTAAGTATAGTACTAATCATCAAGGAAATCCTTGGCAGTAAAACACGAGGAAAATTTTAATTAAGTAAGTACTTTTCATAAATCTTTTCTGATTCCAGAATTGCATGTGTATGTCAGGTAGACTATTCTATATTAGCCAATTGCTTGCTTACTTTTTAAAAACAACCTTGTGAAATTATAAAATATAACATTAATATAAGGAAGCGTTAGAGGCCATAGGTCCACCAGGGACGCCCCCGCCATGGGTCCTTTGACCCACCCCACAATAGAAATTAACGAGAAGTCAGACAAAACCTGACAAGAAGCTTTGTTGGGAGCTCATGTGAGAGAGTTGCCAAAAGGGATAATCTAATAACACTCCACTGGGGAAGGCCAGGGACAGGGTCCTTCTGTGGGATAAGACAGCCACAGGGATGGAGACCAAGTCTGCTTCATTTGAGCAGTCACAGATTGAAACTCTTAAACTGCTGTTCAATCACTTGAGGGTTCTGGAGGGGAGAAGGCTTTCTGCAAAGCCAGTGATTGATTGATAATGACAGTGGCCTGGAGTCTCAGGAAAACTGCACCTGTTTTCTGAGACTTCATTGTTGTTTCCCAAAATGCCTAGGGAAAAACTAAAGATACAGGTTACTCCTTATTCCCTCTCCCTGTTGTCTGGTCTGGCAGAGTAGATTTGAAACTACAAAGAATCTCTAAGAGGGAGATATTCAAGGTTAAGTTGTAGGGTTGTGATAGAGAAGATTCCCAGTCTGAGCTGTAGACATCTGCATATCCTTCTAGGATGAAAGCCAGGAGGCCCCTGGTGTTTTTTTAATGATAGATATTGTGGGACGGGCCAGCTGGAGATAGTCTGAAGTTAGTTTTGTTATTCATTGCAGCAGCACATTTCTTATCCATCTTGTTTTCCCATGGGAACGTATTTTATTAACTAAAACAGGGAGATGGAAGCTGGTGATTACACAATTCTAGGGTAGATGGGAAAATAAGGTGATTAGAACAGAGGCACTGTTAATAAGGTGATTAATAATTCTCCAAAGACAGGTGTCCTAACACAAGCAGGAGTTTTCATGCTGGGTTTTATTCTACCTCTTACAGAAGCGCGTAAACACTTTTTCAGATTAACAGATAGTTATAAATCCAGATAAGAAATAGAGTATTGCCATCACCAAAGCATTCCTCTTACATTCTAGCAAATAGGCCCTTCCTACTCAGTGAGTACCCCAAGGTATGGAGTATGTCTTCTTTTGTTCACTGTCCGAAGACTCCTTATTGGTGTGTCTTCATCTTTTGATGAAGTTGATTTCTTTGCTGGGACATCCATCATGGAACTATGCCTCAGTTACTTAGCTCTTATGCTGTTTATTGGTTTTTGGGCTCAGTCCCAGTTTGAGGTCATTAGGAACAATGCTGTGTGAACATTCTTGTGCATGTCTCTGTGTGGAGTCACTGTCTCCGCTGGGGATGCTAATCTCTTTTTAGAGGAAAGCAGGTATGAATGAAAGCTGGAAGGAAGAGAGAGGAGGAAGAATGATTTTTTTCTGTCTTTCGGTTTGGTCGTGAACCAGGGTTCTTGGTTTCACATGGTCTGCAGCCAGAGTGACGGGCCTGATCACCGGGACACACCTCGCCTAATCCCTTTTCAAAATAGTCTTAGCAATTTCCAACAGGGTATCAGAGTTTCCATTGCTCCTTAGGTTTGCCATTCTTTAATGTATGGTTAGACCTCAACATTTTTGTCCATCGGGAATGAATTCGAATGTTTTCTTAGCAAAGAAAAACTTGACATCGCTATCAACTTTCTTCGAATAGGGGGGGCCAGGTTGCTTACCCAGCGCCGGCTACAGCGCCCACCTCCAGGATCAACGACTGGTGAAGGATAGAGCGGCCGAAGCATGGGGGGGCGTGTCGCGGAGAAGACAGAAGTGGCGTCACTTCCGCTCGGGTCGCCATCTCGCCGTGAGACAGCAGGAGCCGGTTTTGCGCGATGCTGTCGTCCGCATCTCTGTTCCCCGGACCGGGCCGCGACTTGGCCATGGATCCTCACTGCGCCGCGGGCCCTGTGCAGCTGCGCTTTTCGCCCTACGCTTTCAACGGAGGGTAAAGACTCAGAGCAGCCGCTTTCACTTTTGTCTCCCTCTCCACGCCCCTGCTTAAGCCTGTGGGGGATCGTGGCGGGACCGGCTTCCGGACGCCCAACCCCGCCGGCCCCGGACCCTGAGCTAACAGCGTCTGACTCCCTCTGTGGGTTGCTCGGGTCAGCTTTGGCCGTACAGCCGGTTCACTTGGATCTTGACGTGGACGGCCAGAATGTGCATAGCCTGCTCTTTGTTTCATGAGACTGGATGGAAGTTGGAACAGCCTCTGCACTGTGGAGGAGCTTTAAAATGCACCTGATCTCTCTGTGGGGTCTGCACAGCTTTCTCTGTCAGCAGACGAAGGGGCAGATGTAGCGTGAGGTTTACAAGTTAGCCTTGGCTGGTTCTTGTTCTCAGATGTATAGTTGTATCTGTAACTAAGACGTTTGATCAAATAACTGAAGCATCTCTTATTTCAAATAGAAGCTAGGATTATTGGTTGCATAGGTGAGTGCTTGTTTATAAGTTTTAGCTTAATTCAGGAAAATAACTCAGCAGGATGACCCTTTTAATGTGTATTCTTACGTGTCACATTCAAGGTTTATTTTTTTAGTTACCAGCTTTGTTTAAAGTCTAGCACTCCCCCTTTACTCGAGGTTTTGAAAATATTGTGTACGATAAGGTATTTGGAAAGACAACATTCAAATAACTTACTACGATATATTGTTATTATTCATCTCTTGCTAGTTATTGTTAATTTTTTACCATCTAATTGGTAAATTAAAATTGATCATAGGTATGTATATATAGGTAAAAACATGTATCTAGAATTCGACACAATCTGAGATTCAGACATCTGGTCTCGGTCAGTATCCCTCCAATAAGGGGGGACCACTGTGATACTTTTGCTCAGTATTATAGTACACTAAAAGAATTAACGTTGTTGAAACATGTTATTTAGAAATCTTGACAGTGAAGAACTGTGAATTGAAGCGATGGTTAGTTTGCCAGCCAGCTTTTGTGCATTAAAACATGCACACTGAATTCAAACAAGTGATTAAGATTACCAAGTTAATTAATGAAGTCCTTATGGATTTGAATTTTTTTTTTTCAAAGGAAAGGGGCAGGCAGGAATGAAGGTGAGCACAAGGCAGAAAGGAAGAGAGAGAAGATGACGAAAATTACTTTATTTTTATTTAGTTGTTCATCTTGGTTGTTGCCTCAGGTCCTGGCTGGTGAACCTGGGTCCTTGGGATGTATATGAACTCCAGGCAGACTTATCCCCTAAGCCACCAGGTGTGCCCTGAAATTTTTATGAAGGTTTTTGTCGTGTGAAAGAGTGAAAGCCTGTAATTTTAGCCTTGGTTCTGCCACTGGTTTGGGCTTTAGGTATTTCAACTTATTGAACCCAGATTTCCTTATTTTCCTTAGCTACTCATAATTTTGGAGAAGTGAGAAAAAGCATTTTGTAGATTGCAAACAGTTATCTTTTTTTAACTTGTTAAAGCTTGACTATTAGATGGGATATCTCCATTTTTGCAAGTAAGTTTGGGGCTCTTAGAAGTGAAATTGCTTTAGTCACAGAGATTGTATGAAATTGAGCCAGAACTTGAATTCATAGATCTCTTGCCACTGAATTTATGTAAGCTTTTTCTATTGAGCTTTTAAACACTTCCTGTGCAATAACAAAGTCATCGTATTGTAAGATGAGTATTTAGACCCATTTCATAAGGCAGTTATAAATTCTGTAGGATAAGAGTTTTCCTGGTGTTCAGTATTCATTACTTTTTGAACCCTTGCAATCCACTGTTAGCTATTACTGCCCTCAAAATTCCTTAATTTTGTTTATTAAATTACCTTTTCTCAGTCCATTCTTTTACTTAGCATTTATTGCTGCTGGCACTTAGGCAGGTTTTGCTTCTACAAAGTAAGACTTACTTGTTTTTTTCCTACTCTTTTTAAATGTCATTAAGGTCCATGTCATCAGCTTCCCTATATATATTATACATCTTTTTAAAATATTAGTTGTTTATATTGGTAAGACTTCTACTCAACAACAGGCTATTAATAAGTTTTTGGACGAGTCAAAAGCCGTATGGGGATTTTTGGCTGTGCAGGTGGAGGGTAGGAGTTGGGGGTAGGTGTCGGTGTCCCTAATCCCCACATTCTTCAAGGGTCAGCTGAATTTGCTCTGGAGCACTCCTTTGGGAGAGATATTACTACTGAGCTTCATTAACATTTTTTTTTTTTTTCCTTTAGTACTGTATTGGCAATTGCTGGAGAAGATTTTTCAATTGTTGCTTCTGACACTCGATTGAGTGAAGGGTTTTCAATTCACACCCGGGACAGCCCAAAATGTTATAAATTGTAAGTAAATATTTCTAAGGACATGTTTTCCTGTGCCTTGTGATGACTTAATGCCTCAAGAGATTCAGCTTCTAAATCATAGCTATTTAGAGCTTAGCTTACGTTTTCATTCGAAAACATTTTCAAAGTCAGTGTTTCCTGATAATTTGATTTGCAGTCTTTATATTACTTCTTACTTTTGGATACCAGAGGTAGTTTTGATAACTAATTTTACCTCATGAAAACTTTCGAATATACAGTGAAGGTAAAATAGGTCTTACTATTAACATTTTATTATAATGACATATATTTTTCCATCCTCCTATTCATCCATTAATCCACTGAATGTTTTTTAATCTGTCTACTATTTTTATTCATTCAAGTTAGCTACACCCTAAGCAATTATATCCAGGACTCACAGGTTGAATAGACTAGCTGTATGTTTTCTAAAATATGAAAATAAATCAGACACTGAAAGGAAAAAAATGTTTGTCTAAATCACCTAAAGGTATCTTTCAGATTAGTGGTTTGCTTTTTTTTTTTTCTTTTTAAAGGAGAGGTGCAGACACAAAGAAGAGAAGAGGAAGAAGCATTTTATTTTATTTTTATTTAGTTGTTCACACGGATTGTTTCCCTCATGACCCGGGACTCAAACCCAGGGTTATATAGTCTGTGTCCTTTGGAGACAGTTGATCTGGCCACTATTCTACGGGGCGCGCCAGATTAGTGGTTTGCTTTCAGTGTTGTCTAGAAACCTTTAGAAATGTAGTTAATTCCTGGGTTAGTTCCCCACAAAGCCTACTAACCCTTAGTGGAAATGAGAATGGACTGATTTGGTTTGAGTCCTTTGAAAAGAGCCGTGTGTAGTAGAGAATAGGTAAAGAAGGTAGCGATCTCTTTCTTTGCCCAGAGCTGACCCATGCTGGGTTTTTTTTCCTTTCTGAAGTAGTAAATTTTAAAATAACTTTTATAGATATGCTACCATCATTCTGCAGGGTCTTGTTCACTTTTGTAAAATTCATTGTGTGGAAGCAAGCACTCTTTCTGTGAACTATTTTAGGTATAGAGTAAGTGGGGTATTTGCAGCCTCTTGTGTCCCTGTCACCTACCGTTAGCACTAGAACATGCACACAGCTGAGGCTGCCTCTGTCCTACTCCCATGCCCTCTGGGGCAGGCCTAGAGCTAGGCCAGCCTCTTCCTTAGCTGCATTTATTCTTTATGCTTTGCATAAAAACTTCCCTTCTTTTCATGCATGTGGGTTCTTGGGAAAGACATCTTGAAGCTCCAAGAGTTTGTCCTACCCTGTTGGTATTGTCAACACATCTGAAATATGATAAAGCCTTGTGGGAAGGTCTTTAACGCAATACAGTGAGGTTGGTATAGGGAGAGGTCAGGAAATGCTGGTGATGCCCCCAGAGATGCTAGTGGTCCCTTCCACTCCCTTTGGACATGTATGGTTTGTATGAGTCATTCATAAATTTCTGCATGGAAGGCTTATTGCCATAGTCTCTGCTAAATATTTTCTTGAGAAGATGGGTTGAGGTTTCCTAGAGATTGAGATCAAGATTTAGGAAATAATTTTTGATACATGCGGTTGAATTTGTTTGGATATACCAAAATTTAATCGGTTTTCCATCTTGTGGGTATTTAGGCTGTTTTTGTTGCTTTTGTTTTGGAGAGCCACTAAAATACTCTGCCTATTTAAACAAACAAGCCTAGAGCATATCTTTGCAAACTTGTAAACTAAAGTTAAAATTAGACTTAGGTTATATGTATTAACAGTGTATTTTCTTAGGGTTCTTTTTTTAGCTTATTTTTCTCTAAAGTTTCGATTTTTAAATAGTAAAATTTATGAAACTTTTCTGTGTGGGCATTGGGTTGAATTATACTTAAGTTGGTTTTCTTCAACTCTAGTTTAAAAAAATTCACCCGTGTTTTCTTTAATTTGTTCATAGTTTTATGTTTTTTTGAGCCTCTGATCCACCATCATTTATTTGGTGAAACGAGTGGGATCTCTTCTTACAGACCCCCTCCTTCCCCCAAAGGACTTGCTGGTTGTCTGATTGCCATTTACTGAATAATGGGAGCAGAAGTTTTAAATTTAAGATTACCCAAGACATGTTTTGCTTTACTATAGAAGCAACTCAGTTTCCCAAAATGTGCTTTTTACAGAACAGACAAAACAGTCATTGGATGCAGTGGTTTTCACGGAGACTGTCTTACCCTGACAAAGATTATTGAAGCAAGGCTAAAGGTAAGTGCTTTTGTACATGTCTACACTACTGAAAATAACATTTGTTAGATTATTTTAAGCAAACAGGATTACTCAGAATAACTGGGGGAGCACTCGGTTAGCAGGTGAAATGAGCCTATCTTAGAATTGTTAATACAGCTTTATTAAAGCAGCATAATAGGAAACTACAGTAGATTCCATTCGTTCAGGTCTCTAAAATATAAAGGGTTCTCTAGCCTTTTAGAGGTAGTCTGAGAGGGGCTTCCCCTCAAAATAACACAGTTTCTTTGGAGTAGGTGAGCTTTTAGATGGGATCTTGGTTTGAACACTGTCAGCTGGTGTGCGCCTGCAGGACACAAAAGCAAGAATTGAAAGGAATAAGCCAGGGGTTTGAAGAAGCACATAAGCTTTTGTCACCTAGACATTGACAGACTTTGTGGTAGCCAGTCTGGAAGATTTGACAGGAGACAGATAGAAGAGAGGAGGAAGGTGTTAGAAGAAGTGAGAGAATGAGACAGAAGCCTGTTGTGATGTTATAATGTCACTGCTTGCGTGTCTTACGCAAGATGGGGAGAGCATGGGAAACAAAGGAGTCCTGACTGGATTTTCATTATGGCCTTCATAATAAGCAGTGTTTGCTTCAGATAGTTTCCAGAATAAGAGTCCAACTGATCCTTGAATAACATGGGTTTGGACTGCGGGCGCCCACTTATGTAAACTTGTGGTCTCAGTAGATGCTAGTTTAGCGATAATATTGCAGTATGTAGATGTGTTTTCTCATCTTTGCCAGCTTACTTTATTTAAAAACTATAGTCTGTGGTACAAATAACATAAAATTTGTGTTAACTGTTAATCAACAAGGCTTCCGGGCAGCAGCGAGCTCTTAGTCTTCAGTTTGGGGTGGGGTGGGTCGCGCATTATACCTGGGTGGTTTACTGCGCAGGGGCCAGTGCCGTAACCTCAAGTTATTCACGGGTCAGCTATAATTTAGATTTATTAAAATGAACCTTATCTGTAATAATAACCAGTAAAGAAACACTCTTCCAAATTGGCAGTAGTACAGGATTGGAGTAGGGCTCCCAGTCACCATATGTCAATATTCAGAAATGAAGGCCTGTTTCTTAAACAATGAGAGCCTAGTATAAATTTTTTCATGGCTGTTGATGACATTTACAGCATCAATATTAATGCCCTTAATTTTTAATTTTTGTGGAATATGTGTTCTAAGTTTTTACATATCTGATAAGTCCATCTGGTCCATGAAAAATTGGCAAGGGTAGCCATGTTCTGTTTTGACTGTTTGTGAATACCACTTGAGATCACACTTGTGAGTGATGTCATTAATCACTGGAGTGTGTAAGGCATTTAACGGGCACTTTCTGACTATTCAGATATGATTTCTCTATTTGTCAGTCATCAACAGATTTAAAGTCCTTTCCAAGTTTCAGTGACTTGTATTTAATTATACATTTATACAATTTGTAATACATATTTTATAGGTGGAATTCAGAGGATAAAAAGTATGATGTGGAGGATAGTGTTTTGTTAATAAAATAGGAAACGTTCAATTTAATGCATTACCTTCCTGAAATTTTTCTTTTGTATATTATTACATAAACAGTGAGGTGAATAAATTGTTGGTGCTTGGTTTTGAAATGAAATGAAGGATTTGTAAAATAACTCACCTTGGAAAAAATGTCTGCGTATAGCAAGTCTTGAATTGGAAATCACTGTATTGTCCTCCTAAGATCCTGTTTTGGATGCATTATTCTCCACTGTAGGTGCTTTAAGGAGCAAGACCACTGCCCTGGACTAGAGTCATTCAGAGTAAGGGCGCTGCCTCGTAGACTCTGCTTTCAGTTACTGACTCTGCAAAGAACTTACATCTGGGTCTGCACAGGGGTCAGCAAGCCATCTGTCAAGGCCAGGTAGTCAGAATTTGCAGCGTTGTGAGCCATTTGGTCTGTGGTGTGGCAGCTACTCAGCTCTGTAGTTAAGATAGATGGTGTGGTTGAACAAGCAGGACAGTGCTCCCTGAAAAGATGTTGGGCTGCATTTGGTTTGCTGATGCTGCTCTAGACGCAGAGTGAAAGAGCTGAATTTAAAACACCCTTTCCAGATCGCTTCCTAGTCCCTCTGTGTGTGCATTTGCTCTTCAGTTAGTAGTGCCAGAGTGGAGGAAAGTAAGAAAATGCTGAGTGCGAACTTAGAATTCTTTCCTTTAGAAAAATGTTAATGGCCTTCAAAATGATAGGATATGGTCAGTTTTATATCTTAGTAGTACCAGTTTGATCATGATAAAAACAGGGATCCTTTTTCTCCCATCAAGATACATATTCATTCTTTACACTTTGATGTTCATTATTTAGTCTATAAAATGTCCTGCCTCTGTATGTGTTATTTTGTTAATAATTGCAGATGTACAAGCATTCCAATAACAAGGCCATGACCACGGGGGCGATTGCCGCGATGCTGTCTACGATCCTCTATTCTAGACGCTTCTTCCCGTATTATGTGTACAACATCATCGGGGGACTTGACGAAGAAGGTAGAAATCTTTCTTTGCGGAAAATGAAGGGGCAGCATTTTTTTCATGTGTTTCCATCCAGAGTTTAAAGGAACCATACTGCTTAACAGCTTCATTTTCTGATCCTGAAGCAATGACGAAACTCAAGTTCAGAAGGAAAGAGTGAATTTCTAGAGACGCAGCCAGTGCTGCATCAGAGCTCCTGTAGTGAGTGTCGGGCAGTCGGTTGTTTTACCATTTTTTCAGGGTTGACACAGTTCAGCAGTAAAGCATTATTAGGTTTACATTTTAGAGAAAGAAACCTGACCTGGAGAAGTTTGACCTAAGTATGATTCTAAGTTTGTCTTTTTGTTCTGCAGCTGAAGATTTCTTCAGCTTTAGTTTCTCTTCAATGAATTCTTTTTATTTCTGCTGTCATTAATTTCCAAGAGCTTTTTCTTATTTTCTGGTTTTCTTTTTTTTTAAGTATCCTGTTGTTAGATTTATCACATGTCCTTTGACGCTTTCTTATATTTTCTGCATTTTATCATACTGCTTTTTTCTTTTTTGGCTTCTGTTAAATTTGAGGCTTTCTTACATGTCCCGGTGGAGCAGTGGTTAGTTCAGTTGCCTCCTAAGTACGTAGGCCTCACCCTCCCTGGACTCGTCTTGGGTCTGTATCGGGCGGAGGGCGGGGGTGCAACCAAGGTGAACAACGAAAAAAATGGAAATAAAATAAAATGCCTTTTCCCCCTTTCTCTACCTACCTGTCTGTATTCTCTCCTTCATTCCTACCTGTACCTTTCCTTTAAAAAAAAATTGGAGGTTTGCTTCAATTTTCCCTTGATTTTCGGCTACCCATTCATATTGAAGAGTGGTGCATTGGTGCGGCCTATTAGCTGTCCATTAATGCTCCTGTTTTAATCCCTGCCCTCTGCCTCATGCACTGCTGAGCCAGGGGTCCCAGTCCAGAGCTTTCGCTAATGTCTCCGTAGACATGTCCTGGTTTCCTGATATCCTGCGCTGTGTTTTGGTGGGGTTTGGTGGGCTTCTTGAGCAGGGCTTTCTAATGAAACTCTGGACACTAGAGTCAACAACTGGTTTCTAGGACACTGGTGGCAGCAGAGTTCTGCTTGATCTCTGTGCCCTTAATTCTTCAGCTGCTATCATGCTCCCTTCATAAAATTTTTACCCTAAATTAATAATGGCTTTAGTTTTTCCTGTGATTAAAAACAGTATCACTTGTTGGCATTTCTGATAGTACTGGAAGATAGAAGGAGGAAAATAGTAATCACTCCAAGCCCTATCTGTAGAGGTAATAAATTTCCGTTAAACAGGCTTCTGTAATTCTTGGCGTTCATATATTCCGGTGCACCTCGTAAGTAGGGCGCAGTGTGTTTTCTTGTGACCGTGCACTGGACACACTATTTTTATGCTGGTGATTAAAGATGATTTAATGACTGGTTTATGGAGGATATAACTGCATTGTAGTTTTCTTTAATATGTCTTCTAAAGGTCATTTTGGAATATTCTAGTTTCTTAATATAAACAATATGAATATCTTCGTACATAGAATTTGTGCCCTTCTCCAACTGTGTTTATCTCCCCGGAATAAATTTCTGGAAGTTGAATTGCTGAGTATGTTTTGCACTTGATGACATCCAGACTTGCCCTTGTGTACTGGTACCCTCCACAGCAAGGGAGTGAGTGCCTGTGCTGTGTTTTGTTTTTTTGCATCCTACAGTATCAGAATTAACACTTACAAATTTTTTTGAAGGAACGTTGCATTATAACATACATATTTAAGGTGTGTATCTTTACAGTCATGTATGCAGAACATAAGTTCTCCAGGGTGTGCGTATACTAGTTCATTTTCTAGGAGTGACGTGAGGAATTCGGTGCAAACCTAAAACAGACCCGTCACCTTTAACCAGTGCATCTGTGACACAACACAGCGTTGGGAGCCACAGAGTGGTCATAGTTGACAGCACCTTGAAGAGAGTCAAGTGCCTGGTGGTAGACACCGAGGCAGAGAAGAGTGGGCCGCGTGGGCATTCTGCGGGGCGGGAGGAGGAGCAGCCAGGTGCCGCCTGTGCGACAGCGAACGCACCTCTGTCGAAGTCTGACCTAGCTTGATGGTCTGTTTTCTGTCACACTCGAACGAGGTTTATTTTTCCTGTGATACGGGGCTGTGGTTGAGAGGCGTACTTACAGGAACTTTGTTCTGCTTCAAGGAAAGGGAGCTGTGTACAGCTTTGATCCGGTGGGCTCCTACCAGAGAGACTCCTTCAAGGCTGGAGGCTCAGCAAGTGCCATGCTACAGCCCCTGCTTGACAACCAGGTAAGAGGCTGCATCGGGGTTCTGGTGACGTTAGCTTGAAGACGTTCCTGGAGTTCTTCTCGTTAGCGTAGAAGAACTCAAGGCTTTCTCGTACACCACTGTTGAGTTTTTTGGCTCGTTTTCCCAATTCAGACCTTCTTGCCTCCGTTCCTACTCTCCTGCGCAGCCTCTCGCTGACTGCCAGGGCTTTGATTTCTTTCCATCAAGTGTTCTCATGACTTCAGACTCTCTTAGGTCTGCAATGGTTCATTTATGTTTTCAGTTTTCCTCTTGCTGTCTTTACCTGAGGATCATGAAAATGTCTTTCTCGCCCTTACACACCATCTGTCACCTAATTTTGCTTTCTAACTTCCAAGTATATTTCACTTGGCTCCCTTTTCTGTTACTGCTGGCTAAATTCAGGCCTGCTTGTCACCTTCCCTGAATCATTATGTTTATGTTCTAATAGTCTCTCCTTAAACAATGCAAACTGAAAGAATCAAACACTGAAGGGGAGGGGTAGAGTGAACAGATGAATAAATAATAACGTAATAAGTAAACCCCTTCCACCGAGTATCTTGACCCCCTAGCTACTTTCCCTCTGACAATCACAGCCTTGCTGTCAACGTCCAAAGATTAATTTAAATGTATTTTATCAGCTCATTTGCTTTATTTTTCCTTCTTACATATAGATGAAATTATTTAGTATTTGTCTTTCTCCTTCTGACTTACCTCACTTAGCAAGATACCCTCAAGTTGCATCCTTGTTTTTTCAGATGGCAATATTTGACCTTTTCTGTAATTGAGTAGTATTCCATCATCACCATTTTATATGTATACACGCACCAGATCTTCCTTTATCATTCCTCTGTCAGTGGGCACTTAGGCTGTTTCCATATCTTGGCTGTTATCAATAGTACTGAATAAATATAGGACTGCATGCATCTTTTCAAGTTAATATTCATATTTTTCAGATAGATGTCTAAAGTGGAATTACTGGAATCACGGTAATTCTGTTTTTTATTTTTTTCAATATCTCCATGCCAAAATGGAACTCTGTCTTCCAGTCAACAGCTTGAAGGTTTGTTTCTCTCTCTACCTTCAACATCGGTTGCTGGTTGCCGATTGCCTTTTTGATATGTGCCATCCTTAACCAGCATAAAGTGATTTTTATTTACTTGTTTTAGTAAAGGAAAGAGGCAGGCAGAAATGCAGTCAAGGAAGCAGGCAGGAAGAGAGAGGAGGAAGAAGCATTTTATTTTTAGTTTGTAAATACACTGGTGGTTTCCCCTGGACCAGGAAGTGAACCTGGGGCCTGGGGATGTTCGTGGTCGCGTTCCTTCAGAGGGGACTGGCTGGTATTTCACCGGGGCACACTGATTGTTGGTTTTGATTTGTTTTTCCTGAAGATAAGTGAAGAAATCTTTCTTCATGTACCTCTTAGCCATCTGTGTATCTTTGGAGAGGTATTGGTTGAGATCCTCTGCTCATTTTTCATTTCTTTTTTGTTGTTGAATTGTGTATAAATTCTTTATATGTGTTGTGTACAAATATCTTCTGTTATTTTTGTAGGGTAGCTTTTTGTTCTGGTGATAGTTTCTTTGCTGTATAAAAACTTTCTAGTTTTTTATCATTCCAATTTTGTAAATTTTTCTTTATTTCTCTACCCTAACATTTCGCTGAGGATTATATCCTGATGTTTGTTACTTATGTTTTCATCTATGTATTTTTTATAGTTTCTGGTCTTACAGTGAGGTCTCTAGTTAATTTGAATTGATGTTTGTGTACGGCATTAGGAAGTGCTCCAGTTTCATTCTTTTGCATGTATCTGTCCAGTTTTCCCTACGCCATTTATTGAAGCACTTTCCTTTCTCTAGTGCATTTTCATGGCTCCTTTGTCATCAATTAACTGACCATGCATGAGTTTATTTCAGGCCTGAATTCCATTGGTCTGTATATCTTTTTTATTCCAGCGTCATATTGTTTTCATAACCATTTCTTCGTAGTAGACTTTGAAATCGAGTGTAACACCTCCATTTTTTTGTCTTAGGACTGTTTTTTTTTTGAGGGCATTTTGTGGTTCCATAAAAATTTCTAGTATTATTTGTTCTATTACCTTGAAAACTGTTATTGGAATTTTAATAGAGATTGCCTTATATTTATATTTTGCTTTAGGTAAAATGGCCATTTTAGCCACATTAATTCTTCCTATCATGAACATGGTATATTTTACCATTTTTTTTCTGTGTATTTTTGAATTATAAATGGGGTTGTTTTCTTAATTTCTTTGCTTTTAACTCATTTGGAAATAAAAACTCATTTTATTTTTGTAAATTAATTTTGTGGCCAGCCACTTTATTTGACTTTTAAGGAAAGGTATAGGCAGAAATGAAGGCGAGCAGGCATACAGGAAGAGAGGGGAGGAAGAAACATTTTATTTCCTGTTTAGTTGTTCACACTTATTGTCTCCTTTCCTCCTCAACTCAAACCCAGGGGTATGTGACTGGCTTCTTCTGGAGTCTTTTGACCTAACCGCTGCTCCACCAGGCTACGCCACTACTTACTTGTAACTTCTAGTACTTTTTTAGTGGAGTCTTTGGAATTTTCTATGTATATTAAGTCATCCAAAAATAGTGATAGTTTTACTTTTCAATTTGAATTCCTTTTCTTTTCCCTATCTAATTGCTCTAAGGTTTCCATTATTACCTTAACACAGTGGTGAGAATGCATAACCTTGTCTTGTTCCTGATTTTAGAAGAAAAGTTTGTAGTTTTTCGCCATTGAATCTGATATTACTTGTGTGTTTATCATATATGGCCTTTATTGTGTTAAGGTAATTTTCTCCAGTCCTCATTTTATTGAGAGTTTTTACATAAATTGGTACTGGAGCCTGTCCAGTGCTTTCTCTGCATCTATGAAATGATGATGATGATAGGATTTTTGTCCTTCCTTTTGTTGACATAGTGTGCTTCATTAATTGATTGATGTATATTGAATCATCCTTGCATTCCTGGGTTAAATCCCATTTGATCAGAAATACGATCTTTTTTAATGCACTGTTGAATTTGTTTTCTAGGATTCTGTTGAGGATTTTTGCATCTTATGTTCATCAGAAATACTGGTCTGTAGTTGTTTTGGTGATACTTTCTTGCATTTGCTGTCAGAGTAATATTTCATGAACTGTGTTTGGTAGTATTCTCTATATTCAATTTTTTGAAAGAGCTTTAGAAGGATAGGCATTGTTATCTTTCAAGGACTCACTAGGAAAGCCATCTGGCTCTGGATATCGGTTTTGTTGTTTTTTTGAAAGACTTGATTACCGTTTCAGTCTTCTTACTTGGGATTGATCTATTTCAGTTTGCTGTTTTTTTTCGTGTTTTAGTCTTGGGAGGCTATATCATCCTATATCTTTTCTTCTATATTATCCAATTTATTGGCAAGTAGATGTTCATGATAATATGTTGTAATCCTTTGTATTTCTGTGGTATCTGTAAAAACTGCTCCACTTTTTTCATTTAAGCCTAGCTCGAGGTTTATCAGTTTTATTTCTTTTCAGAGAATAAGCTCTTGGGTTTGTTGATCTTTTGTATCTTTTTGATGTCTGTTTTATAAATTCTGTTCCAATTTAATTATTTCCTTTTATTAAATTTTGGTTCTTTTCTAGCTCTTCTAGATGTAAGGTTAGAGCGTTCTCAGTTGAGATTTCTCTTTATTTCTTGATATAAGTGTATAGTGCTATGAGCTTTCATTTAAATACCATTTTTCTACATCCCATAGGTTCTCATGTCCTGTGTGTTCAGCTTTGTCTGTCTCCAGGTATTTTTATCTGTCTTTTGATTTTGTTTATCTGTTTACCCAGTAGTTATTCAAAAGCATCTTGTGGCATGCCCTGATGGGGTGGGGGTTAGGCAGTCCTGAGGTCCTTGGTTCACAGCCTGGGGCCAGTGGATACAGCCATGATAAACAATTAAATAAAATGAATAAAAATGCTTCTTCCTCCTCTATGCATTCCTGCCTACCTCTGCTTACCTTCATCCTACCTGCACCTTTCCTTTACATAAATAAATAAATTATTTTTTAAAAAACATTGTTTAGTCTTCACACACTTGAGATTTTTCTAGTTGTCTTTTTCATGGTTAAGGTCTTGCTTTATAGCATTGTGATTGGAGAAGATGCTTGAGATGATGTAGATTGAGTCACCACACCATCAGTCTACAATGTATTCTACCCTCGAATTTACCCTTTAGCTCAGCAATCACCTGTTCACATGTATCTTCTGCCAAGCCTGTCTCCTTCCTGTGTGTTTATTATGGCTATTGGGCCTCTCCTGGCTCTTTTTCAGTTTTAGGACATGTCATCCTCTAGATTATGTGCTTCTCAGAGCAGGAACTTTGTCTCAATGAACATTTGTCAGGTTTTAAGTGCGTGTCATTTAGCCAGGTCTGCAAGCATTTCAGCCGAGGACTGAAATGTAATTTGTGTGCTGCGTTCATCATGGTCCCTCAGACACATGATGGCACTGGGGCCTTTGACCCTCCTTTGCACTATGATGTCAAACCTCACCCCATTTCCTGTCCCACCAGGTTGGCTTTAAGAACATGCAGAATGTGGAGCATGTCCCACTGTCGCTGGACAGAGCCATGCAGCTGGTGAAAGACGTCTTCATTTCTGCCGCTGAGAGGGATGTGTACACTGGGGATGCGCTCCGGATCTGCATTGTGACCAAGGAAGGCATCAGCGAGGAGACTGTTCCCCTCCGGAAGGATTAATTTGTGTGCTGTTGTCATTAATCGGTTCAAAACTGGTTGATATTGTACCTTGGAATTGTCAGACTATTTGTTTTAATTTTAAAAAATAAAACTCATTATGTCATGTCATTATAACTTGTCTTCTCTAAGCAGAACAGATCTAGTGGGAAAAATTTCTTCTTCCTTTCATTTTCTTCTTCTCGCATATTTCTAGCTTTAAGAGATGTCTTTATATTTTAACGATGAAGAAACAGGTGATGTCAATTTTCCCTTACATTTGTGAGCAAAAAGTTTATCTGTAAAGGTTGTCTTATTGACAGGCTTAACGTAACAGTCCGTCCATCTTATGAAGAGGAAGGTGCTTTAGAACTTAGTCTACACAGCTTGCCTTGAGGAGCCGATTACTTTTAAGTGACCCAGTTTTATCTTTAAGTGATTTCTGCTTTATAAAGATGTGAATTAATATAAATAGAATATCTTAAGACTTCTCATACCTACAGTTTTTAATTTGGAATGGCTATTTTGAAGAAAAATCTTCAAATCCACCAGAATAAAAGAAAATTATTAAGGCAAATAGCATTTTAAATGGCTTTTAGCCAGAAATGTAGGATAATTTTTACAGACACTTAAAATTGGGTACTAAGTTTTGATAAGCTAAAGTAGTTTTTGTTTTAGAACTATTAAATATGTTTTATGGAACATGTCAAATTACTCCTCAAGTTAGAGGTGTGACTTATTTGTGGCGTAATGTCCTATAGTACAGTGGATGATTCCGTTGCCTTCTTTCAAGAAGTTAATTCAAGTTATAAAAACAATCACAGGAGGACCCAGGTTTGAGACCTGGGGCAGGGGGGAAACAACCGAGATGAGCAACTAAAATAAATGTTTCTTCTCAAGCCTGCCTGCTTGCCTAATCACCCTCATTCCTGCCTGTACCTCTCCTTAAACAAACAAACATGGTGGATACATATTTTAACATTTGTTCTAAAGTCACCTGTTAGATACGCTTGTCACAGGCACTCAGGACACGTGAAATTTTGTTCATACTTCTTTTACAATGTCGCAACTGAAAGCTGTAGACACTCCCATTCACAATACACATTTTTAACCTTTGTCATATGAGGGTTCCCCAGAGAGATCGATGGGATACAGATAAAGATTTGTTTTAGGTTGTCACCTGATCATGGAGGCTGAGAAGTCCCACGGTCAGTCCTCGGCAAGCTGGAGTCCCCGAGAGGAGTGGTACAGTCCCAGCCTGAGCACCGCGAGAATCCTACTGCACACTGTCTCAGAGGACAGAGACCGCCGTCCCAGCTCAAGAGGCTGAGAGCCTCCACCTTTTTGTTCAGGCCTCTGTGAGTGAGGCGAGGGCCCACCCACACAGGGGACAGCAGCCTGCTCTACGCAGCCCAAATGCTAATCACCTGGACCCCACAGATACTTTGCGATGCGCTGGTTAGAGGTCCGTGTGAGACTCATTTGTTTGAGGCTGGACCTGGGGCAGTGGGGACATGAGACCCTTGTGCCCACCTTACTGCCTCCGGACATCCCACAGCAGCGATGAGCTTGAGGGACTGAGCACTCACCTGTCCTGGCAGCTGGGGAGAAGCTAGAGAGGCTCTAGAGGAGCTGTGAGCCCAGGTGCCGCCCTTACCGCCAAGTGAACACAGAAGCAAGATGGCTGCTGCCTCCACCCCACCTCCCAGCCTCCTGTGGGGCTTCCGGCAGGAGCGTCAGGTCCCTTCTACAGTGGAGATGACAGCCTGCCCTTGCACAGTTTGGACTGCTGGGCAAGCCTGAAGACGGGGAGGGTGGGGGGCACAGGAACACATCCTTGAGTTCTGCCCCCTTGCTCATTTTCCACCAGGACAGGGATGAGAGTTGTTTGAAGGGAGGTTTCACCCGCCGAATCACTGCTTGTGACATCCAGGGCTTTTGCTCCCTTGGGCTGGAAGGGGCTCGTGCTGTGTCCATGTGCATTCTGGATATTTTAATCAGTGTGTCCAGTGAGGGAGAGGCCCTACCTCCAGCCACGCTCTCTGATAGGGTGCCCACGTCTCTGTCCTCTAACACGATGGCCCCGATCCGTGGTTTGAGTGGCTCCTTGGAACCTCTTTGAAAAATATTTTTCTATAACAGGAAAATCTCCAGCGAAAAAGATCTGGGGTGTGGATTGATGTTCCCCGGGCTGACGTCTTAGGAAGTGTCCGCTATCAAGAGTGCAGTCTCAGCACACTTGAGACCTATGTCCTGTGCCTTTTCTGCAGCAAAACACGCTCTGCTGCAGTTGGAGTTGGAAGTGGAACTGGCTGCCTTCCAAGGGGAGCGGTGGGACCCTGGTTCTCCAGCCGCCGCAGAGCTGCAGCCAGATGGCAGTGTTGGCTCGCCCAGCCTGGCCGTCCTGCCACAGGGTCTGGTTTTCTGTTAAAGAAGCAGGTGGCTGGTCCCAGTTTTCCACTTTGCTGAATTCCTGTGAAACAGCCTTGGGCCTAATCATTGCAGATCCTGTTTCATAACCTGGAAGGAGGGATGCCTTGCGGATGCTCTGATTCTCAGCTCCTCCTCATATCAGGATGGGAAGGACAGGAGATACATCCAGCAAAACTGGCAGCAGTCGATACTGGAGGAGGGAAGCCTGGGGACGTTTGTAGGTGGTCATCTGCCCTGCAGGCCCTTGTGTGTGTTTGGAGACCAGGAGAGAAGACAAAAAGGAGGAGGGAGCTGGTTGTGGTTTAGGAGACAAAAATCAAAACAGACTATGTTTGGGATGAGTTACAAAGTAATAGAAGCCCATATGTGCAAGTTCACTATTCATTAAGTAATATAACACCACACCACGGCCACCGCCAAATTACCTAAATTACCTGAAGTCCTTCACCACGGGACCGCCACCATTTACTTCTGCCTCCACCCTCCTCCCCTCTAGTTACACAGTTCTATTGTCAATGTCCAGGGGTTGGTTTTGTTTTCTCTGTTCATTTGCTTTGTTTCTGTATATTTCACCTGAGTGAGGTCATGGGGTAATTTGTCTTTTTCCTTCTGACTTATTTCACTTAGCATCATCTTCTCTAGTTCCATCCATGTTGTCACAAATGTCAGGATTTCATCTTTTTAGGGCTGTGTAGCTTTCCATTATGTATTTATACCACATCTTCTTTATCCATTCATCTGATGATGGGTGCTTAGGTAGTTTCCACTTCTTGGCTGTTGTAAATAATGTTGCAATAAACACAGGGTGCATAAATATATATGCAAATTAGTGTTATTTTGGAAAACACCCAGAAGTGGGATGATGGGGTCATATGGAATTTCCAGTCTTACTTTTTTGAGGAATCTCCATACTGCTGTCTTTAAAGGTTGCACCAATTTGCCCTCCATGGGTAAATGCTTTTGAAAAAAGGGAAACTTATGGGCGTGCCTGGGCAGCTAACTGGTGGCAGAACTAGATTACGATTCAGTTTTCACTTTATTCTACTAGTCTCTTTCTCTCTCTTCGGGTTTTGGTTTTTGCACCACAGTGCTTCCATTTCTTATACTTCAATAAATTCCTTTCGAAAGAATCTCGAGGTTATGATTATCTAACAACCCAATTCAGTAAGTGCCATTGACGTTCTTGGTTGAGGATTTTCTAAGCTGATCATAGTAGAAAGAGTATCAGCTAAGACGCAAATTGGAAGTCCCATGAGGAGGAGGCTACCCCAAGGATTGGCAGGTTTAACGGGAGGGGCCAGTACTGCTGCTATTTGCCACTGGCAAGATCTATGTGTATATCCCTTGTATATCACAGGGTGATTTTGCCTTTGTTCTCTTGCTCAAAAGAGAAATCAAATATAAGGCAGCCCCGTTCTAACTGGAGACAAAAGTTAAGTCTGTAGTTACAGTGACCAGGTTTCAACCAGGATGACCGGGTGCTCCAGTACAGGGTCTGATCAGACACTGGAACTCAAGTCTGTCTTGGAAAGGACTTGGAAACTGATTTGTTAAGAGTTCCTATTTAATTTTGGTTTTCTTTGTATTTGTTTTCAACTGTTAAAAAAAAAAACTATAACTGCACTGTTATCTTCTACATTGTTGACACTCATCTTGACAGTTTTCATTCAATTACTTTAGGAGAATTGTTGGGAACCCCAAGTGAGGACTACAAGGCGAAGAAGACATTGTTGATGAGTTCATGCCGGTTCCTCTATTTTCCTCTTTATTCAAGGTAGTAAGAACACTCATCTGCAAGTTCCAGGACATTGGTCCTCTTCTCAGGAAGTCATCGTGTGGCCTGGACAGTCCTCTGCTTGCTCTTTCTGGGAATCTGGGAATTCTGCACAGCCTTCCAAGGCTTAGGGGAGTCTGTGGGAGATCCGCCAACATCTTGCTGCTGGACTTTGAGGTTCGGAAAGCCTGATATATCACAGGGCAATCTTCATCTGTGGTTTCCTTGTGAAACACTCAGAGAGAACTTTCTGGAAATTTCTCTGCCAGGACTCAGTGAGGTCAGAAAGAAATGCCCAGCATAAAGACAGGGAAGAAGACCCAGCAGGGTGACCTGGCCAGTCCTTTGTATGAACCAGCCTGGCTACATTATTAGAACATAATACCCAAACGGGACTTTCCACTCAGAATTTGCTTACTTATGTTCTTTATTTGGACACGGGCTAGAGTATTGCAAAGACACACACTGTGTTCAACATTCTCTCATCAGTGGTCTCCCAGTTCCTACTTATGTTCCTGCTACTTTCTAATTTGGGGCATACAGCTGTGATGGGAGAGAGAAAATCCCTGCTCTTTTGAGGGAGATGGGAAACGCATGAACCAGAAGACACCAGGGGTCCACAAGGAGCGTGAGGGGTGCTGGAGGCCAGCTGTGGCCACAGCCCACAGTAAAGTAATGCCCGAGTGGAGCGAAGGCAGCACCGTGATGTCCTACTAGCTGCTTGCTTTTCAGAATGGCCCATCATGGGCTCAGCCCAAACAGCCCCCGTGATGCTGACGAACTCAAGTTAAGAACTTACTCGGCGCGGCCCGGTGGAGTGGCGTTTCCGCCCATCCACATACATCCCAGAGACCTGGGTTCATGTCTTGGGTCTGAGGGCAACAACCAAAAATGAGCAGTTAAATAAAAAACATACAGTGCCTCTCCCTCTCTCTCTCTGCCTTCCTGCCTACCTGCCTGCTCACCTTCCCCCCTGCCTGCATCTTTCCTTTAAAAAAAGAAAAAACTTCCTCAAAAGAGCCTGACGTGTGATCCAACTTGGAGCGATTTTTAGTGCCTGTGTAGAGACCCCAGCTTTGTCCTTAGAGGACCCTTCTTCATGAAAATATCACTGGCATGTTAACTCTAACCCCACTTAGTGCTGTGAAAGGTCCGATACTGACCATCAATGGTGCGAAAAGCACTTGTCACAGATTTTCTGCTTATTCCCAGAAAACACTAACATAACTCCACCTTGTAACCGCCCCCATTCCCACCTTCTGGAACTCCAAACTCTGCTTCTGCCCGATTGCCTGACCAACACGTGGGCTTCTCATCAGGGCTCCAGGTGGCCTATCACTCTTTTCACTAAACTCTCTTTCCCCTCAGGTTGCCTGCGTACTGATGAGCCCTCACTTCATTCTGGAAGTGGGGTCTCAAGGACCCTTCCTGCCGACAGGTGGGTGTCAGCCTGAGAGTAAAGTTATGGAAGAAGTGACATGTGAGCCGAGACTGGACACCAGAAGAAGACATGGATTTGGGGTTCTTGGGAGTGAGTCTACTATGTTCATTTGGTCCCCAAATACTGGCTGAGCCCCATCTCTGTGCGAGGCACTGAGATGTAGCCCCGAGCGGAGCAGACAGCAGCCCTTCTCTGGAGAAATTCATGTTGTACTGGCCGAAGTGAGGCAGCCATGGAGAGAATGATTACTGTGTCCTGGAGGGTGGCGAGTGCCGGGAAAACTAGCCAGCAAGAGTCTGGAGACGTCTGGGGAAGAGCTTCCCGCAGGCAGTATGGAGGGGAGACTGCTCCAGACTCCTCCTAAGAAAGAAGTCAATGACTTAGTGACTCTTGGGGCCTCACCCTGAGAATGAAGCCTACGCTGAGACCATCTTACAAAAGCATTCAGCCTCATGCTGTGCGGTGCCTGTGGCTCCCTCTGAGAAAAGGATTGGAATGTGGCCCACACAGACCCCTTGCTTACAGAGCCATTGCTGCGGGGACCTGGCACACAGCACACCTTGTCACAAGACAGGAGTATTGAAATTCCTTCAATAAGCGCACCCTGGCAGAGTAGCGGTTAGGTCAGTTTGCCTCCAAAGGAGCGCAGGCCACATACCCCTGGGTTCAAATTCTGGGTCTGGAGGGAAACAGCTAAATAAAAATAAAATGAAAAACACTCTTCCTCTTCCCTTTCCCTGCCTGCCTGCCTGCCTACTCGTCTTCATTCCCGCCTGCACCTTTCCTTAATAGAAGAAAAAAAAAGAAGTTCCTTCAGTGATTAACAATGGTTAACACATTTCTCGACTGCAGGCGCCTGTGCTTTCTGAGGGATCTGTCCTGAGGGATCTGTCCTGAGGGATCTGTCCTGAGGGACGCGCACTGTGCTGGCTTGTTATGAGGACATCAGATGCAAACACAAACCTAGGTGTTTCTGCTACTACAGACAAGACCGTATGCTACAGCCTTTGGAGCCCACAGTAGATGTGGTTCCTCACGGACCAAAATGCCATTGAGCCCCTTATGACTGTGCTCCAGGGAAGATTCCGCGGTCATTTAAAGAGGTCTCGGGTAGCCAAAGGTTGTGGGGAGACAAGGGGAGGCTGGAAGAGGGTAAACGGTGAAGGGGATTAATCGTAAGGCGAAGGAGACTGAAATGTTGGTGATGCACTGCATTGTATATAGATGCTGATCTGCTATGACTTGCGATACACACCTTGAACCTATTTACTATTAAAATGCAGTATTCTGCAATAAAATCAGTTAACAAAACAACCACATAAACGACATCCCCATAGTCAGGACAAAACGTTAGGGCTGAAGCTTAATTGACGGAGCACAAACCTGTGCAGGGCGATTATAGGCAAATGAAGAAAAAACTTTCAAATCAGTACAGTGGTGCAGCCCAGGAGGGTGGGTTTCTTTATTTCATAGACTTCCATAATGGACTCTTATCATGAAAAGTTTTTTCAGACAAATCTTTGTCATTTAGAATTCTACATTTTTGCATGATTCCAAAAGACCAACTAAGCTTAAAATGTTTTATTTTGATTATGGATGCAATCTATTAATGAACTTAATGAAAAAATCTAACTGGTTTGAGTTGGCAAAAAGTCAGGTGTTCGATATGTTTCTTCTGTTTCCATGGGGACTCTGGCCTGAGGGTTCTTGTGCTCTTGGGGAGATGATTTCCCCAAGACCCTCGTGCCACATCACGGTTTCACCAGGACTCAGGGAAGGTAAAGCAAGTAATGAAGCTTTCATGAAAAGCAAAAGCAGAAGCTCAGGGGTGCAGAGCTGGCTGTTCCCAAAGGAGCCTACCTGTGAGTGAAGTTTATTTAGTAAAGTGAAAATACACTCCCAGAAGTGACCCCAGGAATGAGCTATTGACCTATTTCATTCACAATCTGGGGCTGGGTTCTGCCCTGATCCTGCCTATGGGAGGAGATAAGGAGGAAAAGGTGGGTATTTCTAGGAATGGGTAGAGAGTAGAGTGCACATGCTCAGTACCCAGAATTCTCCGTTTGCTGGGAGGCGGGCGGTCAAACCTAATTTTATTATCAAGAGGCTATAATGAGAAAGGCTATAATGAGAAAGGCCATCTGAGGACAGCGTTTTTCTCTCTGCATGTGTCTCCATCCAGTTCCTACCAGATAGACTTGAGACAGGACTATCTGAAATTAAGAGATAAATTCCTCATCCTTGGTTCCCCATCTTACATTCAACTGGTAAACTGCAGGTTTGTGCCCACTCAGGGCTTGGGAAAGTCCTGGATCTTGAAAGATATCTGTGGCTTTGAGAGGGTTTTTCTTAATAGGACAGTCTCAGTTCATTACGGCCTCCCACCTGGTGATCATGTCTGGTAGGTGCTCCTTAATAAAGCTGTTAGGGCCGCTCACCCAGTGCTCATGTCTAACTGGCTTCCTAACATAACCAGCCATGTTGACATCTCCTAATTAGAAAGAGTACTGTTTACATCAGTCACAAAGATTTGGGGTGAGTGGGGCAAGGGTGGGACAGGGATGTGCTGGTTTTCTAACTGCAAGGGATAGGCGCTATGTTCCAGCTCCCACTGCACTTCAAGACTGTTGGGCAGTTTGGCGATGGCTTGGCCAGAGCAACGTTCTGATATGTCTGTTGGATAATGAAACTAAAACCCCAGGCTTTTTAGACAGATGGGCACAAAGTCTTGGGGTTTTCAGGAAAAAACTCAGCAAATTCTGGCTTTCTTTCAGTTTCATGTAGCAGAAAAGAACTTAATTTTCAGCACACACAATAAATTCTGGTAAAGCAAACAATACTGAAGAGTTTCCTTCAATAAGATTGGACAGATAAACCCACAGAGACATAGAGACAATATGGCGCCCACAAGAAAACATTAAGGAAAAATTACAGGGAAAATGATGAATGCTTGTTTTCTCTTTACAACTCCATTAGAAGTTTGGAATGATATCAAGTATCAACTCCTTAAAAGTAAGACACAAATACACCATTTCCTAGAGTTTTCACAAAGAGATGAAACAATAATCAGTCAAGAGGTAGCAGGAAGTTTAGTGTAGGTTTGAGGCATGTTTACTTTCTCTGGTCACTTCAATAAATTTACAGTGTCCTGTGCCCCTCATAATTCTATGAGAAAAATAAGTTTGGGATTTTACAGTGGAGGAAACTTGGATATGAAATCTTTGTTTAAAAACATTACCTCTCATTCTCACTTTTCCATTCCACGTGGGCATGTTCTGAGGTGTTTGTCCTGAATTAGGTTAACTTCCTAGGGGACAAGATCTTATCTACTTGTCACCTGAAGTGCCCAGCATGCTTTGTTTTATTACAAGGTATATCTGTATTTTCCTGGAATCCCTCCTATGCTTCATCCATTCACCATGCACTTTATCATGGAACATTTCGAGTGCATACAAAAGATGCTGAGTAGGTCCTGAGTTCAAGATCTGGGGCCGGGTGGTGGTGGTGGGGACAACCAATTGTGAACAACTAAGTGAAAAATAAAGTGCTTCTCCACCTCTCTCTTCCTGCCTGCCTGCCTACTCACCTTCACTCCTGTGTGCAGTTTTCCTTTTAAAAAATAGATGTTGAGAGATCAGTGTAAATGAACTTCTATGTAACCTCATCCATATAATTCTCATGTCAGCCTTATTTCAGATTATTCTGAAGTAATGCCAGTAATTTTATAACTTTTCTGTAAATATTTCAGTCCTCTGAAGATATGACCGTATTTTAAAACATAGTCACAGTACCATAATTATGCCTTTATTTATTTAAAGAAGACAAGCAGACAGGCAAAAATGAAGGCAGTTAGACAGGCTAGAAAGGAGGAAGAGAGAAGAGCAAAAAGTATTTTTAGTTATTCATTTGTTCCCTTTGTTTGCTACCCCCAGTACCAGGTTGAGATCCCTGGTCCTCGAACTTCACCTGGTCTGTGCCCCAGCAACTGGCTTAATGCCCGAGCCACCAGGATGTGCCTAATCATACCTTTAAATACTAATCATAATTCCTCAAAATCAAATATTCAGTCCATGTTTAAATTTCCTCGATGATCTCATAAATGTCTATTTGTAGTTCATTTGAATTTGGAACCATATCTCTCTTTCCTTGAGAATCGAGATTGTCAGAGAAGATGGGTGGTTTCATGTGGAGATTGTTCTGGATATTACTGAATGCATTTCTGGAGTTTCTGTCTCCTGTCTTTTTCTGTAAATTATTAGTTAAATTCCAAGGCTTGATCAGATTTAGTTCAACTTTTCAACAATAAAGCAATCAAACTCTGTGTAAGTGTCATCACTGCTTAGATAAGCAAATAGGCCTATAAACAATTACTTAAACAATAATCTAGGAGATGGAAGTCTTTGTGACATGGCACATATTCGAGTACTATTGATTTGTTAGAATATGCCAATATAGGGTTAACACCAACTTCTGAAACAGCCTCAAGCCTCTTCAGAGCACAGGTCCTGGGCTCAGCCGCCCACTCATGCAGGACAAGCACCCTTTGGCCTGTGGTGTGGTCCCTCACACCTGCCAGTTCCTACCCAGGAGCCTCATGATGTCAGCTTCGCTGCAGCTCAGTACATTCTCTTCCAGGTCTCTTACGCTCTTACCCTCTGCTGTGTTGCTATAAATGCCACTTGCCTGTAAGGGAACGTTTCCAGTCTATCTGGTGCACTGAGAGTATTTTGGTTTCTCACGCAATCCCTCTTACAGTTTAGCCTCTATGTTTCATACTCTGTTTGCAATGCTTGTTTGTTGCTAACATTTATGTGTGTAAGTATGTATTTATGTACGTGTATGCATGTATGCATGTATGGGGAAGCCTGGTAGGCAGGCAGCAGGCAGGAAGAAAGAAGATGTGAAATAAGCACTTTGTTTATTTAGTGGTTTATTTTAGTTGTCCCACACCACCCCGCTCCCTGCCCCGTTCCCTTCCTGGGCCCCAAACGCTGATTCCTTGGGCTGCACGTGAACTGTGCCCCAGGCACGGGTTTAACACCTGAGCCACCAGGGTGCACCAACATCTCCATGTACATATTTTATTCCTAGGCTAATATGAAGACCGCATTGCTAGTAGTGCCACCGTCAGCTCTGCCATTACCTTGATCATTCTTGTGTGGGAGCTATTTTGGGGAGTGTGCCTCAGGGACAGCTGCAGGCCGCATTTAACACACCAGCTGAAGGTCTGACCAAGTGCCCTCGTGCTCCGGCGTGCGTGATGGCTCTGCTTGCATGAGCAGCAGGCTAAGTGTGTCTGCGCCTCTTCTGGGCATCTCAGGTGGTCCAGGTTCCCTTTTAGAAAGTTCAGAGTCAAGGGGTCCCTCACACCGCAGCTGCCACCCCTGCTTGCGGCCCTGCTAGATGCCTGATGGCCTTAAAAGGATGTCTGGAGTCGGGCAGGATAGTAGCTTCTCCCTGTGTGGAGTGGGAGGTGTCCTCCAAGGACCTGGCCTCAGAATAGCCTGGACACCCCAGCTTCCCAAATAGTCTGCCATCAATCAGTCATCCCCTGTCTGTGTAAAGCTTTTACCAGCCTTCCTTTTTATGTCTCCGAAGAGCAACTGAATTCAAGTTATTACACCCGAGGCTTTCTATTCTCTTATTTTCCAAAAATTGATGCTATGTGTAAGCTTTCTGCTATGATCCAGGATTGGGTGAGATATGACAAGTCTATCAACTTACAAACATGCCACGGGGAGGTCCGGCCTCATCAACGAGGGTGCCTCATCGTCATGTCAGTTTCAGCTGGTGCGTCACCCCAGAGACATCAGTTTCTGGGTAGAATCTCAGTGTCTTTTGGACACAAGAATTGTCCAGAAAAGGAAAAGCTTTTTTATTCCAATTTCCTCCATGACTACATTTCAAAATAAGCTTCTATTAAAAAATAAAGTACCCCATGACATGTGCAATGACGGGGCTCCATCCCAGGTATCCCCTTTCTACTGCAGAACATGGCATAACAGACGAATGTGCCGGTAGGATAAATTAAGGGACACTCAGAACAGTTTTAGATTGCAAGGGATTTTATGTTTTTTCATTGTTAAAGGAAAGATATAGGCAGGAGTGAAGGCGAGTAGGGAGGCAGGCAGGAAGAGAGAGGAGGAGGAAGTATTTTCTTTATTTTTATCTCTACTTATTTGTTCAAGTTGGTTGTTTCCCTAGACCCAGGACATGAACCTGGGTCGTTGGGATGTACATGGATACGCTTCTCCGGATGCGAATGACCTAACTACTGCTCCACCAGGACACACCAGAATTTGTGTGTTTTCCCATCCAGAATAAATTGGAACTGGATTCACGCAAAGGAGTAGGCAGGCTTGGGGTCCCCAAAGAGCCCAAGGTTTTCAATAACCCCCTGGATATTCACACACAGCGGGTAAAGTGGAGTCTAGGGCTGGTGTTTAGGAGAACTGACATAACTGGACATTAGCATGAACTAAGGCTAAGGACCGAGGAGACTCTCTTCCGTACATTTGCAGAAGGGTCGGGCTCGCTAGGGCACCTCCTCAGATTTGCACAGTGTAAAATGGGTGGATAGCTCATCCCGTGTTGCCCAAGATCCTCCTCACCTCTCTTCACGTTGCCTAGAATTGCCGCACTCACGCTCCTAGAAAGACCAGGATGCTCTTTGCTGCTGGAAGATACTTACAGAAATGGAGCTTGGAGGCTCTTGGGGTCCAATTTTATCACAGCACAGTGCCAGGGCTTTGTCCAAGTGCTGCATGTCTGGAACTGGAGCTCCTTCATCCATGACATGAGTCCTGTTTGAGTCTCCTGGTGAGCACCACCCCGCGCTGGCAGAGGGCGGTCCTCGACAAATAGACGTCGTGAGTAGCTTTCACATGACTTCCGAAGGCCCCGCAACCCACCCATCCCTGTCTCCTGCAGCTGTTATTACACCTATATTCTGTTGCGTCTGCCTCTCTGACCCCTCGGCTGCTCCCTCCCGCTCACACATCCCAGCAGAGAGCAGTTCCCACTCAGGGGATGTCACCATCACTCAGAGCACTGAAACCCCTGTGGACCCTGCCCTCACCCGGTGTTTGCCACTATGGCCTAAGAGTTACTTGTTGGGCCCACCCTGGTGGCCTAGCGGTTTAGCACACCCAGGGTGCAGCCTCCACAATCCCAAGATCCTGGTTCAAGACCAGAGTCCCTGGAGGCGGGGTGAGGAACAATCAAGATGAACAACTAAATAAAATAAAGATGCTTCTTCCTTCTCTCTCCTGTCTGTTTGCCTCCGCTCAATTTCCAGCCTGCCTGCAACTTTCCTTTAAAAAACATTATTTGTTAAAATGATGAATTATATCAAACAAGTGGTTTCTTGAATAAGATTTCAACTGGCAGCTATGAATGTCTTCGATTCATGATGAATTCCTTGTTGCTAAGTGCATTTTGGGGGGCTGAACTTCCAATCACAGGGGTGTCAATAGGAGTAGATGAAAAGATAGAGACAATTCTTGGTGGTAGAAAATTTGAAGCAGACTGAGCTGCTGTCCCTCCCATTCCAGAGGGAGCCTGGTTTCCAAATTAAGCATTTGTCCCAGCTCGGGAGACAGCGGCTGCTGCGGTGAGCTGACCAGTGCCCTGACCTGCCTGTGCACCAGCCACTGGCCTCTCAGTCCTGTGCTTGCCTCAAGGTCCTTTGGGGTCACTCAGAGTGAGCTTAGGGATCACCCCTCTCACTTTCTGCCTCTGTCTGTTTGGCAGTAAAAATTCTTTTTTTCTTTTTTTT